>OX463844.1:49290567-49800536 GCA_949825065.1 Odontocerum albicorne | reverse complement strand
TTATATGTATATGTATATGTATATGTATATGTATATGTATATGTATATGTATATGTATATGTATATGTATATGTATATGTATATGTATATGTATATGTATATGTATATGTATATGTATATGTATATGTATATGTATATATATATATATATATATATATATATATATATATATATATATATATATATATATTTTTTTTTTTTTTTTTTTATTAAACAAGTAAATTACTATACAAACATTTGTCAAGGCTATACCTATATACAAATTTATTACTTAACTAATCTTAATTATATGTTATAATTTATGAACTTATTTTTCTACATATCATTTTATTTTATTTATTCAATCTTAATATATGAGATCTTAGAAATAATTAACACCTACATACTACTTATAACTAGATAACAATTCTTACACTAATTATTCAGCAAAAACAAGTCCACTCGTTCAGGCTACTTGTATTCCATCACATTCACTCAGACCTTGGTCGTCCCAGCTAATACTGTAGGTGGACTAGTCAGGCAACAGATAATGCTTCGGGAGCTTGTGCTTATAACGGAAGGGTAGGTCGGATTTACTCTCGTAAGCCCCCAGGGCAGCGACTAAGGGATTTCTGTGATTTTGTTGGCTTTTATAGAACTTCACGGTCCAAGCGAGGATGTGGTGTTGTAGGGTTTCTTCTCGCTGTTCAGCGTGAAGTCGGGTAAGATTTGTTCTGGGATGGGTGTTAAAAGATATCTTGAATGCCTTGTTCTGCACTCTCTGGAGTTTCAGGTGATCCGTATTGCTCACACTACCCCAAACGGGTGCAGCATAGGTCAAGATAGGACGAATAAGGGTTTTATAGAGGAGGAGCTTATTTTTGGGTGAAAGGAAGCTGCGTCGATGAAATATCGAACTGATAGCGATGAGAGCCTAACTCTATAAATATATATATTTGGTTAAACTGTTTAAATTAAAACCAGCTTTTTACACTAATTTTAATCTCCGGAGACTCTTATTTAACGGGAAAGGCAAAAATGGAATACTTAGCAACAGTGGTGTGTATAAACTTTTATGTGCTGACTGTGATCATTTCTATATAGGAAAGACAGGAAGATCTTTTGAAAAGAGATTTTGTGAACACAAATCCGCCTTAATAAATCCTCTAATTTATTCTCAAATGGCTAATCATTGTCACCTTGAAAACCATACTTTTTCTATCGATGATGCTAAATTCTTACATATCAGTAGTAACGGAAATAAATTGAACAGATTAGAGGCCCTATACATTTCTAAGTCAGTGCATCGAGGTGAACATCTAGTAAACACATATATCCCAAAAATCTCTCCGCTGCTGGCCGAAATCGTCCCATGTCTCCCTCAGCCCTCAGTCCCCAACCCGAATGTTCCTAACCGTTGAAGCGTGTATATCGGTACCAGTTCGAACATAATTTAATCTTGTTAGTACTCCCCTGAAGATGAGGGGAAATACTTGAAACCGGTAGGGTTATACCGTTACAAAAAGTGAAATAAACAGTGTTTGATAAAATAAATTACAATGTTTAAATTTGTTCATATATGAGATTGTATTGAACATACTTTAATCTTTCTACTGTGTTTAATCCGTAAATATACAACGTTATTTTGCCACTGTCGATGCTCAAAGAGCGAACCGCGTCAGTGGTAATTTAAAATACTTTATGATATTTCACTGATAACTCACGCAAAACTCACGGAAAAAATAATTGAAACTGTTATATAATTATAATATTATACATCGTCTAAAAAACTTTTGCCTTAAAAAATGTTTCAAAGATACTCGTAATATTCAAAATGAATGATTATATATGTGTGTTACTATCACATGTCAGAAGATCTGAAAAGGTTTCAGTGTAGCCCGTCTTCTCTACGTAAGTATTTTGCGGTTTTCTTACCAAATGTGTTTTTCTAAACATATGCTGAAGTCCTTAATCTAATATCCGCAGCCCATACTACATTTTTGTAGTATTTTTAATTTGTCGATAATAGTGGGTTCGTATCCCAAGTTAGATCATCCTTGAGGAGACTGTTGTTAAAACGGCGCTGTATAAATTGTCCGTTAAAAAATATTATAATAAACACGAAGTCCTGTAATAAAAATTACCACTACTGATAAAGGTAAATAAAATGAAAATACTTAGTGGGTTAAATACGTTTTACTTCTTTTTCATCTTGTGTTCAATGCTGAGCGTCGTGTTCCTCTCCTAACTTTCGATCTCGGCGTACTACTTGTTTTGTTTTTAACCTGGCGAGTTTATTACCATGTGGCAATCTTTTCCAACCAACCGTAAAAATGTTTTTATATGCCTTAAGTGTTAACCAGACTGGAATCATATTTAAAAAAATCTGGGTTCCAGCGGGGATCGAACCCGCAACCTCCGGATCGGCAGACAAGTGTCTTACCACCAGGCCACGGAGTTCGTCAATTATGTTATGTTCAATGCAGAGCTTAAAGATGGTCCCGTTAATTCCTTTATTTGATCCGTCCATCTTATGAGACACCTTCGTCTTGTTCGCCTTCCCTCAACTGTCCCCGTGCTCACCAGCTTCTCCAGATTTCCATATTTTTTCTAACATGATCAAAGTATGTATAATGCATCTTTTTCTGCATGTTGTCGAAAGTATTTCGGTAATCTCAAAATTCTTGGTTGAGATAACTGCTGAGTGAATATTGATGTATTTTTTTTAGTTATTCGTAATTGTAAAAATAATTCTTTCACGTGTACATAAACACATGATTTTGTGGCGTTGTAAAATATTACCTAAGAATGTTTTTTGATTTATAAAAGGCAGCTTATAAACGCAATTTAATGTAACTTAGTTGAATGAAGTCTGAATAAAAGTAAGATTCAAATTGGGATGTCAGTAATTTACGTTTCCGTTGACATTAGAAACTCTGCATCTGTCGTCATGCCTGGTGAGGAGATAGAAAAGTCAGATGCGGTTTTTAACAACCACTGCATCCAGATAATTATATCGTCGACAAGAAATGTTATGTCCACCTTAATATTGACTCAAATAATAGAATCAAATAATATAGACCTAAAACTGAGAATACTCCTCATCAAGACCTATGTATGGAGTATCTTGATGTACGGCTGCGAGACATGGTGCCTATCCGAAAGAGATAGACGAAGACTAGAGGCTTTTGAGATGTGGTCCTATAGAAGACTATTAGGCATTTCCTGGAGAGACCGCATCACAAATGAAGAGGTTCTCCAACGAATCGAAGGAGGAAGGCACCTGCTCAGGATCCTGTCCGAAAGGCGTGCAAGATGGATCGGTCATATAATACGACAAGAGGGCCTCTTGCATGCCATAATAGAGGGTATGACCGAGGGGACAAACTCTAGGGGACGCCCACGCCGAGAGTACCTGGAGGACCTGTTGGTGGACGTGCGCTGCTCAACATATACACATTTAAAAAGAGCCGCACAGGACAGGGGGGAATGGAGGAGAAGAGTTGAAATTGCTGCAAACCAGTCTTAGGACTGCAACCACGGAGAGAGAATATTGACATTTTAAGGCGTTGAGATTTTCGTAGAAATTCTGTTAGGCTTTCTTGCTTTACTAATAGATGTATGCCCATATTAGTGTGGTATTTTTGCGGCTGTCTAAGTTTCGGCACAGCGCACTCGCTACCCTATAATCCGACATCCACCACCCGCTGCTAAGTTCGTACTACTTACCCTACAATCATCTTCCGTCCATTCATCTCAATTGACTTGGTGCCGAGGAAACAATCCCACTGCGCCTGTCACATTTTAATTATTTTTTTCCGGATAATCTGTCTTTCAACATATTTTATAATGTCGCTTTTTTTTATACTCTTAAAAGGTTTTGCTAGCTATTGTTGTGCAGCGAGAATAATAAAAAGGAGAACCTCATAGAAAGCTTTTTACAATACGTTCCTCTTCTTTTGCAATTTATCTCTTCTTCCTGATAATTCAACTTTTAAATAGAGTACATACACATATACCATCACGTCATTTCTTTTTGGGGTAGGCAGAGAGGGCAGGGCGCCAGACTATCCTATCTCGACACACAGACACACATCTTTAGCCTCTTCTGCATCCACACACTTCATTACATTTCTACAATTTCTCTGACTTTCTACGTCTCTTTCGTTCAGAATTTAATTCACTTGATCCAACCATACTTTTCTTGGTCTTCCTCTCACACGACTTCTCACTCACATTTGCATTATATATTTGTTTTTTTTTTATTTTTCATTCATTCGTTCCACATGTCCAAACTATCTTTGTGTGCTTTGTTTCTTCTTACTCAACACTTACACTTATAACTTCATTCCGTATTTTGTTATACATTGTTTCCCCATGTGTTCTTCTGAGTGCACGTATATTTGTACAGAATTTATTCGACTTCTCTGTGTCTCCACGTTTACGTTTCACTCTGTGATCGTACATCAATGTTAGCACTAAAATACTATTGTGGACTAACATCTTAAACAGAGTAACAATATTGTTAAAATTTGACTGCATAGGTAAGAGAAGAGAAGAAACAGCGCCGCGCTATGATGTGCTCCCTAACGGGTGTTACACCTCCTAATTCGGCTTCCGTATACGTTACATGGTGATGCGATTGATTTGTCCCGGCGACTGTTTATCCGGGAGGAATGCAAATTGGGGCAGATGCTGTGACCGGCCGTTCACCCCGGGAGCGCCGCCCTGTACGGGGGAGTGTGCCCCTGCACCCTTGTTGCAATTTCACGTATGTATTATCGTTACCTATACAACTGCGGACTTAAGCCGAAATCTGCCAAATGTAAATTACAGTGTTATAGATTTTTCAGTTTGAAACTGAATGATATTGAAAAAATAATGCAGGGTAGTTTTAGGGCAGTAACAAGTTTTGAAAAAAAAAATAAACTGAATGCTTTTCTCAGTTTTTCATTTATCAGATTCTGATTATAGAGCACAGATCATTACATACATTTGATGCGATGACATGAAAATAACGTCTAATAGGATACATTTTATTTCAGCTTCTTGTATCTTTGGTCAACATTTTTATTTCTATTCATTGACTAAAAGGGGGTTGGCTATCTTTAGATTTTTTTTTTATTTACAGGGAAGCAAGGGGAGGATTCAGTCGAAGTTTGATTTGAATCGTTTTAGGAGGCAGGCTCGTATTATTAAAAATACTCAATTTCTTGTAAATATTATAATATTTTACACCCTCATTTGGAGATTTCAGCGTCACACAAAATACGAACAGTTTTCATTTCGAGTCATTGAAATAACGCCATCAATAATGGCAGCCAGTTTAGTGACATATGGATATTTTTGTTAAATATAAACGCTAACCTGGTCATTATGTTATGTTAAACTTTCGACGTTACCTCGATTGCTTAAGTTTTGACATCAGACCGAGTGTTTGTATTTCTTTTTTTATTGGAATTCTCTGCATGTCTTATTAACACATTGATTGCGATAAGAATTGGTATTTCTGTTTTAAAAAATGTATTCTGTGTTTGTAAACAATGTATCATAAGGTCTTGAATACAAAGCGAACCTTAATGTAAAGTTAAGGGATATCAAATAGTGGTACTGTCGACTATTGTTTTTTTTATAACGAAAAACTTGTTTTTCTATACCTAATTAAATGTATTCTTTAATCACGATGTCCATATTTCAGGAATTGGTATTATCGTTTGTTTTTTAATTATGAGACGCATAATTCGGCACATTTCGAAATGGCTATATCCACGATATGATTATTTTTAGAATTTAATATCTCCAATGATTTTTGTATTCCGGTAATCATTTCGTCATTTCTCACTCTGTTTCTACAGATAATCATTTCGTCATTTCTTACTCTGTTTCTACAGATAATAATTTCGTCATTTCTCACCCTGTTTCTACAGATAATCATTTCGTCATTTCTCACTCTGTTTCTACAGATAATAATTTCGTCATTTCTCACTCTGTTTGTACAGATAATAATTTAATTTCTCACTCTGTTTTTACAGATAATCATTTCTTCATTTCTCATTCTGTTTCTACAGATAATTATTTCTTCATATCTCACTCTGTTTCTACAGATAATCATTTCGTCATTTCTCACTCTGTTTTTACAGATAATCATTTCATCATTTCTCACTCTGTTTCTACAGATAATCATTTCGTCATTTCTCACTCTGTTTTTACAGATAATCATTTCATCATTTCTCACTCTGTTTCTACAGATAATCATTTCTTCATTTCTCACTCTGTTTCTACAGATCGAATATATTTTTACTAATAACCCTTTTTGAGAAGTCATCAAAATGTATGGTTGAATATAAACGCTACACACATACACTACACTCAAAGCCGAATGAGTTACTATCACATATCGGAAGATCTAGAAATATTTCTCTCTAGTTTGTCTTTCCTCGATAAGTTTTCTCCAGTTTTCTTACCAAGTATGTTTTTCTAAACATTTACAGGTGCAGGGAAGTTCCTTCCTATCTTACCCATTTTTGAATTTTTATTTTATTTTCAATCTGTCAATGATAGTGGGTTAATCCCGAGCTAGAGCACCCTTGAAGAGAGTTCGCTCTCTAAACGGTGCTGTATAAATTGTCCGTTTTTTTTTTGAATCACAGAGAAAATACAGGCGGAGGTTGTCACGTAATATTCTGTCGAACCACCCGTGGCTCCCCGCTCCAGCGCGCCGCTCCGTAGCATAACATATCTCCCGACCGGGCTGCACTCTCACAGCTGCACGCCCCCTCCATAGTCTGGGCTACGCCGGCGTAGTGCCCCCTTTACTACAGCTGCGCCGCTACGGGGCTAGTGAGTGAGTAGTGAGTACTAGGAATATTATTAGCGGAGTACCGGCCGGCACCCCGTGTCTACGGAGATGTGTTGATTAACACCACCATAACGGTTGGGAGATTAATGCGCTGCCACGACAAAGAGAACACCTGACGTGTACGCTTTTGGATAAGTCATTATTATTTTGGACGAGTTACGCTTAGATAAACATGGTGGCTATTTTTAAGTCAGTAAGATTGACATTGACTGACCATGCAGGGCGTACTGAAGGCTCCCCAAATAATTAATGTGGTATTCTCATTTCATGGGTCGAAAAATTGACGTTTTTTTTAGATCTTTTTTTCAGTGAACGGATTATTTTTTTAAATTGTTGTTTTTTTAGACATATTTATTTATCTTTTAAGAACATTTTCATAAAATTTTATAATAAAAGAAAATAATATTTTCGTTGTTATTAAGTCGGAAGTAAGGCCGCCCGTACATGGTGGGGGGGCATTATGTCCATGATTGTGTCTGTTGTACTCGTCTAAAAATAAAATATATATTTTAATCAGAAAGCATGTGGCTATAGCCGGTACCAGAATAATTAAAAAATTAAAAATAGTTTTTTTTAAATTTTTTTATTATTATTTTTTAATTATTGTCTTTAGAGGAGTGAAAAAATCGAAAAAATGAATCGATTGAAATAATTTTGGTACCTGCTATAGAGAGAGGTATAACAAAGAGAATAAGTACTTATTCATTAAAATCGGTTAATTAGTTTTTGATTTATCATGGGGAATATTAAAAAAAAGTGATTTTTCAGGAAACGCGTTTAAAGTTTCAAGTGCGATTTTTACACAAATTAAAGCATATATTTTCAGCTTACTGTTAATCAGCAATTCCAGGGCCATATAAACTTGTTAAAAAATCCCGACAAACTAAATATCAATTCATCATTCCAAGAAATCCCATTGGACGAGAATTTTTGGAAAATAAATTTATAAATAAATACAGGTTTATTGATACCAATATAGTATGTACATAATACATTTAGACACGTTTCAAGAACACATTAAAAAGATAATACATTAAAAAACAGCAGCTATCAAAAGGTCTGGGATCATCTAATAACATCCCCCGGTCAAGATACACCCAACCAATATAGGGCGAGCCCAGTCACGGGGACACCAGATGTTTTTCAGCCCACACCCTTGAACACGTGAACAAGAAGATAAAAAAAAACACACAAAATAAATAGATGACAAAAAAAATTGATTCAAGAGAGATAACATTAAAAGGTCCGGGCTCATCCCACAAAAATTCCGCCGGCCGAGATACACCCCACCAATGTAGGGCGAGCCCGACCGCAAGGGCATCGGGGGGCTTCCATCCCACACCCCCGCATATAAGGCTGCTGCAATAACAATAGACGACCCGAAATCTGCGAAGCCCTGATCATTTTTCGACCGGCACGCTCGACTATAAACCCTAATAACTTTTCGAATTTTGAAGATTTTTGAAAATTTCTTACTGGAAATGATTCAGAAAAGATTATAAAAAATTAAATTTAAAAAAATTCAAATGAGAAAACCCCGTTAAGTCTGTCCATGATGGACCATTAACCAGGTATCAGTCCAATCGGTTGCTCAAATATGCGATGAACTGATAATATAAACTTTGCTTGTACAATATCTGCTCTTTCCGATTTTGGACTATGCGGACGTGTATTGTTTGGGTATTACAGAGGAACAGCTGTTCAAATTACAGCGTCATCACATCACGTTAAACCAGAAGGAGCTGAACTGGTTGAACATGAGAAATAGACGCAAAATTCACTAACTGTTATTATCGTATAATATCTTTAACTGTTTCGTCGCCCCCTCGTATCTCGCCCAGAATATAATGCGTCTTTCCGATCACATATTTGCGCTTCGCTCAACAGAGATTGTTTATTGGCTTTCCTAGTTCACTTCTCTTTTTTTTATACGTCGTCCTTAACTGTCTGCAGTGAGACTCTGGAAACAGTTACAATCTAATGTTAAACTCGCTTCATCATTGGCATGTTTTAAAATGTGATTGAAAATAATCTTAATTTCAAGTCAGTATTATGATATATTTCATTCTCGTTTTTTTCTTCCTTGACAATCCATTTTTTCTTTTTCCTTTTATTGATGATATCTCACTTTTATTTTAACAATGTATATTGTTCTAGATAATTTTGTACAGGTGAATAATTATTTTAATATTTTTGTAACCATGTAATTTCCTTTATTTATTTTTGTCTGGTTGGTTGGAAGAGATTGTCTGTCGCCTGGCAATTAGCTCGCCAGATTGTTTTTACAACGAAGTGTTAAATATAAAAGGGGAGGCTGAAGTCCTCGACTTAAATGCGCCATCGACTGAAACTGCACAGTACAGAAATATACTTGTCTTGGATCTTCAAAGTCCCTAAACCATAGGAATAATATTTGAGGGTGCTCAATCCAAACAATGAATTGAGGCTGGAATGAATTCAGACGATTGTGTAGAATTTTATGCGTTGGTTTAAAATGTTGACAAAACATGTAGTCATACTTAAAAAATAAAATCCATTTAAATTATCGTGTGTTATTTTTATACCAATTCTTGGAATTATTTTTTTATTTTATTTGTGTACATATTTAAATATGGTGCATCAATTCAACAATTTCTTCCGACCAATCAGCTCATCTTGGATACATTGAACTACTATTTCTAGGAATGACATACACACATCACGCCATTTCCTTTTTGGAGTAGACAGAGGACAAAGCTCCAAACTTTCCTATCAAGACATAATTCTTTCTTTACAACCATATATCTTTTCATACTTTCCTATTATTCTTTCTTTCTAAATTTAATTAATTTTATCTAACCATATTATTTATTTAACACTTTTATTGCAAATACAATCTGGCGGGCTTATTGCCAGGCGGCAACCTCTTCCAACCAACCAGACAAAAGTAAATGCAGCAAGTTACGTGGTCGCATAAATCATTCAAATGACTATCCACCCCCACAAAATTCATAAACATATCCGTGATCGCATGCCCACGAACCCCACAGACGGACAATCACCTCAATCAAATTCAAATTCTTTTTCATATAAAGTGAGATATCATCAATGAAAAGGAAAGGAAGGGATGGTGGAAAGGAAAGGAAAGGGAAAGAAAAATCAGGAATGAAACACGTTATTTTACTGACTAGAAAATAAGAGTTTTTTCAGTCGCTTCTTAAAGCATGCCAAGGACGGAGCGAGTCTTGTATTGGTTTGTAACTGATTCCAGAGTCTCACTGCATGGACAGTAAAGGACGACGTAAAGAAAGAGGAGCGGTGAACTGGAAAGGCCAATAAACAATCTCTGTTTGAGCGTAGCGCGTGTGGGAGGGATGAACGCTTAATTTTTCTCAATCAAGTTGTAATATCCAAATACTCGTATGTGAAAAAGTATTTACATAATTTTTTTATGGACGTGCTCTGTTTTTTTTTTGTTTTTAGTATCAAAATTGCCCGATGCGTTTCATGAGACGGAAATGAAATAAACATTCCAGTATATGGTTTGGGTGTTGCATGTATCAGTAGTGCACATACACATCGGTGATGTATCCGAGTGCAGCGAACTCGGCAGGGGCGGGCCGCTCCCTAGCCTAGGCCCACCCTGCCGCCAGCCCTAGCCGCCACCTCTTTTCATTATATTTCCCATCGACTGGGCTACTCGATTGTTTTAAAGCACACTCAGTCCAGCCGTGATTATATTAGTGTGTCCGCTTCATAAGTGTAGGAGATGTGTCAAAGTGCCAAAAAGGGGTGGGTGGGCCCTGGGCCCTTACATCGTTTCAAACTTTAATAATGCGTTGATTGGTAATTTAAATGCTGTCTTTAATTAAAAAAGATTACCAATTCTACTTGAATTAAGAACTTGTCTAAAGCTTTGGTTTCCTAAGAAAGTGGTGTCGTTATATTGCGCACGTAACAAAACATTGTCTATGCAAACCATATGGCGTTGGTTTCCTAGAGTGCGTCGGTAGCGAGTGTAATGTCAAATAGCAATGCTGCCATTTGCATGACGGCCGTGATAGCGGAGCAAACAGTCGTCGAGCGATTTTCCCCGTGTAGCGGACACCGTTTTAAAATAAAAAATGAGTGCAAACGTAATTTGGACCAGCAAAAATGACGAAATATTGATTGATTTTATAAGAAATAGTGAAGCTTTATATAATGTGATGAGCAAGGACTATAGAAAAGTCCAGTTGAAACAAAATATGTGGAATCAGATTTGAAGTTTCTGACAGTTGTGGGTTCTCATTTCTACCGTCTGGCGGCGTGCCAGACGGATGCGACGTAAATGTAATTTAATTTGAATCGGCGAAAATGAGGAAATATTGATTGATTTTGTAAGAAATAGTGAAGCTTTATATAATGTGAAGAGCAGACTATAGAAAAGCCCAGTTGAAACAAAATATGTGGAATCAGATTTGAAGTTTCCAACTGACAGTTGTGGGTTCTCATTTCTGCCGTCTGGCGGCGCGCCAGGCGGATGCGACCCAAACGTAATTTTATTTGGACCAGCGAAAATGACGAAATATTGATTGATTTTGTAAGAAATAATGAAGCTTTATATAATATGAAGAGCAAATACTATAGGAAAGCCCAGTTGAAACAAAATATGTGGAATATTATCGGGAGCTGTCAGTTTGACGTTTCCAACTGACAGTTGTGGGTTCTCTTTCTGCCGTTTGGCGACGTGCCAGACAGCAGAAATGAGAACCCACAACTATATAACGAACCCGCTTTCTTAGGAAACCGTAGCTTAAAAGACATAGAACCAAAGGATAGAGTTAATTAGGCATTCCATCCAATAGAGATGATGATTTGTGCCAATAACAATTTGAAGGAAAGGAGGCAGCGTTATAATATGTAAGATACTACTGTAGTACTAAATACTTAGGGAGTTTTGGACGATACATTCAGATATGTGACTACAAATTAATATGAGAATCGAATGCGAGAAGGCGGGACTTGTTAAAAAGGATACATGACAATGATTGAGTAATTACATTTTTATAATGAGAATATCAAGAGAATTTAACAGTACCGATATTCTTCTATAGTTATCTACGAGTAATTAGAACCAAATTAGGATATGCATCTACAGTTTGGGACCCTCATCAGCTCAAATATAAAAACAATATAGAACAAATACAAAAAGAAAATCCTCAGATATCTATGGTACAGAACAAAGGGCGATTATCCAAAATATGCTCACCATGTCGAACTTCTCACGGTGTGTAACTATAGAAGCCTCGAAACAAGAAGGCAAGAATCCATTGCGATATTCATACTAAAGGTTTTTCAAGGCTGTTTTAACTGTCCCGCGATTTTAGAAGCACTAAGTTTATATGTACCTAATAAATATAGCCGTGCAAAGAATCACCCTCTGTTCTACATACCAACTTTCAGAACGAATATCATGGCTAAACACTCAGTCACGCGTGGTATAGAGATATTGAACCAAATAAATGACACGGTTGATATACGAGTACATATACTCGTACTCTCGGTACCGCCTAGCAGTATGAGAAGAATCCTGGCTGATATTCTTCCTGCCAGAAGCAGACCCTCTTTGTGTAACAGGATAAATTAGTGCAAGTAGATAAAAAAAACGACGTAGATACATACTTTTACGCCGTCTGCCTATTGAGGTAGGCAGAAAGGAGAGAACCCCAGACATTCTTATCGCGCCACACATATTTCGCCTATTCTACATACGTGCACCTTCTCATACAGCGCCTACGATTTCTCTGACTTTACATTTCCTTTCAAAATATCATATACTTGATTCAACCATATCTTTCATAGTCTTCCTCTTCCATTCCCATTTACTCTTTATATTTGTTTTGTCTACTTTTCTTCATTAATTCATTCCATGTGCCAAGCTCATCTTGATGGACCTTAAGAGGACATCTTCGTATATATAAAAATATTTTTATTTCTTAAGATGAAAGTAAGATGACTTTTGTGGCGTTATGGCAGAAGTTGATATGTCCGCATTACCTTAGTTTACAGGAGAATCAATATTAACTTTGATAAGCTGTTAAAATCAGTACAAATAAGATTTTTTTAAGTTTTTCCAAATAATATATCTTTTGTTTGGATAATGACTGACACACCAAGTTTTGTCACATGCTGAGAAATCTTTTCTATACATTGGGAGAATAAACACAAAATTACAAAAAACGGACATATCAACTTCTGTCATAACGCCACAGACTTAATTGAGGTAAATTAGCTAGATTTTTTTTATGTACGACCGTAGCGCGATTGTTCAATTGTTTTTACAATAATCTTAAAACATGTGTTTTGTGGTTTGGATCGTTTTCGCATATATGCTTTTATGTTTAACCCTTCCTCCCCTGTGATGTGTAACTAGTACACATTGCTTCTAAAAACTTTAATATCTCTATAAATATTATAAATACTGGGTTCAGATTTAAGGTATTCCTCCGTAATACATTTACGCATTGAATGAAAAATAAAATATTCATAATAATTAGCACTTATTGGCCACATCAGAGATATTTTGTGAAAATCGGGAATAAATTCACCAATACAGTCAACCGTGCGCCAGTGTGTGACGTAGGTATATTCATTCTAAAATACCGCTATGGGTGAGGAAGCGACGCAATTAACGTCTCACTCTCACTCTACTTCGGTATATGGGAACGCAAATTAGAATCTCAGTTCGCTCACTTCTCTCGCTTAGTAAGTAGCTCGCGGGCATATGTGTGAGGTGGTTACTTTGCCCGTTTTGTGAACGTCGGCCGATGTTTTTTTTTCATGTTTTCAGCAATTAAATTTCAATTATTATCACTTTTGACTTCAAATTTAATTAAATTAAGCGATTGGCTATGAATATTCTCATTTTTCCAATTTTAAATCGCTCATTTTTACATGTGTATTGATGTGTATTGAATACACAGCACCGGAATGCGCTTTTTTTTAGCACAGAACGCGAAAGGTTTAACAGTTCAGTGTGTCCAAGCATTTTTATCTTATCTGCGCCAACCCCAGTTTGTAAGTCACGACACGACAGTTCGCCACCGCCCATCGATCCACCTTCATTTCAGTCTGCGCACTCTTCTAAGTCCTATTACATTACTGTGTAGAACCTAATAAAATATCCCTTCCCTGACCATCCATGAAATGGTAATACCGCGCCCCACCCGGCGTCATCTAATCAGACAGTTTAACGCTTCTGAATTATCCTCAAAAATTTTAATTATCCTCAAACAGTTTTAGAAGGGTGCGATCCGTCTTTATGGGTAAATCTAGATATTTTGTTTGGTTTATGTCATATTTAAAGGACATGAGAAAGTATTTACGCATATATTCATAAAAAAAACTTATATTAACTCTTCGAGATTCTTCTTCTTCCCAGTGTCATGTCAGGTCCCCCCAATATCACTTGAGAGTAGACATCTTTGTCCTCGGCAGCCCGAAAAAAATCTCCAACGCCCCTTATGCCAGCCCAATCACGTATATTGCAGAGCCAGTAGATTTGCCTCCTGCCAACATCACCTCTTCGACCTTCTATATTGCCTTGGATGATCAGGTGCAGTAATTTGTACTTTGCTCCTCTAAGTACATGACCCAAATAGGACACTTTTCGAATTTTAATATTAGTCAGCAACTCTCTATCAACTTTGGTTTTTTGAAGAACCCTTGTGTTGCTGACCATATCCGTCCAGGGTTTCCGTAGCATTCTCCTGTGCATCCACATTTCGAAGATTACAAGGTATATAGATCGGGCTGCATATACTACAGAGTTCGAAAACTTCAAGTTGGCATTCTGACAGATATCCAGTCGGTTTGATGCAAATTACGAGATTACACGATGACATGCAGCTAACCGAATAGCACCTGTTCGAATATGGCATTCGATTCTCAGGGAAATATTTATTTCAGATAAACTCGTACTTGAACTGTCAGCCTAACAAATTGCTAACAATAGAAACATTTTAATAGATTTTGAAATGCTAATAATGTGACTTGTTGGTGTCGTGTATTGTCCAATTTTGAAATGTATAATGGACGCAAATTTCGCATTGATATTTATCGAAATAAATGTTATTTTACTTAATAAATAAATAATACGAGATCCTTAGTCTAATTGGTTTGATGTGTCACTTCCAATCCGGGGGTTACGGGGTTTACCCCCGTTGGTACATGATTTTTTAAACAAGGGTTCCAATCTGATTTTCGCTTAAAACTTGTGTAAAAATCTTTCTGGATGGTAAGAAAATATTGCTACATGATAATAAACCCGCAAGGCTATACTGTATACTACATACATACTCGTACATACCATAAAATCTTTATAACGGTGTGCAAAAGAATGAAGTGGCAGTGGGCCGGACGCGTGGCCGGAGTGTCGGACTCCCGATGGACGTCCGAGATAATCCAATGGTACCCAAGAGGCATAAAGAGGCCCAGAAGAAGACCGAAGGTACACTGGATGGATGAAATCAGGAAGCATGACAGCATCACATGGCATCAACGAGCAAAAAACCGAACTATTTGGAGTAAAAAACCCGAACTATTGGGAGACCTTCATCCAGCAGTGGATCGACCCTGGTTGACAATGATGATGATAATGATGATGACATATCATAACGCCATCTCATATCATAGCGTCAGACTTTACTATTTCCACATACATCCTTACACCTTCTCATGCAATTTTTACAAATTCTCTGACTTTCTACGTTTTTTTCTTTCCAAATATTTACTCGGCCCAACCGTCCTTCCCTTACACGTCTTCCACTCACATTTGCACTATATAGTTGTTTTGTTAGTCTTTCTTCATGCATTCGTTATACGTGCCCAAACCATTTGACAGTGTACTTATTTATCTTATTAACAGTTCACATTCATTCAATTAATCACTTTATTCCGTTTTGTGTCATACATTGTCGACTCTTGTATGGTATGTTTCTCAGTGCACGCATTTCTACATGTTCATTTGGCTTCTTTCTATATTTTTCCACGTTTCATTCCCTTACATCAAAGTTAATACTATAATACTCTCGTGGATTATCATCTTGGCAGATTTGATACTATAATACTCTCGTGGACTATTATCTTGACAGATTTGATACTATAATACTCTCGTAGTCTACCATCTTGGCAGATTTGATACTATAATACTCTCGTGGACTATCATCTTGGCAGATTTGATACTATAATACTCTCGTGGACTATCATCTTGGCAGATTTGAATATCGTCCGGTTCGAGTTCATATATTTTAATATCTCATTGACTCATACAACGGAAGTACTAGTATAGCAATAATACTTGTATTGAATAATGACGATGATGAGTATATTTAATTTTATTTCTTTCAATATAGTCGGAAGAAAAGGGTAGGATTGTATATATTTTCTACAATTGTATGTATCGTTTTAAAGTTACCTCAAAGTAGGTAGTGTCAATGTTTATGTAGGTGTTGGCAGAACACCATATATTGATTTAGAAGTAATCTGAGTTATATCGGGTACTTAATAACGTGTATCTGGTCCCGGCGGCACCCTCCTCTCGCCCCATCCCCACACGGGGGTGATGCACCGGCGCGGTGCGGCGAAGGGTTGACGGTTGGTGGTTGTGGGTCGGGGGTCGGGGGACGTGTAACTGAGGGGCGGGAGGCACGGCGAGACGGTAGTATTGATCCCGGCCGATGACCTGTATCGTCCCCAACCCACTACGTACGCCCCGACCTGCCCTGCCGTGCAGGGGTGGCACCGCTCCTGAAAAGAGATGAAACTTGTTTCAGGAATCTGCTCGCTTCTCGAGACTATCGCGCTCGCTCTCTCAAGCCACGCGACAACCGTATTAAGACTTATGTATAAAATCTTACTTTAATCAATATAACATACGACTAGATGGTTTGATTTATAAACGTAAATTACGGCGTAATATAATGGTCCAAATCAAATTTTACCTATTTCGGTATATTAAGGGAGACATAACGTCGCTTTGTATGGAATAAAAAACGTAATTTTAACGTGAAATATACTCGTACATTTACAAAGCGAACACAGAATACTTCCATAGCTTCTCGGGCGTTTTAAGTTTTATCTAACACTGAAGACCAAGACGGTTATCTATTAGCCTGTAATTATACCATATCTGATATATAGATGTGAATCATGGGTTCCCTACAGACGACATATTAGGGCACTCTAAATATGCCAGCAGAGGGCCCCAGGAAAATAATGGAGATTCGATAGTATCATAAGGTATCAAATGATGAACTTTTTAGAAGAGTGGACTGATGTGTCATCGAGATTCTGGTGTCGCATGCTCGCTTGCTTTAGTCTGGACACGTAACTCGCATGCCTCAATACAGATTTTCAAGAAATATCCTCTTTGGTGACTTGCCGGAAGACAGAAGAAAGCACGGTGGGAAGCGCAAGATATATAATGACCTACTACTCGTACATGAGATCAAAAATATTCATGTTCAGCACAACTGGGAGCAAATAGCAGCAGATATCACAAAGTGGCCTCCAGAGGCATCAAGTCAAAATCCACGATCCTCCACTTTGTACTGCGCCTTCTATTATATTCGTCACGGGTAATGACCATTGATTCACTCATACATTCACTGGATTGAATTTTTTGCACGTTTATGATTTGAGATATACTCATTCAATCAAACCAAAAAGTAAGTTTTGCGGATAAGATCTTTTTTGTCCAAGTAACATATGTCTGATTTTTTTTATTAAAAAGGGATTTTGGTAATCCAAATAGTTTATATATATCTTTGTTTCGATCAGCAGCACTCTTCTAGCTGGGCACAAGAGTCCCACCATCCACATTTCTTAGTTTCGGTCTCTCCGTTTGTTTCGATCAGCAGCACTCTTCCAGCTGGGCATGAGAGTCCCACCATCCACATTTCTTAGTTTCGGTCTCCCCGTTTATTTCGATCAGCAGCACTCTTCCAGCTGGGCACAAGAGTCCCACCATCCACATTTCTTAGTTTCGGTCTCCCCGTTTGTTTCGATCAGCAGCACTCTTCCAGCTGGGCACAAGAGTCCCACCATCCACCTTTCTTAGTTTCGGTCTCCCCGTTTGTTTCGATCAGCAGCACTCTTCCAGCTGGGCATGAGAGTCCCACCATCCACATTTCTTAGTTTCGGTCTCCCGGTTTGTTTCGATCAGCAGCACTCTTCCAGCTGGGCACAAGAGTCCCACCATCCACCTTTCTTAGTTTCGGTCTCCCCGTTTGTTTCGATCAGCAGCACTCTTCCAGCTGGGCACAAGAGTCCCACCATCCACCTTTCTTAGTTTCGGTCTCCCCGTTTGTTTCGATCAGCAGCAGTCTTCCAGCTGGGCATGAGAGTCCCACCATCCACATTTCTTAGTTTCGGTCTCCCGGTTTGTTTCGATCAGCAGCACTCTTCCAGCTGGGCACAAGAGTCCCACCATCCACCTTTCTTAGTTTCGGTCTCCCCGTTTGTTTCGATCAGCAGCACTCTTCCAGCTGGGCACAAGAGTCCCACCATCCACCTTTCTTAGTTTCGGTCTCCCCGTTTGTTTCGATCAGCAGCACTCTTCCAGCTGGGCATGAGAGTCCCACTATCCACATTTCTTAGTTTCGGTCTCCCGGTTTGTTTCGATCAGCAGCACTCTTCCAGCTGGGCACAAGAGTCCCACCATCCACCTTTCTTAGTTTCGGTCTCCCCGTTTGTTTCGATCAGCAGCACTCTTCCAGCTGGGCACAAGAGTCCCACCATCCACCTTTCTTAGTTTCGGTCTCCCCGTTTGTTTCGATCAGCAGCACTCTTACAGCTGGGCACAAGAGTCCCACCATCCACCTTTCTTAGTTTCGGTCTCCCCGTTTGTTTCGATCAGCAGCACTCTTCCAGCTGGGCACAAGAGTCCCACCATCCACCTTTCTTAGTTTCGGTCTCCCCGTTTGTTTCGATCAGCAGCACTCTTCCAGCTGGGCACAACTGTCAATTTAATTCAGTTAAAAATGGCGTCGAAAGCATTTCCTCTTGCATCTTTACTTTTATATTTATCGAGTTGAAAGCGAACTTGACAACCAACTTGAATTCACATGTTCACACGTTTCAAGACAGGTTTCAACTTGAAAGCAAATGGCGGATGACTCATAACTTGAACGATAAAGTTTGACTGGGTCAATCTTTTCTCGATCAACTAAAAATTTGACCAACTCTATTGAAACAAAGGTTCTCACTACAGAATTCATTCAACTTTTGTTGATCAACTTTAATCGGTCAACTAAACTTGAACCGTGAGAACGGGCCTAGAATCAGTTTCTATTGAAACGTGTGAACGAAAACTGATTCAAGCCGTGTTCAACTTTTGTTGATCAACTTTAATCGGTCAACTAAACTTGAACCGTGAGAACGGGCCTTGAATCAGTTTCTATTGAAACGTGCGACCAAAAACTGATTCAAGCTGTGTTCAACTTATGTTGATCAACTTTAATCGGTCAACTAAACTTGAACCGTGAGAACGGGCCTTCAGATGTATTTTATAATAAAAAGTTTTAAATTCCACACGGATTAACCTTTCGAAAAGCTGTATAAGTTATTAGATTTATATTAACTGTTTGCGGTTACGGCGAACTATTTATTCAATACCTGTTGATTTATGATGGATCGTCTATGGTGTTATTAATTTAACACTTGACGTTCTTAGTTACACACGATACATTTAGTGAGCATTTTTAATTTAACACTTGATGTTCTTAGTTACACACGATACATTTAGTGAGCATTTTTAATTTAACACTTGATGTTCTTAGTTACACACGATACATTTAGTGAGCATTTTTAATTTAACACTTGATGTTCTTAGTTACACACGATACATTTAGTGAGCATTTTTAATTTAACACTTGATGTTCTTAGTTACACACGATACATTTAGTGAGCATTTTTAATTTAACACTTGATGTTCTTAGTTACACACGATACATTTAGTGAGCATTTTTAATTTAACACTTGATGTTCTTAGTTACACACGATACATTTAATGAGCATTTTTAATTTAACACTTGATGTTCTTAGTTACACACGATACATTTAGTGAGCATTTTTAATTTAACACTTGATGTTCTTAGTTACACACGATACATTTAGTGAGCATTTTTAATTTAACACTTGATGTTCTTAGTTACACACGATACATTTAGTGAGCATTTTTAATTTAACACTTGATGTTCTTAGTTACACACGATACATTTAGTGAGCATTTTTAATTTAACACTTGATGTTCTTAGTTACACACGATACATTTAATGAGCATTTTTAATTTAACACTTGATGTTCTTAGTTACACACGATACATTTAGTGAGCATTTTTAATTTAACACTTGATGTTCTTAGTTACACACGATACATTTAATGAGCATTTTTAATTTAACACTTGATGTTCTTAGTTACACACGATACATTTAGTGAGCATTTTTAATTTAACACTTGATGTTCTTAGTTACACACGATACATTTAGTGAGCATTTTTAATTTAACACTTGATGTTCTTAGTTACACACGATACATTTAGTGAGCATTTTTTTTCAAACGAATTTTATTTCTTTACCAAGACCGAAATCACAAAAATATAGTGTTGTGGAGAAATTTGGACATTTTGGGCATGGAATTAAGTTGAAACTCCCGAAAAATATAATTTAAGATGTTAGATAAACTACGACTTGTAGATAGATACTATATCTGCGATGGGGTATGTCAATCATACATCTTATAGTCTTTATGGGAAGGAAGATTAATCATTTATCGATTTATACGACATAACATATGTCACTGTCGAGCAATGTATTATATACCCAAATTTATGCGACATAACATATGTCACTGTGGAGCAATGTTTTATACACCTAAATTTATACGACATAACATATGTCACTGTCGAGCAATGTATAATATTATATACCTAAATTTATACGACATAACATATGTCACTGTCGAGCAATGTATTATATACCTAAATTTATACGACATAACATATGTCACTGTCGAGCAATGTATTATATACCTAAATTTATACGACATAACATATGTCACTGTCGAGCAATGTATTATATACCTAAATTTATACGACATAACATATGTCACTGTCGAGCAATGTATTATACACCTAAATTTATACGACATAACATATGTCACTGTCGAGCAATGTATTATATACCTAAATTTATACGACATAACATATGTCACTGTCGAGCAATGTATTATATACCTAAATTTATACGACATAACATATATCACTGTCGAGCAATGTATTATATACCTAAATTTATACGACATAACATATATCACTGTCGAGCAATGTATTATATACCTAAATTTATACGACATAACATATATCACTGTCGAGCAATGTATTATATACCTAAATTTATACGACATAACATATATCACTGTCGAGCAATGTATTATATACCTAAATTGACCAAAGGTATACACCATTTCGTTTGTTTACAACAATTATTTTGTTTTTTTTTTAATAATTATTATTTTGACGACCACCGATGATGACTAGATGACAAGACGCCTGTCTTCCGACCCGGAGGTTGCGAGTCGGATTCCCGTTGGAACACAGATTTTTGAAAGCAGGATTCCTGTCTGGTTTTCACTTAAAACCTTTTCGATATCTTTGTGGTTGGTTGGAAAACATTACCACATGCCGATTAGTCCGCTAAGTTTACTGTATACAACGGAAGAGTAATAATATATGATAAAAAGTTAAAACGGAATGGCTCCGATTTTACGAAAACTAACAAGTGATAAAAAAAATATATATCAAATGACAATAATGCGATTATAATTTCGTTTTTGAAGTATTTAAACGTTTCATTTAGTATTTTATGAAACGAATGTCGAGGTCTAAGAAATGGCCGAGGGACAGCCCTGTACAGGCAGGCCCCTGTGCGGCCCTCGCCCTCTTCCACTCGGCCGGATCAGCTGATGACGAATGTAGGCTCTGCCACGCCAACGAAGACGGCGGCGGAGGGAGAGGCGGCCGTGAGCAAGGTTAGGAGCACTATTATAGGACGTTCCCGTACAGGAGCTGGTGTAACCTGGGGCCGACGCCACGCGGCACAATCATTCATGACTGCGCCGTGCGGCTCGTTGACTGCTTCCCCGCGCCCGCTCCCGTCCCGTCTCTTACTCCTGTATAGCTTCCAGGATTGAGGAGTGAATCTCACTTTTATGCCTACGATGGCTTTTACGCCGTAGTAGCCCGGATAGTATACCCTTAGTACATATAAATATTGCTCTTTGAACGGAAACCGTCTGCGCGTTTTTCTAATCATTCATAAAAGTTTATAGTTCCCTGTTTCTAATTTATGGCGTTTTGTCTTGTCTTCGTATCATTGAGAGGATTTTATGAACAACAAAAAGAGTTATGGACCATTCCGATTTCTTATTTTCATTTTATTCTTTTGTGATGCGTTTCAACAACTTAATCGTGGATGATAATTTATGACAGAATACGGAATGAAGTGATTAGGATTGAGTGTGTACTTAAGATGAAGAAGATCACTCTGAGAAGGTTTGGGCATCTGGAACGAATGATTGAAGAAAGACTAACACAACAAATATACGGTGCAATTAATATTGAAAGGCGTCGTCGAAAAAGACTAAGGAAAGTATGGTTGGATCAAGTATATGATAGTTTGAAAGAAATGTTAAAAGTCAGAGAAGCTGTATTAGAGAGTTTATGAACGTAGAAGAGGCGAAAAATGTGAAGTCTGCCACTCCCCTTTCTGCCTTCCCAGGTAGGGAGACGTCGTTATGGTATTTGTACGTGTAGACGCGTTTTAAATTGATATGTTTCAAAATATTATAATTTAAATAAGAATATTGCATCCAGCCAGCACTATAGCAGCTTCTTATTTTTTCATATTTCTCGCTTTTGACTGGTTGACTTCCATCGCAAATTAAATGTAATTTTTCAAATAATACGTAAATTCTTCAAGAGAATTGATGTTTATTTCATCCACGGTCAATGTTGACCTTAATGTAAAATCTAACAATTTTTATGTACAGTCAATAAACGAAAATTTTACTCGTACAATCTCTGCTCTTTCCGATTCTGGACTATTCGGACGTGTGTTACTTGGCTGTTACAGATGAACAGCTGGACAAATTACAGCGTTTTTTAAATGTGTTTCATTTTCAACCTACGAAAGTACGATCATATAACTTCATACAAGAGGGCATTGAATTGGTTGAATGTTAGAAATAGACGCCAAATTTACATACTGTCTGGTCTGTATAATATCCTTAACTGTCCCGCCGCCCCCTCTTATCTCGCCGAAAAATTTCAGCGTCTTTCCAATCATGGATTAGCGCTACGCTCAAACAGTGATTGTTTATTGGCCTTTCCAGTTCACCGCTCCTCTTTCTTTACGTCGTCCTTTACTGTCCATGCAGTTAGTCTCTGGAATCAGTTACAAACCAATATAAGACGCGCTCCGTCCTTGGCATGCTTTAAGAAGCGACTGAAAAAACTCTTAATTTCTAGTCTGTAAAATAACGTGTTTCATTCCTGATTTTTCTTTCCCTTTCCTCTCCACCATCCCTTCCTTTCCTTTTGATTGATGATATCTCACTTTATATAAAAAATAATGTCCGGGTGATTGTCCGTCTTTGTGGGGTTCGTGAGCATGTGCTCACGTATATGTTTATTGATTTCGTGGGGATGGATAGTCATTTGAATGATTTATCTTACCACGTAACTTGCTTCATTAACTTTTGTCTGGTTGGTTGGAAGAGATTGCCGCCTGGCAATAAGCCCGCCAGATTGTATTTGCAATAAAATTGTTAAATAAATAAAATAAAATAAAAGTGAAGCTGTCTGAAATATGAATTGTATGATATATACAACAACCGTGCTATGTCAAAAGTAGCAAAAATCCTGTGCTGTGCTGGTGCCCACCTTGACGTTGGAAGTGAAACTTGAACTTGGACATGAATGTAGCGAAATCAAAGGTTATGGTTATAAAAAGACGGGTCGTAAAAAGTGTGCGCATTGAATTGGTTTACTCAGAGAAACTGGAGCTGGTTGGTGAGTTCTGTTATCTATCTAGGCGATATGTTTACATGTGATGGGCTTATTGAAAGGAAAGTTAACGGAGCACATAACATAATATATAATACAACAACTGTGTAATATCAAATGCATTAAAATGACTACATACTGCTGTATTGCCGATGGAAGGGAATTTAGCACTTGGCAGATGAAGGGTAAGAGTAAGACTAGTGCTGTGGAGATGTGTGCACTGAGGGAAGTTTGTGGATTGTCAATGTTTGAAAGAAGGCGGAATGAAGATATCAGAAATGAATGCATGGGTGATTTAAATAAGATGAAAAAAGGAGCGTTAAGATGGACATGTGGAGATAATCAACGACTAATTGAGTATACAAGTCAGACTAAGCGAGTAACTACGAGGGCGGTCCGATAAGTACTTAGCCTCACCGCCCGATGGCAACACTATCGCAAGAGCAACGATACACGAATTTAAGCATATATTTTCAACTTACTGTTAATCAGCAATTCCAGGGCCATATAAACTTGTTCAAAAATCCCGACAAACTAAATATCAATTCATAATTCCAAGAAATCCTATTGGACGAGAATTCTTGGAAAATAAATATATAAATACATACAGGTTTATTGATAGCAACATAGTAATAATACGAGTACATACTCGTAGGTGTGATTACAAAAAATAGATCGAGGAGAAATGGACCAGTTGGAAGTGCGTTATATGTATGGGTTTGGAGGAGGGGAAAGTTGTGATCTTGAATAGAAACCTTTCCGTCATGCAAGGGACACGGCGTGATGATGTTTTTATTTTATTTTTCATTAACAATACAATGTGCCTTACAAAATTATTTAAAAAAATAAGTGAGTGCTTCATTTACAATATTCTTAAAATAACCTTAAAATAAAAATAACAACAATTCAACAAAACCAAGTAAAAATACATCAATACAGTAAACAACCAAATAATACACAATCAAGTAATTAATTACACGAGTCAAAATGATTATAAAAATATACGAATTTAATAATATACACAGCTTACCACACGATATGTGACCGTCCCTTGTTAGCTGCCCGCACCTTATTACGCCAATATGCATGCTTGGTGTAAATTCAATCGACAAATCGCTACTACCAAAGAATCTGCTACGTTTGTGATTGGTGCTGAAATTTAACAATATACACAGCTTACCACATGATACGTGACCGTCCCTTGTCAGCTGTCCGCACCTTATTGCGCCAATATGCATGCTTGGTGTAAATTCAATCGACAAATCGCTACTACCAAAGAAGCTGCTACGTTTGTGATTGGTGCTGAATTTAACAATATACACAGCTAACCACACGATACGTGACCGTCCCTTGTCAGCTGGCCGCACCTTATTGCGCCAATATGCATGCTTGGTGTAAATTCAATCGACAAATCGCTACTACCAAAGAAGCTGCTACATTTGTAATTGGTGCCGACATTTTTAGGCAACGCGTAATACTTCACATATATAATTCAAGTATTATGTAATTGTAGCATTATGCGTAAAATAAACTTATCAAAAGATAACATATTGCAATACTGATGATTATTATATTAATCCAGCCACCCAGCGTAGATAACGTGTTGGTGGTACTTGGGTCTGATGAAGCTACAAGCGACGGAGAGTGCAAGGCTGGGCGGGGGCGGTCGATATCCGTCCTGGGGAGCCTGGGCGGGGGCGGGTAGCGTCAGCCTCCCCGGCCGCCTGGCTGCTCGGGGGCGCGGGAGTGGAACTAACCTAGGACAAGCCGCGCCACTCCTGCCCGGGCTGGATGGGGACTGGGGGCCGGGGAGGCGCCAGACGTCTGGATTACCGTCTCCCTCCCTCGTGGCACCCACCGGCCATAACGTCCCGACAACGCGTGGGGTGCCCGATTTTGTTTTCTGCTCATTTCAAATTCGAAGTTCTGTTATTCCTAATTATAATTTTTTCAGCTTTACAGAAAACTAGATTAATTGTCGCGAAAAACTTTCTAAATATTTTGTTCTGTAGTGTAGGCCCGAAGCCGTAATTTCGCAAATGGAAATCTGTGTGTGTACTGCGACCAATTAAAAAAATAATTTCGTGTGAATGACCAACAAAAGTAAAACAAAATGGCAAAGGTTATACGTCATTCGAAAGAAAATTTTCTGCTCTACAAGATATTGTGTTTGCTTTGACGTTACATATATTATTTAATTTGATTACAAGCCTTCAAAATGGAATGTCAAGTAAACGAAAGTGAGCATTTTCGACACCTCCTTCTGTTCGCGTTCAATCGAGGGAATAAAGCTGCCAAAGCTGCTCGCGATATTTGTGAAGTGTACGGTGAAGATGCTATGAATTAAAGGACAGCTCGTCGATGGGTTTTGCGTTTCAAAGATGGTAATTTCGACCTGAAATACATGTAGCGTTCCGGACGACCAGTGGACTTCGATGAGGACCGCTTAAATCATATTATTCATGAAGATCCTCTTCAAACATTTTTCATCACCATTTTCAAACCATTTTTCATCACCAGTAATGATGCGGTAAAGGAATCTTTGCTCGTGACCATGCGTAGCTCGATGACGCGCGAGCAAACCAGCAGAAATTGTCGAACGTTGATTTTTGTTGTTTTCACTCAAAACATGTGGAACCCAAGCGCCGAACTTCTGGACTTTTTCCATTGATTTAAGATGGCGGTATACAGTCATGTGACTAAAATTCATCTGCTCAGCCAATTCTACGGTGGTTTGAAGAGGATCTTCATGAATAATATGGTTTAAGCGGTTCTCATTGAAGTCCACTGGAGGTGTCGAAGATGCTCACTTTCGTCTACTTGACATTCCATTTTGAAGGCTTGTAATCAAATAAAATAACATATGTAACGTAAAAGCAAACACAATATCTTGTAGAGCAGAAAATTTTCTTTCGCTTGACGTATAACGTTTACCATTTTGTTTTACTTTTGTTGCTCATTTTTAAATAGAAAAAAAAAAACGGACACAACTTATGTTAACACCCAATACATTTAAAGAGCCAGAAGTGCAGTTTTTTTATTTTTGTGGGGTATACTATAGCTACTATTAACGCCCGTTAGAATGGTCTTTACTCTTTTGTGGGGTATACTATAGCTACTATTAACGCCAGTTAGAATGGTCTTTACTCTTTTGTGGGGTATACTATAGCTACTATTAACGCCAGTTAGAATGGTCTTTACTCTTTTGTGGGGTATACTATAGCTACTATTAACGCCCGTTAGAATGGTATTTACTCTTTTGTGGGGTATACTATAGCTATTATTAACACCCGTTAGAATGGTCTTTACTCTTTTGAACGGGACCGCTTCGGATATTGACATATTTATTTTATTTGACTAACGACACAACAGTGTCTTTATATACAAATGAACGTGTGATAAGTTATACAAGTACTTAAAATTATTACTAACTTACTAACATGAAGATACAAAAAGCAGTAGTAATAATAAATTACAGTCATTGTTTAAAATTATTTAATAATTATATGTATATTTAAGTTCAATATATGTTATGTATGTATACCACAAAATATTACCAAACTTCACCAAGCAGACTTACGTTAATGTCGAAGACTTATTTTATAGTAGTAAAGAACTTATGGTAGATTTGTTTTTAGTGGAATAACGCTTACATAGAACAAAATTTGGATTTTTTGAGAATTTTATGGATAGATCTTGAGATATAGAAAACACATGGGCTCACTTGTAGAACGAGATGCAAGTTGCTTTGCAGAATCGAAACCTTCCATATGTTGATGCAGGGTTACTCAACTCCAGAGGCAAAGTATTGTCCTTAATGTTTCGTTTATACTAGATTATTTATATTTATAAAGGCGAGCACAAGGTTAGTAGCTATTTCTAAATATTATGATATTCTGGCGAATACTATAACACATCGATCAATAAGTCCCGGGACTAACTACTAAAACAACATTTGTTAGCCAAAATTCTTCTTGATTCATCAACATAGTCTCCTTCAAGAGCGATACATTCATTCCAACGCTTTCGTAATTTTTCTATGCCAGCCGTGTAGAACGATTTATCTTTGGTTTCAAAATAGACGTTAGTTTCGGCAATCACTTCTTCATTGGAGCCAAATCTCTTTCCCTGGAGCATCTTTTTGAGGTCTGGGAACAGCCACTAGTTGCTGGGGGCCAAATCTGGAGAATACGGTGGGTGCGGAAGCAATTCGAAGTTCAACTCATGCAATTTGGTCATCGTTACCATCGATCGACTTGTGATACGGTGCATTGTCATGATGAAAGAGAACTTTTTTGTTCTTCATATGGGCCCGTTTTTTTACAATTTCTGCCTTCAAACGCTCCAATAACGCTATGTAATATTCGCTATTGATGGTTTTTTCCCTTTTCAAGGTGATCGATGAATATTATACCATGCGCATCCCAAAATACGGAGGCCATAACCTTCCCGGACGACTGTTGAGTTTTTGGTCGCTTCGGACGACTTTCACCGGCTGCTCTCCACTCATGCGTTGTTGTTTCTGTTCCATTGTGAGCAAATTTCGAAAACCCATTTCGAAAAAAGCTTTTTGATGACCATATGTTCATGCAAAATAGTGTAAACACTACCAAATGATATCTTCAGGATGTCAGCTATCTCACGCAACTTTACTTTGCGATTTTCCATCACGATTTTGAGGTTTTTTTAACATGTTTTTTGGCGTAACAGCCTCATTTAGACGACCAGAGCGTTCAGCATAATTTGTGTCTGTACGACCGCGTTTGAAATCAGCATACCACCGATAAATGGTTGTTTTCGACGGAGCAGAGCCCGGATAACACTTTTCAAGCCATCGCTGAGTTTGAACGGTATTTTCCCCCATTAAAAAGCAATGTTTTATCAACACATGAAATTACAATGACACAATGTCGGAATGTCATGAAAGTTTGACACGTAACTTCTAAAGGCTGGTACTAACTGAGAATGGTATGGATTTGTTATTAGAGGCGCCATCTGTTAGTTAGTCCCGGGGCTTATTGATCGATGTGTTATATTTACCATACACGTTCCATGTATTTGTAGTGGATTAGTGTATGAGTGTATATTTGTGAGAATCTTCCCATCCGAACTCGGAACTAGAAGATGTCTCTGTGCGTGGCATATTCATAATTAGACTTTACTTCGAATATAGTTCGTCCTGACACATTTGATATTTCAAATTGAAATACCCTAATTAAACCCGATTTCCGTTTATTTGAAACGTTTCTTCCCCATAAAGGCGGGCTCGCGAAATCACTGGAGTCGATAATCCCCTAATTTAATTTAACTTTGATGTCTCGCCGCCCCCGCCCCCAGAACCTCCCGTCTGGCAACAGCCACAGCCACCCGATGTTGCCACTCGACAGAAGCATTGACGCAAGAAAGGAGCGATGACACGACATATCGTTATCTGGAATAATTCCTTGGAAAATAACCTGTAGTTTGACTAGCAAAGCAACTCGTGCAGACTCGACTCGACCAGTATGTTACTCTATTTAATAGTAACATAGAATATCTGTTACGGACGCTCTTACTAACTTCATCAAAAAGTTTTAGGACTTTATTCATAAAATCGAAAATACAAGTTTATTCATCAAAATCGATATGGTCCCCTTCAAAGTACTCCCCATTGACTGCAACGCACTTACGCCAGCGCTTGATCCAATCCTCGAAACACCGCTGGTACTCAATTTTCGGTATGTCCATCAGAGCCGTCTTCTATTTTTTCATGACATCGTCTCGGGTGCTGTAACGCGTTCCGAGAAGCGGTTTTTTAAGTCGGTTGAACAGGAAAAGTCGCAGGGAGCCAGATCAGGTGAATTCAAAGGCTGCTGGATAGTAGTCGTGTTGTTTTTGGTCAAAAACTCATGGAAATCGTGTCTTTCGCGATTTCAACGTGGTCCTTTTTTTGCATGAAATTGAGGTCTCGGCACCAGTTTTGCAGCGAAACGTCTGAGGCCCAAATCACTAACCAAAATGTCTTGAGCGGATCCATAAGCGATGTTCAAGTCCTCTGCCAGCTCTCTGATGGTCAATTTGCGGTTTTCGGCCAACATTTCTTTGATTTTATCGATGTTTTCATCGGTTTTAGACTGCGTTTTACACTGCGTTCGTCATTCTCGACTGACTCACGACCACTTCTGAAGCGTTCGTGCTACCAAAAAACACTTCTCCAACATTTCCAAGGTCTGCGGACCGTTAAACCCGTTTTTCACACAAAATTTAATGCAAAGTCGTTGATGCACAGTTGATGCCATTTTCAAACTTGTAAAAAAAACGAAAACACGCACAAAGGTAGATGTACTCAGTACAGCGTAACTTTTACAAATGTCAAGCTATGGTGCTGAAATTTGGAGGGAAGTGTCAAGGATAGATGTGGTAACTTAACAAATAAAAGAATTCCAATCGGGTGACTGACAGCGCCACACGGTGGCCGGTCCTAAAACTTTTTGATCAAAGTAGTATATACCATATAGTATTATACTACTATCATTTTGGGTCATATTTAAATCTTTTTTTATGCTATGAATCTTGTTCGTATTGGAAATTTTGTGTTTTATTATTTCTTTCACGATTTATGAAGAAACAGCTCGCGGGCCGCACAGAACACCCCGGCGGACTGCGGGGTTGGTCATGCGTGATGTATTTGTACGCATCCTTTGTAGTCTAAAAATTCATGAATCGATGGTATACTATAATATCGTGTGTTGTGTGTTCGCAGGCTACCTTCTGACGCGGACGGAGGGCAAGGTGGGCTCGCCGGAGAAGCCGCTGTCTGACCTGGGGCTGATCTCGTACCGCTCTTACTGGAAGGACGTGCTGCTGCAGCATCTGTGCGCGCATCCCGGCTCCGCCCTCTCCATCCGGGACCTCTCGCAAGAGATGGCCATCAACTCCTACGACATCGTCAGCACGCTGCAGGCTCTCGGCATGATGAAGTACTGGAAGGGCAAGCACATCATCCTCAAAAGACAGGTGAGAGCGGCTACTCGAATTACTTTTATTTAAAAAGGGATGTTCATAAGAAAAGCGGGGCTCAATCAAAGATCAAAAGAATCATGCTTCAGTTGGTCTATATACCTACTATAACCTATGACCCCGAGATATCGATGCTAAATATAGTGCCCCAAAAATGTATACACAATTTTACATTGTACCATTTCACTTGAACTTGCTTCCATACCACGTATTTGTGAGGAGTTAAGGATTGAGAAGGATTTTTATTTCCAGCAAGATGGGGCACGTCCCCACTACCATCGTGACGTGAGGGCCTATCTTGATGAAATTTGACGAGTGGATGGATTGGACGTAGATGCACCACATGCCTCACGTCAACGGACTTTTTTTATGGGGACTTTTAAGTTTATGATACAAAATCAGCGACAGTTAATAAATTGAGAGCAGCTATTGAAAGAGAATGCGCCCAACTAGCAAAACAATTGATTCGTGATGTTGACGTTTCCACGTTATCAGCGTTATCAGATATCACGATATCACGTTATCAGATAACTAAAAAATCAGATATCACGTTATCAGATAACTAAAAAAATCTTCTGTCTTCTTTCATTTCGAGTTTTAACTTAGGTATACCTAATTTATAATCATTTCAAGTGTGTATACATTTTTGGGGGAACCTGTATAAAAGTTAGGTTAGGTTACCTAATTTATAATCATTTCAAGTGTGTATACATTTTTGGGGGAACCTGTGTAAAAGTTAGGTTAGGTTACTTAATTTATAATAATTTCAAATGTGTATCCATTTTTGGGGGAACCTGTATAAAAGTTAGGCCCAATACCTAGGCCATGGAAATGAGATACGTTATAGAAATGGCATGGGAAAAAATAAAAATGTAGACATGTGAAGAAATATTGAATCCCTAGCACTGTTACACTGGTAGGGAAATGTACTTAGGCGACCGCAATAAAAACTGCCTAAACATATTAGCATCTTCTTGGTTTATGCAGATGTTGAATACACGAATTTTATACTGATGGAGGGAGGGAGGTAGGTGTCATTGTAAAGGGGAAGGAAAGGATCGAGTGACGGTCCTCGCCCCTGTCGTGCATCTGATGGGCTCCCGACCCATGCAAGACTAGCGGGGGAAAATAAATGTCCGCCCTTAGGAGTAATCGAATGAATGTCTCTGTGTATTTTGATAGTTAAGGAAACAGGCATGTTGCTAATGAGGCGATCGACCTATAAAAATATTTCTGTAAAGAAAATAAAATACTGGCACTAAGTCTCTGCATCTCATTTAATGGTATGTGTTACATTGGAAAATAATTATTTGTTAAAAGTTATTTTAAAACATAATAATTTATAACTAAAATGTGAAAAAATTATATACAATAAATTTAAATTAAAGTGACAGTCTTAATTCGTATCGACCTTTTTGGTTGACACAAACATCACCGCAACCTCTTTTTGGTTAAAAACACCAGACCATACTGTAAATCAGGCAATGTCTGTGGATCTTCCTCGACAGCCGTCCAGAGGAAGACCAAATAACTTCTGGATGACTCAATGCTCCAAAATCCTGCAGAGAAACGGCCTAGGTGAAAGCGACACCCAGAACCGAAGAATATACAGCCTGAGAACGAGAAGAGCCGACCCCAACAGCCTACCTAGGAAATGAGTTGGGACAGTTCCAGGAAGAAGAAGAAGGTTAAAGAAAAACAGACTGGTCGTTCGAATCTGGTGGTTTCCAACAAGTCGGGGGATGGTCGGTTCCTGTTGTGTTCTTCTGTGGGTTTTAATTCACAGATTGTAAAATATTTTGCTATGTAAGCTTTGTAAGCAATGTATTTAATACAGTTTGACAATGCTGTTGTAAAGCGAAACAGATGTGTCACATTAACTTGCTTTTTATGTTTCTTGTGTAGATTTTTTTCACATTAATTAAAGTATTGTTTAAAAATGGAATTTTACAATATGAATATAAGATTAATAAATGATTTTGTTAACGTGAGTTTGATTATTATTTGATCATTTGCAGTCTCGGCTGTGAGTCGATTGTCGTACAGCTGTCACTAATATGTCTGTGTGTTCCGCAGGACGTGCTGGACGAATACATCGAGCGGCAGAAGAAACGTGCGAACGTGATGCAGATAGACTCCACCTGCCTGCGCTGGACGCCCTTCGTGGCGGGCTCCTCGCAGGGGGGCTCCTGAGCCCGCCACCGGCTCCGCCAGGAGCGGCCGCCCCCGCCCCCGGCGCACCACGTTCATGGACAATTGTAAATCTGTGCACACTTCACGTGTAATAACATTAAAGAATGTTACGTTAATATTCTGTTGTACAATACAAGTATATCTATGTTTCGCGCGAGTGGTTTGACATTACATTATATTACATTACAAATGTATTACATTCAGTTTTCCACACGGTGAGTTGTGCCTTCGATTTGACCGATGATTTTTTTACTATTCTCTAGTCATCTTAAGAATGAAGCTTTTGGGTACTGTGCTGTTCGTGCATTTTCTTCGTATTCTCGGAATTTAAATAAAATAAAATAGTTCAGCACGAAGCGGAACCCGTGGGTTCTCCCCGATCTGTCTTATTCTTGAAATTATTAGATAAAAGTATTCGAGTAACCGAGCGGACATGTCACTCGTTATTTTTTACACACTCCATAACTCGTTCTGGTATTTTCCGAATTCCCTATGTATCTGGCGAGTCCCGAGCATTCGGCCACCCGTTGAGTTGTTAATAGTACACCCGTGTTAATAATCTTGCGAATAATTTCATAAATTGTTTTTAGTCCATTTTGAATAATTCGTAAATGTTAAAATTCACACCTTCATAATGCAATGTGGCGTATGATCGTGAAGGACGACATAATGTCCATTGCTTGTATATGTTAAATATTGTAAAATACAAACGGTCTACCTCCGGTTTTGTGATCTGTTGATCTTTTTTATATTATTCGTTATTCCTCGCTCGTCCCGCCGTCATACCGTGTTCCGCACTCCGAATGCGTCCCGCCGGCTCTCGCCTTTCTCTCATTTCTCTCCATTTCCTCCCTTTCGAGGGCGGGGAGTTGCTTAATTTCGAGTGGAATTTAAATTGGGTATGTCGAAACTATCGATTACGTTATATTCTGGTTGTTTGGAAACGGATCAGAGGGGGTGGTATCGTGCATCTTGTATCGCGTTATTGAATCCTTATTTCTGGAAAATAATGATAAAATCATGAAATATTAGCATGCCCTGACCCATCCACATGAAGTTTGTAGCATTCCGTTTTTAAACTTGAGATAATAACTGATGAAATCAACAACTAGAGTGCGCATTTGATCTTTTTTACATTAGTGCTAGTTTAACTAGTGCCATTAAATACATTTCGTAGATATTTTTGTAAAACATGTTTTTTTTAATTTTTTTAAATTTATGACCGAAGTTCATATTTTGAAAATTTTTACAAGTCGAGCCTGTACTCGTTACGAGTCGAGTGCTTGTTGATATATTTCCCGACCCGATTTTCATTCTTAACGAGACAATCAGCCGTAACGGTAAATGAATACGCGAGTGTGGCGATGTTAGGGATAATTTGATAGTATCGTGTAACATGTATGGTAATATGTCGTAGGCTAGGCCCGGGCCGGCCAGGGGTGGCGGCTCAAAGCCCGCCCCCGGACGTGCCCCTTGTTGCATACACCTCCATCGCGCGTGGGTTGATGTTTATAAATATTGATATACACCTGTAAATATAATAGTAAGTAAGCTTAGTTAGTGTAATAAATTATTGATTAACGCGTACCGAGTGAATGCGCTGATTTGTGCTGAAAGTGATCTCTAATACTTATGGAGTTGAAGTAAGATTGTTATCTTGTTGTGCGGATATTTGTTGAATCTACCCCCGAGCTATGCCTCGAGTGGACTCGTGTTTGTTATTTCCGTTTATGTTTATATTATACTAACGACAATGCAATACAAATTAGCAATACGTATAAAATAAACATTAAACAATGTTACGTTCGTTAATTAAACTGCTACGTAATATTACGTCCGACATTCCGCTGGTTTAAAGGTAAAATTGATTTGGTGTCGATTCTGACATTTTATATTTTAAGTATATTCTTTTTATATTTCACGAACTTATTGTCACACAATTATATAAATGTAACAACTTATTTTTAAGCAACTGGATGGTGAATAACATATTTACTTTGTTAAGGGTTTTGATGTATGTGAAAAACAATGGAAACTGTGAAAAATCACATTTTCTCATGAACTACCGAATAAGTTTTACCTTTTCTGAACCAACGATTTATTATATGGATTCCCTGCCCCGATATTGACTCGAGTCGGTCCTGTAATTCTTCGACAGTTCCGCATAACGTTTTTAATGATTTTATCGAGACGTGTTGGCTGTTATATAATTTTCTGCCTATTTCGAATAGTTTCGTGTAGTATTTTAATATGAAATTTATATAAGAAAATGGGTACAAGTGTACAGAGAAAATCGACAAAATATTTTATAGATTTTTTTTTTTAAATATATTTGTGCAATTATTTTATGAAATGTTTTTATTTGCTAATGGGAACTCCTGCGAGGACATGGCTGTCCTGCATTCGACAATTCTGCGTATTTGGGTATTTCTGGAGGTGTGAAGCAGACGGTAGAAGTCACGAAGTAACATTTTGTATACTTTTTTAATTTTTTTGTGCAATTTATACCTTAACTCGTGATATTTTTTTTAATTAACTCTATTTTTGGGTTAATTATTTCATGTAACGCGTGATTAATTGTTTCTCTCGAAACTTGAAATATAATTTTCTTCTTTTTTTCAGTCAGAGACTCGATGCCACCGAACCATTGACGTTTCTGTCGGGGAATAAAAGCTGTTGTAACTTAGCGAGACGTGTTTCCTTACTTTGTAATTCCACATTTTTATAAAATTTACAATTTCTAGGTTTTAGGTAGGTAAATGAATTTTTTTACCCTTTTTTTTTCATGAATAAATTTCAAGATAAGGTTTGTCGTCTACACTGATAACAACAATCCCTCTGTGTTAAGCTGTCGTCTACACTGATAACAACAATCCAACATTGTTTACGGGGGTGTTTATTAAAAAAACTATAGGGTTTATTAAAAATATGTGTTAGTTAAAAATATTTAATAAAAATATGTGTTTATTAAAAAAAATATAATAAGCAAAGCAAATACGACAGAAGAAATAGAAAGTTTAACATGTGTTTTTCATGTATAAAGTTGAACGTAACAGAAACGCACAAATATGTGCACACCGTGGCAATAGATGGTTTCTGAAACGCACAAATTTGTGCGTACCGTAAACAATGTGTTAGATGTCGTCTACACTGATAACAATCCCTCTGTGTTAAGCTGTCGTCTACACTGATAACAACCCCTCTGCGTTAAGCTGTCGTCTACACTGATAACAACTCCTCTGCGTTAAGCTGTCGTCTACACTGATAACAACCCCTCTGCGTTAAGCTGTCGTCTACACTGATAACAAACCCTCTGTGTTAAGCTGTCGTCTACACTGATAACAACTCCTCTGCGTTAAGCTGTCGTCTACACTGATAACAACCCCTCTGCGTTAAGCTGTCGTCTACACTGATAACAAACCCTCTGTGTTAAGCTGTCGTCTACACTGATAACAATCCCTCTGCGTTTAGCTGTCGTCTACACTGATAACAACTCCTCTGCGTTAAGCTGTCGTTTACACTGATAACAAACCCTCTGTGTTAAGCTGTCGTCTACACTGATAACAATCCCTCTGCGTTAAGCTGTCGTCTACACTGATAACAAACCCTCTGTGTTAAGCTGTCGTCTACACTGATAACAATCCCTCTGCGTTTAGCTGTCGTCTACACTGATAACAACTCCTCTGCGTTTAGCTGTCGTCTACACTGATAACAACTCCTCTGCGTTAAGCTGTCGTTTACACTGATAACAACCCCTCTGCGTTAAGCTGTCGTCTACACTGATAAGAAACCCTCTGCGTTAAGCTGTCGTCTACAGTGATAACAACAATCTCTCTGTGTTAAGCTGTTTAATCAGTTTGATTTTACGAAAATATGATAAATTATTTGTAAAAAAAAATCTATGGAAAACGTTCAATTGAAAATTCTGAATTGACAAATGAGCGCTCGAGGCAGCATGTACTCGTATGCGTGGATGTTCAATATATGTTTCTTGAATCTTCGAAAATACTATAGTTTCACTTTGTGGTGCCATGTTTTACATAAAAGGAAAAATAAGTTAAATAAAAAAACTTATTTTATATTTTTGTGTTCACCACATGTTTATTTTAGGTTCACAATCGGTTTCGAAGACCACCGTCTTCATCGTCAGGTGAAGATAAACCAGCTGGACAATTTGGAAATTCTCGAGATTAAAAAATCTATAAAATTAAGTTTAAATATCATCAATAACCAAACCTAATTTCATAATGGCCCTCTGCTTAATATGTTTCCAATTTAAAATCCCCCCCTGTCTTAAAGATTCACATTCACTTTAATTTTTTCCCCGCCCCATTCACCATTGTATCATATCTATCCCCACTTCTCTTCCCCTACCTCATCTCTTTTATATTATAATATTTACACTTGTACAGAATATATTTTAACAATTTAGTTTATCTTCACCTGATGATGGTACTGACGGTGGTCTTCAAAACCGGTTGTGAACCTAAAATAAACCTGTAGTGAACACAAAAATATAAAGTAAGTTTTTTTTATTTACTTATTTTTCCTTTTATGTTCAATATACGAGTTCAATTGTTAGAAATTAATCTTCTCTTTCCGTGTTTTCATTTCACTTCCTCATTTTTGAACGATACGATATGTTGGAAAGATTTGAATAAACTTCTTAGTGTTTATATAACACGTATCCACAAATATAATACAATCTCAAACTTGGCGATTCGGTTGAAATATATCGTGTCTTTATTTCTGTGCAATACGAATGGCGTATAGCGTGTGCGTGTTGCGACCTCGGGTGAGCTAGTGGTGTTGGCGTGCGTATCGTGCGGCTCTCTCGCACACACACCTCGCCGCTCTTTACCGCTTCCAAGCTTTAAATTTTCCAATGTGATCTCTTCAGCGACAATTTCGCCCATCACACTTTCGGACTCTTGGACAGATCGTCGGCTCGGCAGTCCTGTTATAAAGCGATCTGCATTGTGCAACAACCGAGTTTAGTGATAATATTTAATATATTTTTATATACTAATAGCCAAATATGAAGGAAATACAGGTTATTCCAAAAAAATGTACACACACTTTTAATGATTTTAAATTCAGTGTTTATTAAGCTAGTAAGGTAAGGTAGTCGTACATCTAAGATTAATTGAGTGTGTCAAAACTAGACATGACTAACTCACAAAAATATAAAATTTGAACTTTTGTGTGCTGACTGTGATAATTTATATACAGGAAAGACAGGGAGATCTTTTGAAAATAGATTTCGTGAACACAAATCCTCTAATTTATTCTGAAATGGCTAATCATTGTCACCGTGAAAACCATACTTTTTCTATTGATGATGCCAAATTCTTACATATCAGTAGTAACGGAAATAAATTGGACAGATTAGAGGCCCTAGAAATGTCTAAGTCAGTATACCGATCCGAACATCTGGTAAATACATATATCCCAAAAATTTCACCGCTCCTGGCCGAAATCGTCCCATGCCTCCCTTACCTCTCAGTCCCCAACCCCTCAGTCACCAACCCGAATGTCCCTAACCGTTGAAACGTGTATGTCGGTGCCAGTTCGAACAGAATTTAGTCTGGTTTGTGTTCCCCTGAAGATGAGGTGAAAGCCTTGAAGCCGGTAGGGTTATACCGTTACAAAAAAGTGGAATAAACGTGTTTGATAAAATAAATTAAAAAATATAAAATTAGAGCTAGGCACATACGCTACATCTTTATACCCATTTCTATCAGAACCAAACATGATTATGTATTTATTTCACCATAAGTGCAGACATCTACCGTTACATTTTGGAAACATCAGAAAACAAACCATTTTTGAATAGGTCAGCAACTTTGAAGTCAATTATCTCAAAACAAGATAAATGTGGGATAGTCATGTCTGGTTCGGACCCACTCAATTCTCCAAATTAAAGAAGACAGACGTAGATTTTTTTAGTTATCGCTAGTGCTCAAATTGATGGCCATTCTGGTGTATGCAGTGCAGATAACGTGGTATCGAAAACATCACGAATAATTTATACATGGACATTTGGTATTTGGGCGCATTCTTTTTCAATGGCTGCTCTCGATTCGTCAACTCTTGTCGGTTTTGTGCCATAAACTTTATCTTTGATAAGTTCCCATTAAAAAAAACCATTTCCTTTGAGGTCTTGGGAGCGCGGGGGGTATTCAATGCTACATCTACGTTCAATCCATCTTTTCGTCAAATTTTCATCAAGATAGACCCTCACATCACATCACGATGATAGTAGGAAAGTGTACCATCAAGATAGGTCCTCACATCACATCACGATGGTAGTGGGGAGGTGCACCATCAAGAAAGGCTCTCACATCATATCACGATGGTAGTGGAGAGGTGCACCATCAAGATAGGCTGTCACATCACATCACGATAGTAGTGGGGAGGTGCACCATCAATAAAGGCCCTCACATCATATCACGATGGTAGTGGGGAGGTGCACCATCAAGATAGGTCCTCACATCATATCACAATGGTAGTGGGGAGGTGCACCATCAAGATAGGCCCTCACATCACAACACGATGATAGTGGGGAATAGCACCATCAAGATATGCCCTCACATCACATCACGATGGTAGTGGGGAGGTGCACCATCAAGATAGGTCCTCAAATCATATCACAATGGTAGTGGGGAGGTGCACCATCAATAAAGGCCCTCACATCACATCACGATGGTAGTGGGGAGGTGCACCATCAAGATATGTCCTCACATCATATCACAATGGTAGTGGGGAGGTGCACCATCTTGCTGGAGATAAAACTCCTCCTTCTCGCCCGTAACATCCTCACGAATGTGTTGTTTGGAAGCAAGTTCAAGTAAACGGCGCGGCGTAAAAGTGTGTATACATTTTTTCGAGACACCTTATAGTTATTACCGACCCCCGTTATATGTCAAACAGGTCCAAAATACGGAGAAGCGCTCAACTAAAGGTACCTAAGTCTATATTTCTGGTTGAATTAATTATCTTTGATTATCAAACTTGAGCAACGGAATAGGAGCGTGCGTGCGTGCATACGTGCGTGTGTGCGACTACAATGGATCCAATGTTGTATCTGTTTTATGGTTATGGACCGCCATATTATATTTCCACCTTAATATGTAAACAATTCTCGTATTTACTTCTGTTTGCAATACACAGAGACTTGAATTTATTTTACAATAAAAATATTTGAGACTCAAAAGTGAATTGATTGTTACAAACATTAAAATCGCTATGTCTATTATTTGATTTTCATCATTAACTCGTGCTGAAAAATGTATTTATATCAATACAATAATAAAAAAAAAAACAATTTCTTAAAAATCCATAATTTAGCTCTGAATCGAAAATTTTAATTTATCGGATTGAATACAACGTATCGCGTTATCTCAACGGGTTTACTGTAAGATTTACGTTTTGAGTCCTTGTTTACTTATTTAGTTTATACTTACGGATACGTAATAAATACTTTTATTAATTTAAAGCGATGCTTTAACCCTTATCATGGCATTGTAACACAGGTGTTACACTAATTTAGGGATTTAAAAAAAAATCCAGAAACTGTAACGTAATTTCAAATATGGCAACGCATTCAAATACTATACACGCACTATTGTGTGCAGTGGTATCATCTGGCTATAAATATTGACAACACTACAAGCTTTCAAACGACATCGGGTCAACATGTCTGGACAGCGTGGGCGTGTTTTAAAAATTGGGATAAATAATCTTTAAATCTTATTAATCACTACATGTAGAGAAAAAGTATTCAAACCATTTTATTTGCTGATAATTCAACTATGTAAATGTTGTTCTTGTTTTAGATTATAGAATCATTTTATAGCCCTTTTTGTGTTTTATAAAAATTGATATTTTGGCAATGTAACGTGGGTGTTGCATATAAAAAAAAATCTATAAGGAAAAGTGATTTTTTCCCCTCAATTTTCCTTCATAACTCACCATATAACGAGGATCACCAAAGAAAAACGTTAATATTTGGATAAATTCAACTTTGCCAAGATAAGGGTTAAAAAGCTTTCTGGTTATTATTTTCACCCCCGTCGACTGCGCGCCCTGTACATTTTCACGCGTAATGATATTGATTTCAATAGCTGACCTTTTTTTTGATGCCCGTTCAGGTATACTTTTTCTCGAATAACTTTTGATGCTTGTTTTTCCGTTCTAGAAGCTACGAGTTACTATTCGAGTATTGTATTCAGTTAAGTGATTTAATATCATGTAAATTAAAAGAGAAAAAAATAATTAACATTTTCTTAGCTGAGTTACAAAATGTTTAATATGAATTATTTTTCTTATTTTTCTACGGAAAATTTTAGACATATTTATAAAAAAAAAAAAATGCATTTCTTAGTGAACATTCATGATTTGTAATGATAGCGTGTGTGAATATGAATTGAAATTCGTTGATTAAAAGTATGGCCATCGATTCGACTTTGTGCAATTTTAATTCGATTTAATTTTTGTAAATATTTAAGTCCCGTTAGCGATATCGTTGACTTCCATTTTGTAGATTAGACATTAGGTAACACATAACGCCTTTTTATAGTGCAACTTGTTATAAGATAGAAAAAAAAACTTATAAACGAAGATGAAATAAGTTGGAAAAGAAACGTCGACGACGATTGTTGTTTTACAAATCCGACAGGGGGTGGGGATGATCTAGACTCGGCCGAGGTCCCGTCTATAGAGTGGGTTTCACGAGAGTTTTCACTGCTGGTTTAGGGTGACCATATTTTAATTTATTTTGTAATATATTTTTAAATATTGTCTATCTAATACTTTATATTCCAATAAAATATTTACCATAATAATTATATAATATCAGATTGAGGTATGTACCTAATGACAATAATGAAATCAATGGTCAATATAAAATCAAATTATTTATTCAATAGGCAAATAAAACACAATTAACACCAATAAATACTAAGACCAATTAAAAATGACTTATAACTAGGTATGTATGCATTGTAAAAATAAATAAATGACCCTAACACTGATTCAAAAAATTATTTACATAGATATGCAATGCATATTATCTGATTACCTACCATTGTTTCATACCTTCATTCTTAGATAATTATTCAGACCAATCTTAATTATCTACTGGTTATATAACAAACAATGCAACTATACAGATACTTACATTAATAATTTAATTTAAAAAAAAATATCGCTATCATAGCTCTAAAAATTGATTGAGATCAGTAATTCACTGAATAATAAATAAAAATCAAGCATATTTACCCCTTCACTAGTGTCCCGTAATTTCTTGATGTAATTATAAACATTCAAAACCACATCTTTAGTCTGTCCACACAATGATCTTCCTTTTTCCTAATTTCGTAACTTCAGACATTATGGTCACCGTATTTTTCGTCAAATAAACGGATCGCATCGACCAATCACGGCAAAGTGAATATTATGAATGTCAGTTGAATATTAACGGATCACATCAACCAATCACGGCTAAGATACTTACTAATACATTGATACGTTTTGTATATTACGCACTGTGGTAAGCTTGTCAATGTGTTAAAAAGTGCAAACTCTCATGAAACCCACTCTACCTATAGTATTGCGCGAAACAAGTTAAAGACGGAATCCGTAGTATATGGCAGGCAATGATTTGAACTGTCATATTATACTCAATTTAAAGTGTTAGTATATTTGATACGATAAATGTCACCGAGATCAATCTGAGACTGTGTTAACTTTATCGATATACCCTTAGGATGACATCAAAGTGGATCGCTCGTTATAACTCTGCATTCTGAAATGCCTTTTATTATGGCATTTAATGACGCGTTGGTGTAATTTTTTATATATTGATACGTTAAATAATGACAAAAATTTAATCTCTTTTTTTTTAAGGTGAATTATATTTATTTCAGATATTTTTCAGTAAAATTATTAAATATTGGTTTTGTTGCAAATATTATAAATCGAAGATGCGCCGCGTAATTCGCGCGCGTAACTTCCGATTAACCCTTCCCTTACGGTGATAAAAATAATACGCGTGCTCCGGTGTTGGGTAGTGAGTACGCAATAAAAAATTAGCGATTTTAAATCGGAAAAACAAGAACATTCATAGATAATCCCCTTAGTTAATTATAATTGAAGTTAAAATTTATAATAATTGAGATTTATTTGCTGAAAACATTAAAAAACCATCTGGCACCGCTCACGGAACGGGCGTACGTCTAACCTATTTGCAAGCTTAGAAGCTACTAGCGGCGCGGAATGTCAGTCGCATACCCCGGCGCTTACACATATGCTTGCGGCGTTGAGACAATCCAGCTCCTCGCAATTCAGTCTAGTATGCCAGAGTGAGATGCGAATATAGTGTCGCGCTTCCCGCATACTATTCACCTATCGTCAAGACGAGGCACTCGCAGCGTTTAAATGCGAATTTGTTTTCGATCTTTACAAAACACCTCAATGTAGTCGATAAATTCTGATTATTATTAATATAATTTTTTAAATCAATGCGTAAATATATTATGGAGGAATACCTAAAATCTTAACCTTGTATTTATTATATTTATAGAGATATTGATGGTTATTAGAAGCAACGTGTAGAAGATACCCAACACAGGGAAGGAAAGGTTAAACAATGCTCACACATGTTAAGATTCACGAAGTTACCGCTAAACATCCTCGTGTCATATAATCTCGAGTTTTCTTCCTTTGACTCCTCCGCATGTCCTGTACATTTTATACATATGATATCCTTAATAAGCGACTTAACTTTGGTACAAATTGATATAAATACATATAATAATAGTGAATTACGCGTCTAAATTAATGTGGGGGATGGAAGTAATACAATATGTTATATGCGCAGGACACAACTGTCCGAGTGTGACAGGGAGGGAGTACCCAGCGCACAAGATTATTGGCGGCCAGGGGACAGGGGAGGGATGGGATAGGTCTAGGGCTAGAATTCACGGCTATTATACTTGAGAAATTATAGCATGATCCCTGTGACAGTTCACAAATTTGTCCCAGTACAACCTTGTAACAACGTTCAGTAATTTTAATTATTTTATCAACTTTAATATAAGCCTCAATTCTAATAAATAACAAGTTATTTATCTAAATACATTACAAAAAACTAACAATAATCACAGATTAATACATCTTGTTACAAATTAGCAAAAATGTGGCAGTTTGTTAAAATCAAATAATATTTGGTGACGTTTGTCAAAAGTCACTGCGTTAGTCTGCAATTGGCTAGAGATGGGGTATTAGATAATTGGATTTTCGATTTTTTTATACCTAAAATTAAATGTTCGTAATTAGTATTAATTCATATTGGATCTTGGCCTATTTAAAGGTAGATACAAATCATACAATACATTAGAAAGTCAGTATAATGATAACGATTTTACCCCATCCCTTTGAGGCATGACATTTAAAATTTCACAGGAACCATGCTACATTTTCTCAAGTATAGCGAGGCTCAATAAAATCCACTTCCAGATAATATGATACAGTACATTGTATTTTAGTCATTTATTTATTTATGCAAATTCGGCCTCGGTGGTAAGAGGATACCTGTCTTCGAGAGATACGATTCCTGTTGAAAACTGGATTTTTACAAAGGTTTTCAATTTGGTCTTTACAGGCTTAAAAACAGATGTCTGTCTGGTCGGTTGGAAGAGATTGTTACATGCCAATAATCCCACAAAATTGTACTGTGTACAAGGAAAGTGTGCAACATGGTTCGCTCGGGCTGTGCTATAGTTGCCAGGCGTGATCTGTTTAGTGATACATAGTGGGCTCGAGTCTCAAGTCAGAGCATACTCCAGGAAAGTTTCCTCTCTCAACAGCGCTTTATAAAATTGCCCTTTAAATTGAAAAAACTATATTATTTGACTCCGCTAAGATACAGATTGCCTACTCAAAAATAATGGAAGATGAAATCCCTTCCTGTGAATATAATATTATGGGTTACGTCACTTCTATACTGATCGCCTCCATTACCATTACCATTACCGTTACCATTACCATCAGGGTGTCGGCCACATCTCCTTAATTGGTGTAATGTTACTAAATCTCCAAGTCGGTTTGAATTGAAACTGCAACAATTTTGGTGCAAACTAATTTAATTTTATTACTTAAAATTTCTCCCTCTATAATATATGTTATATTATAAGTGTAAACGTCGCAAAGAGAAAGTTTAGTCTTTCAATAGCGGTAATGTTGTATTTTTAGATTGATGATTTTATGGCTGTTACTTGACACAAATATATTTTTGTCAATTATTCCATTATAAGAAAATTGTCATTCGACAGCGATAAAAATCACGTTTAAAAAATATATTGGGTGTTAACATAAGTTGTGTCCGTTTTTTTTCCAAATGATAACAAGAGGATACAACAAAAAAAAATTACAACAAATTAGTCAATAATGTATTCTCCTTTATTAGTTTCCAACAAATTAGTCAATAATGTATTTCCCTTCATTATTTACAACTTCTTGCCAACGTTCTACAAGTTTTTCAATGCATGTGCGATAAAAACCATCCGATATTGAATCGAGGAATTCGTCCAACCATGTCCGCAATTTGACTTCATTATTGAAGGAAAAACCATCGACGAGCTGTCCTTTCATTCGTAGCATCTTCACCGTACACTTCGCAAATATCGCGAGCAGTTTTATTCCCTCGAATGAACGCGAACAGAAGGTGTCGAAAATGCTCACTTTCGTCTACTTGACATTCCATTTTGAAGGCTTGTAATCAAATAAAATAATACATGTAACGTAAAAGCAAACACAATATCTTGTAGAGCAGAAAATTATCTTTCGAATGACGTATAACATTTACCATTTTGTTTTATTTTTGGTGCTCATTTTTAAATTTGAAAAAAAAAAATGGGCACAACTTGTGTTAACACCCAATACATAAATTTTTTATTGTTTTATTTTTTTCAAGTTATATTTTTTTAATTTCGTCTATTGACATAACATAACACCGAGCATCCGATAAGTTAAGTGAACGAACTCGATTCAACACGACCAGTAGTTAATTATCAACGTAACTTGCGGTTTCTTTCCACAAAATATAAATAAACCCAAATTGGATTGTATTGCTACAATGTTGGTGAGCGATATTCGCCGGTAACTCGTAAGGACCTCTTGTACTTATGAACAACAGCCGTGAAAATCTTCGCTGTATTATCTATTCTAGTTATTCTGTTAGAAATGGATGACATATTTGGTAAAATATTTTCGAGTAGTGCGTGACAATGTGGCGGATGGATTTTCAATGAATTACTAACTCAATGGTTAAATAAAATAACTCTAATAAATATTAGAAAGTACCGTATTAGCCTGGCTATAAGGCGATGTTTTATTTAAAAAGGCGACACGTAAATAGGGGGGTCGACTTATATTCGAGTTATATTTTTCATAATATAATGGTGAGGGAAATGTTTTTTTCTCCAAAAAGCAGATAAAAAATAGAGGTCGCCTTATAATCGGGTCGCCCTATATTCGGGCCAATACGGTACGTTTAAATGTTGATGATCTTCCGCCATTTCATTGTCAAGTTATATATTATTACTGTCCAGTTCGATCGATGTTGCAACAATTGTAAATGAATTTACAATAAATTAGTTTTTTCTTCCACTTATTATATTAATCCCCGTTATATGTGTTTCTTCTATCCCGAGGCTCTCTTCAGGCGGAATGATCCCGGTTTGTTATGATAGCAGTGCTTATATTACATTTGACCAATCAAAATTTCAAAGACAGGACGGTTTAAGTTTTGCACATGTCACAGAAATCATATAAAACAATGGCCTCAGGATGTAAGTAAAAACATTTGTGCGGGGATTAATGTAGTGAAATAACAAATTAATTTATTACAAAATATTAAAATATGGAGTTCCACAAGGTTAAAGCCGAAACCTTTGATAAATTATGCATTTATACAATAGTATTAAATTTAAATTACACGTGGGTTTTTGTCATCAGAAAAATTTTATTAACCTTTCCCTTCCTGTGCTAAAAATATCCGCCCGTTCCGGTGCTGTGTATTCAATACACATGTAAAAATGAGCGATTTAAAATCGGAAAAATAAGAATATCACAATAGCCAATCGCTTAAATTAATTAAATTTAAAGTCAAAAGTGATAATTATTGAAATTTAATTGCTGAAAACATGAAAAAAACATCGGCTGACGTTCACAAAACGGGCGAAGTGACCACCTCAAATGAATGCCTTAGAGCTACTGAGAGTTGATACGGACTAACACTGTGTATGTTATACCTCGAAGGAAGAAACACAACTGCAAACTGAGATTCTATTTCTTGCGTTCCCATATACCGAAGTAGAGTGAGAACGAGGCGTGAATAGCGTCGCTTCCTCATTCATAGCGATTTTTTAGAATGAATATACCTACGTCAGACACTGGCACACGTTTGATTGTATCGGTGAATTTATTCCCGATTTTCACAAAATATCTAGATGTGGCCGATAAGTGCTAATTATTATAAATATTATTTTTTCATTCAATGCGTAAATGTATTACGGAGGAATACCCAAAATCTGAACCCAGTATTTGTTCTATTTATCATATAGAGATATTAAAGTTTTTAGAAGCAATGTGTACTAGTTACACATCACAGGGAAGGAAGGGTTATAAACGTTATATTACATTTTATTTATAGTTACGGCATCAACATTGTGGAGGCTTAAATATATTGTAATTTGTTTTAATATCAAACAAAGCAGTGTTTAATAAAAACAAATTACAATGTTTTATTTAGTATGAATCGTTTTTACATTTTTATATTACGCCATTTGGCCTGTATAGTGACAATGTGTATTTGAATAAGGGACGATCTCCGTTGCCCAGATGCTGTAACGCGTGTCTTCCACCCGAGGGTTTTGAGTTCGACTCTCGATAGTACCCAAAAAAAAGGATCTTAGTCTGTTTTTTTAGACATATAAGCAGGTTTTTAAATGTATTTTTGATAGGTTGAAAAAAAACATTGGCGTGTAATCGAGATTTTTCACCGCAGTACCGAAAATACTACCTTGATCAAAAAGTTTTAGGACTTTATTCATAAAATCGAAAATACAAGTTTATTCATCAAAATCGATATGGTCCCCTTCAAAGTACTCCCCATCGACTGCAACGTACTCACGCCAGCGCTTGATCCAATCCTCGAAACACCGCTGGTACTCAATTTTCGGTATGTCCAGAGCCGTTTTCGATTTTTTCATGACATCCGAATTCCAATCGGGTGACTGACAGTGCCACACGGTGGCCGGTCCTAAAACGTTTTGATCAATGTAGTAATGCGCGAGCAGAATATACCGAGGCATAATACAATTTTATAACGAATTAAACTACTTAAAAAGTGTGAAATTATTTCACTTTAGAATAATCACGAAACATTTTTGTAATTTATAATTTTTATATTTTTTTATTTATTTATATTGTATAGTGAATTTGTTATATTGATTTTTTTGAGTGAGCGCGATATTCTATTTGAATGTCATTATTATTCCAATTGATGATTGAATTACTGTCGGGAATAAGGGAAAATTACACCGAATGTATTCACTAAATTTTATATGATTTTACTTTAATTTAAGGTTACAATTTTCTCTGTTTGAAATGTGTGTATTTATTTTTTTAATCAAATATTCCCGTTATATAAACGAATGAATTTATAAAGATATCGAAGCGAACGAACAATTTTGTGTCAGCTATTCTTGATACCTAACTCAATTGTCACAGTGCGACCACTCTGAAAAGCTCGACGTGGTGAAGTAGAGATAAACGGGAATATACACGTATAACATACGTATAGAATACTTACGAGTTTATTATTGGGTGTCAACATAAATTGTGTCCGTTTTTTTCCAAATGAGAACAAGAGGACACAACAAAAAAAATTACAACAAATTAGTCAATAATGTATTCTCCTTCATTATTTACAAATTCTTGCCAATGTTCTACAAGTTTTTCAATGCCTGTGCGATAAAAACCATCCGGTCTTGACTCGAGGAATTCGTCCAACCATGTCCGCAATTCGACGTCATTATTGAACGACAAACCATCGAAGAGCTGTCCTTTAATTCATAGCATCTTCACTGTACACTTCGCAAATATCGCGAGCAGCTTTGGCAGCTTTATTCCCTCGATTGAACGCGAACAGAAAGAGGTGTTGAAAATGCTCACTTTCGTCTACTTGACATTCCATTTTGAAGGCTTGTAATTAAATAAAATAATATATGTAACGTAAAAGCAAACACATTATCTTGTAGAGCAGAAAATTATCTTTCGAATGACGTTATAACCTTTACCATTTTGTTTTACTTTTGGTGCTCATTTTTAAATTTGAAAAAAAAACGGACACAACTTATGTTAATACCTAATATATTGCAAAGTTGCAGCGATCAACTTGTTGAATATCAAATACTCGTATATCTTACAGCGCAGATATTGCGATTTCAATATTTGGACAAGTAGCTTTAATTTTTTAATTGTGTTATTTACAAACAACTGCCATAATTTTTTATGGCTCTTACAAGTGTTTTGCTTGTATCAAAACTAAGATAAACGGGACAGATATTATGAAATCATCAAAATTCCCGAATACAAACAGATTTGAACCAGTCAAAAGTAATAATTTCAACTCCAAATATTTAAAATACAAATTTACCATTTTTGTCGTAACCTCGCAATGATGAAAGTCTTGTTCACAATGTGGTTATCTTAAAATTAATTGTTTAACTTTTTTGATTCGTGCGTTTTTTTACCCCTATCTCGCTTCATTCTGTGGTACTTTTTAGAACGGCAGCACTGTACAAACGGACATCACACCGCATTTATAATTCCCCCGAGTGTGAAGTTCGTTTGGCAAAATCCAAGAATCGAATGTCGCGCGTCACTCGTACATACACGTATATTGTTATTTGTTAAAGTGTGCTTCCGAAATGGGCAGTCTGTACCATAAGTAAAGTAAAGTGAAATAATTTACAATATATATATATATATATATATATATATTACAATATAATGCAATGCAATAGGGTATCCGCAAGTCGAGCAGAGCACACAGAAACAGTATTATTCGTTGTTACTCGCACCACGTCCAGTGCGCATCGCATCGCTGTGAGACCGACATTAGCTAATTCTACTGTATATTGAATAATATAATGTAATATTATTTATATATCTGGATAGATAAAAAATATAGATAATTTAATGATTGAATGGATAACTATTTGTTTTTGTATATATGTTTTCTGTAACAATATTTGTAATTATATTTAATTGTGTAATATGAATTTGACAAATGTAGTTTATATGGAATTGGCCGTGCAGTTTTATAAATAATATATTATTATAAAATAAAACATTTTTATACAAAACACTTCTTTTATTCTCCTTATTTTGTATATTTTCATTAAACTAATAATAATATTGTAAAAGTGCAATAGATTTGTGTTGTTTTTTTGGAAGCAAAATGTTTTAAAAAATAACATATATATTACCGGGAAAAAATCGATGGTAAAAATCTTGCTCTACGATGGTATAATGATCCGAGGAATATGTCTATATAAGCTGTGAAAGAAGATTTGCTCTACGATGGTATAATGATCCGAGGAATATGTCTATATAAGCTGTGAAAGAAGATTTGCTCTACGATGGTATAATGATCCGAGGAATATGTCTATATAAGCTGTGAAAGAAGATTTGCTCTACGATGGTATAATGATCCGAGGAATATGTCTATATAAGCTGTGAAAGAAGATTTGCTCTACGATGGTATAATGATCCGAGGAATATGTCTATATAAGCTGTGAAAGAAGATTTGCTCTACGATGGTATAATGATCCGAGGAATATGTCTATATAAGCTGTGAAAGAAGATTTGCTCTACGATGGTATAATGATCCGAGGAATATGTCTATATAAGCTGTGAAAGAAGATTTGCTCTACGATGGTATAATGATCCGAGGAACAAGTATATATATATATATATATATATATATATATATATATATATATATATATATATATATATATATATATATATATATATATATATATATATATATATATATATATATATATATATATATAAGCTGTGAAAGAAGATTTGCTCTACGATAGTATAATGATTCGAGGAATATGTCTATATAAGCTGTGAAAGAAGATTTGCTCTACGATGGTATAATGATCCGAGGAATATGTCTATATAAGCTGTGAAAGAAGATTTGCTCTACGATGGTATAATGATCCGAGGAATATGTATATATAAGCTGTGAAAGAAGATTTGCTCTACGATGGTATAATGATCCGAGGAATATGTCTATATAAGCTGTGAAAGAAGATTTGCTCTACGATGGTATAATGATCCGAGGAATATGTATATATAAGCTGTGAAAGAAGATTTGCTCTACGATGGTATAATGATCCGAGGAATATGTCTATATAAGCTGTGAAAGAAGATTTGCTCTACGATGGTATAATGATCCGAGGAATATGTCTATATAAGCTGTGAAAGAAGATTTGCTCTACGATGGTATAATGATCCGAGGAATATGTCTATATAAGCTGTGAAAGAAGATCTAGCTAGTACTAGTGGAACAGAACTGGTAACGCTTGAAGATGCCAGCCAGTCTAATCTAAGCTTGGTATGGTATTGGGTATAGTCATTGTGTTTCATGTATGGAATTGCGAGTAACTATCTGGAAAGCTCGACCTTCTACGTACGAAAACAGTAACTACATACTTGTCCTCAGTGAGATACAGGCAAAAGCCTAGTTTACTGGGGGCACGACAAATGAAAGGCAACCCAGATCCATTAAAATTGTGTGTCCAAATTAAATTACCTGTTGTTTTTTTACAAATTATGTATATTTCGTGTCATGTGTAAAATAAATAAATTGATTTTGCACAGGTGTCTTCTGTTCTACTGATTTCCGCTATCATCTAGTGCCTTATCCTGTCGTATTTCTGCCAATTTTATATACCAAGGTTTACAGTTTGGTCTTACTCTAGACATCCATATAAAATCCATATAAAAGAAAGCCCTACATATACCATACATATACGTGTGGAATGGGTGAAGAGACCCTCTGTTCCCTTTGAGTGTCCGCGCACCGCATACCATACAACCTTACTCAATGATAAATGTCCCCCGTCCGTTCAACATGTGCCACCTGTTCGCACTCAATTCTCCATTCATTTAAAGTCACACGTTTGAATTTATTGTCCTAAACTCTTGAAATATTTAGAAGTACAGTAGTTATTATTACATATTCTCATTCTGCATCATTTCCTACAAATTTTTGTTGGCACAAATCATCATCTTTACCACATAGGGTGGAATGCCTAATTATATCAAATTATATTAAATTGTATTATATTGTATTATATTATATTATATTATATGATATTATATGATATTATATTATATTTATTATATTATATTATATTATATTATATTATATTATATTATATTATATTATATTATATTATATTATATTATATTATATTATATTATATTATATTATATTATATTATATTATATTATATTATATTATATTATATTATATTATATTATATTATATTATATTATATTATATTATATTATATTATATTATATTATATTATATTATATTATATTATATTATATTATATTATATTATATTATATTATATTATATTATATTATATTATATTATATTATATTATATTATATTATATTATATTATATTATATTATATTATATTATATTATATTATATTATATTATATTATATTATATTATATTATATTATATTATATTATATTATATTATATTATATTATATTATATTATATTATATTATATTATATTATATTATATTATAATATATTATATTATATCATATTATATTATGTTATATTATGTTATATTATATTATAATATATTATATTATATTATATTTATTATATTATATTATATTATATTTTTTTTTATTATATTGTATTATATTATATTATATTATGTTATGTTATATTATATTATATTATATTATATTATATTATATTATATTATATAATATTATATTATATTATATTATATTATATTATATTATATAATATTATATTATATTATATTATATTATATTATATTATATTATATTATATTATATTATATTATATTATATTATATTATATTATATTATATTATATTATATTATATTATATTATATTATATTATATTATATTATATTATATTATATTATATTATATTATATTATATTATATTATATTATATTATATTATATTATATTATATTATATTATATTATATTATATTATATTATATTATATTATATTATATTATATTATATTATATTATATTATATTATATTATATTATATTATATTATATTATATTATATTATATTATATTATATTATATTATATTATATTATATTATATTATATTATATTATATTATATTATATTATATTATATTATATTATATTATATTATATTATATTATATTATATTATATTATATTATATTATATTATATTATATTATATTATATTATATTATATTATATTATATTATATTATATTATATTATATTATATTATATTATATTATATTATATTATATTATATTATATTATATTATATTATATTATATTATATTATATTATATTATATTATATTATATTATATTATATTATATTATATTATATTATATTATATTATATTATATTATATTATATTATATTATATTATATTATATTATATTATATTATATTATATTATATTATATTATATTATATTATATTATATTATATTATATTATATTATATTATATTATATTATATTATATTATATTATATTATATTATATTATATTATATTATATTATATTATATTATATTATATTATATTATATTATATTATATTATATTATATTATATTATATTATATTATATTATATTATATTATATTATATTATATTATATTATATTATATTATATTATATTATATTATATTATATTATATTATATTATATTATATTATATTATATTATATTATATTATATTATATTATATTATATTATATTATATTATATTATATTATATTATATTATATTATATTATATTATATTATATTATATTATATTATATTATATTATATTATATTATATTATATTTATTATATTATATTTATTATATTATATTACATTATATTATATTCCGTTATATAATATTATGTATTATCATGGTGTGTAATGAGGGAAAGCATTACAGCTGAGAAGTTTCGGTAAATATATACAATATCTTGGAAAGGGGAGGGTGTAGGGTGCAGAAGGGTGGGGAGGGGGTCTCCATGGAGATAGACAGCGTGGCTGTTGCCATGGAGATGGATAACGCGGCCAATGTAAACATGTTTAGTGCTGCGGAACAGGAACCGTGCAGAATAATTTTAGCCCTTCCTTTCCTCTCATCTCCTCTCTTCTGAGCTATTTATTCCCTCCGTCTCTGCCTCCCTGCTGAAGGGGTGTGGCTAACCCTACGCAGTCTAATGTGGCTAACACTGGAAGACAAGGGATGTGGCTAACACTGGAAGTAAATCACGTCTTGGTGAGATATTGTCTTTTTTTCTTAATAATTTTTGTTCTAATAAAATCACATTTTTTCATTACAGCTGAAAAGAATGCTTACTTTAATGTAATACACAGTGGGTTGAAACGGTCATTTTTTAAGGTATTGTAATTTTATTATTTGTTATTATTTTTCGAAACAATAAAAATGTCAAAAAGTAGTAAGTTTTAATATTATTATTTCCTAAGACGTCATACAAAGATCTACATTGCATAGATTATCAAAAAATATCGGATAAAATAGTTCACATGTAAATTGACGCCCACCTATAATAAATTGATTTGAACCAGGATTTCGTCCACTTCAACCGCACCAGTCAGTATCACGGATGATGTGAGACGTGGAATAAGTCGACCTTCGTGGCCTAGTTGGTAAGACGCCTGTCTCCTGATCCTGAGTTTGCAGGTTCAAATCCCGCTGGAACCCATTAAAAAAAAGGATTCCAGTTTGATTTTCGCTTAAGGCCTCTTTAACATATTTCTGGTTGGTTAGAAGAGATTACCACATGGCAATAGGCCTGCCAGGTTGTACTGTATATAATGAAAGTGTAATACAATACAATTGTTATGTCGATTAGATTTTAGCAATGCATTTAATACAGTAGACTTTGGTCTGCTTCTAGTGCGTTGCGTTGCTTACGACTGTCTGAGTCGGTCATTGTTTGGTTTTCGAGTTATTTAAAGGAAAAACAAGAATTCTGCGAACCCAAGGAGCGTATATCTGATGACTGGTCCTCTGCAGTCTCTCCTTTTTTCTATATTGGTCAATCCAATCACATCATCTCTTAAGTGTTCTTATCATCTGTATGCGGATGTCCTGCAGATATACATACAGTGAAACCCCGTTTTTACGGTCCCGGTCCGAATTCACGTTTTCCCGCTTTTTGCGTTAAATTTTTCCAATCCCGTATTATTTCAGTACATTTAGTACCCGCTTTTACGTTTTTATTTCCCGCAATTTACGTTTGAATTTTTTAAAATGCAAATTAATTTATAAACATATTTAATTAAATGTGCGACGATTTAAAATATTTGAAATGAATATTAGGAAGTAGAAATATGTTGTTTCTATTTATGGACACGTGTGCACCTGCAGCGCTCATGGTCAAGGTTACACGAGTCGTTTAATACGATGCAATTGGTGGGAAATTTAGCGAATCAGAGGCAGGCAGACTGTATGTATTTGGTCAATCTATGCTTGTGTTTTAAACGTGTCGGTCGTGTACATACAATTTCAATTGTCAATTGTCGTGTATTTCGTGTGTCAATTTACATTTTTTTCATTTATTTAAATTTTTCGTTGAATCGTTGAAAGAAAAATATTATCGATTCAAGAGAAAAGGAAAATTCTCAAAAAAGTGAATTAACATTTTGGTTCACGTGTTTCGCTCGCGCGTGATTTGGGGATACCCATTACAACTTTGGCTACGATAATAAAAAATCGCGAATCGATTGAAAAAAGCTTTCCGATTTGCGTGATTATATAAATAAAAAAAAAACAATTTTACATTTTTTTTTCTAACCCCGAATCTACGTTTTCCCTCCAATTACGTTTTTTTTATCAGTCCCTTCAAAAACGTAAAAACGGGGTTTTACTGTATATTCATTTCAAGCCCAATTACTTTTACGCGGCGTAGAATGATCAAAATACGGTTCTTCGATGAATCTCCGAATGGACTAAGGAGCGTGGCTTACTCATTAATCCCACAAAGTATCGAGCGATCTTCATTGGGGATTTTCAGCTTCTCAGTAAATTCAACATTGACTTACTTCCTTCAATATTACTCGATTGCTCCATCATACCATTAATTAAAATAGTTAAAAACCTAGGAGTGTTTATAACATAGATAACACTCTCCCATGGCGAGATTAAATAAATTGAGTAAGCCGAAGAATCTTCTTCAGCCTTCATTCTCTTTAAGTGTTGCAAAGATTCCTACCTACTAAAATCAAAGCTTTGCTCGTGTTATCTCTGCTCTTTCCGAATTTGGACTACGTGGACGTATGTTATTTGGATATTACGGAAAAAGATTTCGACGAATTACAGCGTCTTCAAAATATTTGTCTTAGACTTCATACCAGATGGGGCTGAACTGATTGTCTTAGACTTCATACCAGATGGAGCCGAACTGATTGAACATAAGAAATAGACTTCATACCAGATGGAGCTGAACTGTTTGAACATAAGAAATAAACTTCATACCAGATGGAGCTGAACTGATTGAACATAAGAAATAAATTTCATACCAGATGGAGCTGAACTGATTGAACATAATAAATAAACTTCATACCAGATGGAGCTGAACTGATTGAACATAATAAATAAACTTCATACCAGATGGAGCTGAACTGATTGAACATAAGAAATAGACTTCATACCAGATGGAGCTGAACTGATTGAACATAAGTAATAAACTTCATACCAGATGGAGCTGAACTGATTAAACATAAGTAATAAACTTCATACCAGATGGAGCTGCACTGATTGAACATAAGTAATAAACGTCATACCAGATGGAGCTGAACTGATTGGACATAAGTAATAAACGTCATACCAGATGGAGCTGAACTGATTGGACATAAGTAATAAACTTCATACCAGATGGAGCTGAACTGATTGAACATAAGAAATAAACTTTATACCAGATGGAGCTGAACTGATTGGACATAAGTAATAAACTTCATACCAGATGGAGCTGAACTGATTGAACATAAGAAATAAACTTCATACCAGATGGAGCTGAACTGATTGGACATAAGTAATAAACTTCATACCAGATGGAGCTGAACTGATTGAACATAAGAAATAAACGCAAAATTCACTTACTGTCACTGTATAATATCCTTAACTGTCTCGCCGAGTATATTCAGCATCTTTCCGACCATGGACTTATGCTACACTCAAACAGATATTGTTTTTTGACTTTCCCAGTTCACCGTGTTCTTTTTTTACGTTGTCCTTTACTGTCCATGCAGTATTGCTCTGGAACCAGTTACAAACTAATATATCACTCGCTCCGTTATTGGCATCTTCTAAAAAGCTACTGAAGAAACTCTTAATTTCAAGTCAATGTGTTCCATTCCTGACTTTTCTTTCCTCTCTGCCATTCCTTCCTTTCCTTTCATTGGTGACACCTCACTTTTTTTAACTATGATAATAAGCCCATCGGATTGATAAAAAAATTAAAATAAATATTTAAAAATGTCCCCTTTCGCACTCTTTAAGACCTGGTTTGGTCAGTGTAGCTACATTTAGAAGTAACATCAGCTGCTACAATACTGTATAACCCAGCAGTAAGAATGTGCAGAGAGTACAATGCGGCAGCTGACTCGGATGTGAACACATTTTGGCCGAGGCCACACTAAAGTGCTTCGTTAGGTGCTAAGCTAGGTTTTACGTGACTCATATACTAGGTGACTTCATCCTTGACCACACCAAAGGGCTACGCATAAATTCATTTGAAGCTGGGAGCGGTTGAGTCAATACACGATGCCACTCTCAAAAATAACCAATTTCATTACAACTTACCATCTTTATTTACTTCCTGTGCGACTTAATTCCAAAGTGATTTTATTACAGGTACATTTTTGTACAATTTGCTCGATGGGTTCCACAAAGGCTCCCTTTTATACACAGCTGTTATTAAAACTTCCGCCATCTTGTAAAATCACGATGACACAATAAAATTAACCGACACGTCTGTTCGCTAGGAGATTCACTCGGTGACTAATCGTCATGCAACGTGGCGCGAAGCGTGCAGTGTGACCACTGCGATAGTATGCGGTGCGTTGGTTCGCTAGGATATGTCGCCTAACTAGCAGCATAGCTCTAAGCATCAAGCGAGGCTCCTATCTGTGTGGCCGAGGCCTTAGTTCATCATTGACAGAGTTCAGGAGGATGGTGACTGAATGGATTGAGGATAATAAGAGGTGCATTAAAACTGGGGTGTATTCCTTGTAATTATTTATAAATTATACATTTTCTATGAAAATCTTGATTGATTTCATGTAACTATTCTTTTAAATAAATAAAATATACATTTTACACCTTTCGCTTTCTCCTATGTTACATCTTTTAAAAACTTCTATTATACAAATTTCGTTCTCTCGGTCCAAAATATAATTTCTTTCTTTGGTTCTCTTATACCAGGGGTCGGCAGACTTTCTAGTAAGAACAGCTAAATATTAAGTAAACAGAATCTCAACATTTTCATAGAGCCGCAACATAAATTTTCACTGTAGCTATATAAATATAAATGACAAAAAAAGGAGATAAAATCAAGATTTTTTATTTAACTTTACAGTGCGCAATGATGCACATATGAATCAACCAAAGTTTTTCTAAATATTTTTGTGTTGAGTGGTATAAACAACGACTCACGCACTGTTACTAATGTGATACAATAATCTCCATGCTTCAAAACCACATAGGTTTAATAGAAAACTGTTTTATCGGTCAATTTGGCAGTTGAAGTTTGAGTTGTTGCGCGTAGATGACTTTTGCGATTTGTTCCAGTTTTATATCAAATTACTTTATTATTGGTGATCAAGGTAATCTTATTTTTTTTTCTTTTATTCTTTAGTACATATGTGTTAAATAAGTGAAGTAAAATATATAATTTCATTTATATCATATAATTAACTTACAAATGCGCAATATGAACCATACTCTTTTTTTTAAATATAAATATATAAAAACAAAAAAAAAAGTTTTATTGTATTTTTCATGTTCCAGTACATATTTAATGCATAAATATATTTTTATTTTTTAAATAAAAAAAAATAGCGCATTAACATTAATAATAAAACTCAATTTCACAATACAGTTGTAGTAGGCTACTTAGAAGGATAGAATATTATATACTGGAATTATAAGCTTCAGTAGATCAGTCCACTACTTATTAATGAAAATGGTTGTTCGCATAAATAACATAGGTAGAGTCAAAGATTGTTAGAATGGCAAATGCTAGTTTTTTTATTGTGTCATATGTTCCAGGCAAACTATTCCATGTATCAAATATAATTGTTTCTATTTTACGCATTTATTTTGCAGCTGTCTACTTATGCTAATCAAATTGGATTTCTCTCTTTCGAGCTCTTCCAAGCGGCTGGTCAGATTTGTGAATTTGCTGCTCCACAGTTCCTTGCCTTGATGAAGCTGGCAAATGCCTATGAAAAGAGCCGCATACGGCTCGCGAGCCGCGTTTTGCCGACCCCTGTCCTATACCAAGTCACCTATTCACGATCGCATACTTTTGTCAACCTTTCGACACTCATTTTTTTGGTATGTCTAAATCTCCACTAACTGCCATTTCCCATCCTAATTATCGTACGAATCCTCAGTTTAAATTAACCAATTAATTTAAAAACTCTTCGATTTAGATTTAATATTATAATAACATTGCTCGTAAATGTGCCAATTTTTAATTTCAAACAGTGGGGTCTGCAACTGATAAATTAACTCTCGGCAATTAGCGCTGGAAGAGCGCAGTTCGCTAATTGGATCCGTTAATGAAGATCGGTGCGGTCTGCACTGTGCACTCATCTTTCTGGCGCCCATGAACTACAATAGTAATGACTGCTGGATGGAACGAGATGGAGTGACAATCGACTGTGGCCTAGGAATGATATCCCACATTCAATCGTCCCTGCTGAGTGCGAGAATATATAGACCTAGGATTATGATACGTACCATCACGCCATTTCCTTGTCAGGGTAGGCAGTGAAGACAGTGCACCAGACTTTTCTATCTTGGCACTCAAAATAATGTGCGAAAGGCGAAAGCGATGACGCCTCTCCTACGTCTATACACTTTCTCATACATCCCCTATGATTTCTCTTTCCACGTTTCCTTCTTTCGAAATATCATTCACTTGATCCAACCATATTTTCATCGGTCTAACTTCCCAACAGGGAAGCTGGGAAGTTACATTTTGAAGTCACATTTGCACTGTATGTTATATTTGTGTTGTAAGTCATACAATTTCCATTCCTAAACCATCTTATAGTGCTATTCTTCATCTTACTCAATACACCAGCCTTAAGTTCATCACACATTAATCACCACCATGACATATCATCAGCATACAGCAATTAATCACCACCATGACATATCATCAGCATACAGCAATTAATCACCACCATGACATATCATCAGTATACAGCAATTAATCACCACCATCAATAGCGGCTGGCTCATTAGTGCTCTCGTGCGTCGAACTACTAAATTTATATAACAATAAACACCTAAAGAAGTATAGCGAAAATGTATATTATCATAACAATATTTATGAAACATAAATATATTTATGTCGACAATATGCAACTCGATTTGTTGGAGCACATTTTTTGTTTACATGTGTTTATGCATCTGGACGCAATCTGCGAGCATGTAGGAGGATACCTGCTCTTCGTGCGCATTTGAAATCGTTCGAAAAATTTGACGATTTACTTGAAATTAGAAGAGGACAGAAAAACTTGAGACAGCTATATTTGAATAGGGATTTCTAGGAATTCCTAGTGATTGTAGTTTGTGAACGAAATATCTGAGTGATCTCGGAAACACCCGAATGACGCGATATGTCAGTGCGCTGGGATAGTAATGCATCAATTTAAAGTTTTTTTTTAAATATGACCACCGCAGAGAAGGGATGATTTGTTCCTAGCGTTTAAACTGGGGCGTCTTTTTAGTACATATATATTTGCGAGTATATGTCTCCAAATAAACAAACGTTTTTGCTTACCTAATTAGGTACCGACTTTCTTCCTTTATTGTTTTGTTTAGCTAACTTGTAAGAAATTCCGTTTTCGATTTCAATGATATTTTTGCAGTTTTGTCACGTGGCTAAACGCTTTTCTAACTATCTATATAATATTACAAGCCAGTTGCAAGATAAACATGACTATTTGGATTATTTATTGTGTTTGTTAACGTAAATTTTTCCAAAAAATTCTGCCACACTGTGATATTTTATTCAAACAATTGCAATTTAAGAATTTAGATCCCGTTATAATTCGTAACAATATCAGTGAGTTTGAAAAATGTGCGTAACTCCACGAACAATTTTCTTGGACCACCGACTAAACGAATAAAAACCTCGGAGTCAAGTTATTTGTAAAGAAGTCTGCGATACAATTTTGTGTGAAATGAAACAACGTTTTGCATTCAGTAATCACCTAACTGCAGCAAAATTATTCTATAGCGAAAAATTTACTGAGTATAGGTCAAAATTTCCCGAACATGATTTTATTTTGACGGTAAAAACATACGATTTTTTAAATAAAGTTCAATTCTAAGGTGAACTCAGTGCAATTTATGCTCGCGATGATTTTGCCAATGCTGATGGCGCTTTGTCTGTTTTACAACTTTTTTATAATACTGGTTTACTAGAAGATTTTTCTCAGATTGTAAAGTTACTTAAACTCGTATGCTTTATTCCAATGACTTGTGTTGAGAGTGAAAGGTGTATTTCTACGTTAAAAAGGATAAAATCATTTTTGAGAAATACAATGAGCCAGGACAGGACAGACTGAATGCTTTATCAATATTAAGCATCGAAAAAGAGCTAATTCAGTCTGTACCTGATTTTAATAAGATTCATTGAGGTCTTCGCTAAACAAAAAAAGCGGAGAATAGAACTTCTTTATAAATAGGTATGTAATATTTTTTTTTCTTTATATCATTTGGTATTTGGATACCTACTCTGGTGAACCCCCAATTATTTGGCCCACCGGCCGCCACTGACCACCATGACATATCATCAGTATACAGCAATTAATCACCACCATGGCATATCATCAGTATACAGCAATTAATCACCACCATGACATATCATCAGCATACAGCAATTAATCATCACCATGACATATCATCAGCATACAGCAATTAATCACCACCATGACATATCATCAGCATACAGCAATTTGCACACATAACATAGCATTCGACATTTAGACTTAAGATGATGATGATTTTTTTAATGTATCTTCATGACCATGTTTTCCTGTTATATCAAATTTTAGGTCATGCATAAAATGCATGAAAACTGATGGAGACATTGGATCATAATTTGTTTTTTTTTTTCATCGATGCAGCTTCTTTTCACCCAAAAATAAGCTCCTCTATAAAACCCTTATTCGTCCTATCTTGACCTATGCTGCACCCGTTTGGAGTAGTGTGAACAACACGGATCACCTGAAACTCCAGAGAGTGCAGAACAAGGCATTCAAGATATCTTTTAACACCCATCCCAGAACAAACCTTACCCGATTTCACGCCGAACAGCGAGAAGAAACCCTACAATACCACATCCTCGCTTGGACCGTGAAGTTCTATAAAAGTCAACAAAATCACAGCAATCCCTTAGTAGCTGCCCTGGGAGCTTACGAGAGTAAATCCGACCTACCCTTCCGTTATAAGCACAGGCTACCGAAGCATTATCTGTTGCCTGACTAGTCCACCTACAGTATTAGCTGGGACGACCAAGGTCTGAGTGAATGTGATGGAATACAAGTAGCCTGAACGAGTGGACTTGTTTTTGCTAAATAATTAGTGTAAGAATTGTTATCTAGTTATTAGTAGTATGTAGGTGTTAATTATTTCTAAGAAATCATATGTTAAGATTATAGAAAAATAAAAATTAAATTACATGTACGGTTACGAAACTAAAAGCAGAGAAACTCTTTTATTGATCCCAAACCACAATCTAACACTATTCAAGGGATATTTAACGAAGAGACATTTTTAAAAGTATCTTGAATACAATTAACATCTTGTGTTTGTATGTTAGGAAAATAAGATGAAGTAAGTGCATAAATTATAATATATAAATAAGATTAGTTATGTAAAAAAATTGTATATAGGTATAGCCTTGACAAATATTTGTATCACACAATATATTACTTTGTTAAATAAAAAAAGTTACGCATGCCGAAAGAAATAAGAACATGACGTCTGAAATAAATCGCAAAATAGAGAGATGTGCGTCACTATGCAAGACTTTCAGTATGGTTTAAGATATGACTAGATGCCGACACTATTACTTATCTGAAAAATTCCAGTATATCTATGCAGTGTAGTGGTGCCGTAATCTATTCACTTTCCCGTTGCACAGCAATCTCTTCAGCGTGAATTAAACATGGCACGAAAACACCGGTTCAGCGGCGAGTAACAGCTGATCGGTGTCAAGCATAGCTGGCATTGCCACGCTCTACATACAGGTAGTAGCCCTCTTCTTCAGACTCTTCGGGTACACTAGGACATTCAACTAATGCAGAGGTAGCCAGAACCTGATGGCTGGGCCTCGTCAATCTTATGGTTGAAGGAGATAACGTGATGATCACGTTTGTGACACGACGAGATTTTATGGTGGCCAGATGTGCGTTATAAAGATTTTTACAAAAGATGTATTAAGTTTTTCCGCGTGAAATGTCTCTGTGGGGGCAGTCATTTCAACAAGGCACCATAAATTCATGATGTATCATGACTACGTAAAATATATCACGAAAATATGGCAGAGTAAACAGCTTGTTATAGCTATACTTGAGAAAATGTAGGATGGTCCCTGTGACATTTGAAATGTCATGTCTCAAAGGGATGGGGTAAAATCGTTTTCTTTACAAATCGAATCGTTTTTTTATAAATCGAAAAATGGTTTTTCTCTAAACTGACGTTTTAATTCCTAATTTTCATTATACTGACTTTCTAATGTATTGTATGATTTGTATCTATCTTTAAATAGGCCGAGATCCAATATGAATTAATACTGATTACGAACATATAATTTTAGGTATAAAAAAATCGAAAATCCAATTATCGTATACCCCATCCCTAGCCAATGCAGACTAACGTAGTGACTTTTGACAAACATCACCAAATATTATTTGATTTTAACAAACTGCCACATTTTTGCTAATTTGTAACAAGATGTATTAATTTGTCATTATTGTTAGTTTTATGTAATGTATTTACATAAATAACTTGCTATTTATTAGAATCGAGGCTTAATTTAAAGTTGATAAAATAATTAAAATTACTGAACGTCGTTACAAGGTTGTATTGGGGCAAATTTATGAACTGTCACAGGGATCATAGTACATTTTCTCAAGTATAATGCTGTAATAAACTTCTACTCTGTCATGGGAGTGGCTTCTAAAGCATTTAGATAAATGTTTTATAAACAAGGGACCATTGTTATCGTGGTGATGTAAATATGTTTAGTAAAATGTTTTGTTGACAAATACTTTCCACAATCGGTTTATATTAAAATTCTGCGAATAGTAAAATATTTCAATTGGATCAACTGATCACGATCTAGTCAAAAGTTGGATACTTCTCAGTCATAAGTTATTTCATAAATAAATACATGATATGTGAAGTAATAGGGATAATCAATTGGGAGTAATATATGACCGTGACAAAATATTGTGCAATAGTATTACATGTTTTTCAATGAGCCGCGAGACAGTAAACGGCAGCTAGTTGAAGGAATTCTGCAGATACTAACGACAGGTGACATCCAGTAAAATATGGCGAAGTTTAATGCGAAATCTGAAATTTATCGACGGCAACTGCCGGCATCTGGCGGGCAGAACAATCGCGCTAATTATACAGCTCTGGCTGCCAACAAAATTTACACACACGGCCGCGTCGAATTTGCGGACACGCTCGCACGTGCCGCGAAGTTCGAATTTGATCATTCTCGAAGTGGTGGCGCGGTAAAGATTGAAGATGGACATCTCAATAGTCTCGTTGCACTCGTCAGATCAATCTTATAGTATTCATACGCATGAGCGATCATAGGCTCCCAAAACGCTCTTATACTCGTACGGGGAAGTTATGACCAAGCGAAGGGTTGATGGGCAGAATAAGCGCTGTAATAATAGTCTGCAAGAGTCGTTAACTTTGCGTAAGGTGCCAGGTTAAAGACTGCGAACAGGTGCCTTAGGCCTCGGCCACACAGGAAGGAGCCTCGCTTGATGCTTAGAGCTATGTTGCGAGTTAGACGACATATCCTAGCGAACCAACCTACCGCATACTATCGCAGTGGCCACACTGCACGCTTCGCGCCACGTTACATAACGATTAGTCATCGAGTGAATCTCCTAGCGAACAGACGTGTTGGTTAATTTACAAATGGCGGAAGTTTTAATGGCAGCTGTGTATAAAAGGGAGCCTTTGTGGAACCCATCGAGCAAATTATAGAAAAATGTACCTGTAATAAAATTACTTTAGAATGAAGTTGCACAGAAAGTAGATAAAGATTGTAAGTTGACATATAATGAAATTGGTTAGTTTTGAGAGTGACATCGTGTGTTTACTCAACCACTCCCAAATGTCAAATGAATTTGTGCGTAGCACTTTGGTGTGGCCAGGCATGAATTCACCTGCTAGACGTGTGAGAAACAGTCAGCGTGCTACAAACATGCGTTAGCGTTGCCAGGCGGTTCAGAAGGATTCAAATATCTGTGACATCTGCGGGAGGGAGTACAATATTCATAGATCCATGGGTTAACTCCACAGGGCAATCGTTATAGATTATAACTCTTTTAGATATCAATGGTAAATATGGAAGCAAAAAGAAAATTTTCTTGTGAAGTGGAAATTTCCCTTGGTACTAATTAACCCAATAATCAGTTCCCTCTTCGAATCGTTGAATAAACAACGAAACGAATTTATTTTCAAGATCTAAAGAGCGCCATTCATTACCGGAAAGGGCTAGATGATAACCACAGTCAAGGAAATAAATTGTTCAGGACAAGGCTTGTTTATGGCAAATCGCCGGGCAAGTCGTATCGTGGAAGATCAGAAACACATTGTTTTTTTTTATTATAATAATTTTCTCAGAACCAAAAAATGTCCGTTAACCCGAGACTCTGGGGTATTTCTCTACAAGTTCAATGGGATTTATCATCCTAAATTATCATTGTGTAATGATCTAGATTATGTATGGAATAGCTCCACAAGACTGAGACAGCATTATGTAATAATCTAGATTATGTATGGAATAGCTCCACAAAACTGAGACAACATTATGTAATAATCTAGATTATGTATGGAATAGCTCCACAAGATCTGAGACAGTATTATGTAATAATCTAGATTATGTATGGAATAGCTCCACAAGATCTGAGACAGCATTATGCAATAATCTAGATTATGTATGGAATAGCTCCACAAGATCTGAGACAGCATTATGTAATAATCTAGATTATGTATGGAATAGCTCCACAAGATCTGAGACAGCATTATGTAATAATCTAGATTATGTATGGAATAGCTCCACAAGATCTGAGACAGCATTATGTAATAATCTAGATTATGTATGGAATAGCTCCACAAAACTGAGACAACATTATGTAATAATCTAGATTATGTATGGAATAGCTCCACAAGATCTGAGACAGTATTATGTAATAATCTAGATTATGTATGGAATAGCTCCACAAGATCTGAGACAGCATTATGCAATAATCTAGATTATGTATGGAATAGCTCCACAAGATCTGAGACAGCATTATGTAATAATCTAGATTATGTATGGAATAGCTCCACAAGATCTGAGACAGCATTATGTAATAATCTAGATTATGTATGGAATAGCTCCACAAAACTGAGACAACATTATGTAATAATCTAGATTATGTATGGAATAGCTCCACAAGATCTGAGACAGTATTATGTAATAATCTAGATTATGTATGGAATAGCTCCACAAGATCTGAGACAGCATTATGCAATAATCTAGATTATGTATGGAATAGCTCCACAAAACTGAGACAACATTATGTAATAATCTAGATTATGTATGGAATAGCTCCACAAGATCTGAGACAGTATTATGTAATAATCTAGATTATGTATGGAATAGCTCCACAAGATCTGAGACAGCATTATGTAATAATCTAGATTATGTATGGAATAGCTCCACAAGATCTGAGACAGCATTATGTAATAATCTAGATTATGTATGGAATAGCTCCACAAGATCTGAGACAGCATTATGTAATAATCTAGATTATGTATGGAATAGCTCCACAAAACTGAGACAACATTATGTAATAATCTAGATTATGTATGGAATAGCTCCACAAGATCTGAGACAGCATTATGCAATAATCTAGATTATGTATGGAATAGCTCCACAAGATCTGAGACAGCATTATGTAATAATCTAGATTATGTATGGAATAGCTCCACAAGATCTGAGACAGCATTATGTAATAATCTAGATTATGTATGGAATAGCTCCACAAGATCTGAGACAGCATTATGTAATAATCTAGATTATGTATGGAATAGCTCCACAAAACTGAGACAACATTATGTAATAATCTAGATTATGTATGGAATAGCTCCACAAGATCTGAGACAGTATTATGTAATAATCTAGATTATGTATGGAATAGCTCCACAAGATCTGAGACAGCATTATGCAATAATCTAGATTATGTATGGAATAGCTCCACAAGATCTGAGACAGCATTATGTAATAATCTAGATTATGTATGGAATAGCTCCACAAGATCTGAAACAGCATTTGCGATGCGAATAGTTGACTTGTTATTCATTATTAATATAAATAAATAAAGAGTAAATTAATATATATTTATTTAAAGCAACATTGGATGTATGTACATAAAGATTATATGTATGTACGTAAAGGTTGTCGCAAAAAACCTGGTAACTTGCAAATTTTTTTTGTTTTAGATTTAACCGTTGATAAATAATGGCTCAAACCAGACTAAGACTTTTGAACAAAGTGGATACGTTCTTTTACGACACCCTGTATTTAATTGCAATGGAAAATAAAATACATTTAAGAGAAACACTATCAAACGTTCTGGGTTCTTCTCATAACATTCTCTCAGGCTAGATAAACCCTAACCAATGGAGGACGAATCCAGTCACTGGAATTTCAGATGTTTTCAAGCCCACTCCACATACAATACTTTCATACATAATTTTTCCTGACATTATTTTGTGATGTTTATGATTTTCTTTTTGTAAATTCAAAAAGAAGTTAATATTTTATTATCAAACAGCGCTGTACAAGTTATCTTTTGATACCTAACATATTGTTATGAACGAGTGAACGTCTTAACCCACCAATCAACTCCACAATGGAAAACAGATAAACAGAACATTCAGACTTAGCACTAGACGAGGAATCTTATATAACTATCTAATAAGAACGACATTAGAATATGCATCTACAGTTTGGGCTCCTCATCAGCTCAACTATAAAAACAATATAGAACAAATACAACAAAACATCCTCAGATGTCTATGGTACAGGACAAAGGGCGATTACCCAAAATATGCTCACCATGCCGAACTTCTCACGGCGTGTAACTATAGAAGCCTTGAAACAAGAAGGCAAGAATCCATTGCGATATTCCTAATAAAGGTTTTCCAAGGTTCATTTAACTGTCCCGCGATTCTAGAAGCACTAAGTTTATATGTACCTAATAAATATAGCCGTGCAAGGAATCACCCTCTGTTCTACATACCAACTTACAGGACGAATATCATGGCTTAACACTCAGTCACGCGTGGTATAGAGATATTGAACCAACTGAATGACACTGTGGATATATTGTCGGCACCGCCTAGCAGTATGAGAAGAATCCTGGCTGATATTCTTCCTAACGAATAAGCTAACGCTAGAAGCAGACTATTTGTGTAACAGGAGAAATCCGTCCAAAGTGGATAAAAAAAATTTAGAGACATACTTTGACAAATTTGAAACTTTGGTAAACAGTCGCCTCTTATTATTCAGGTTGGCATTTAAGTAATGTTACCATTTAAAAAAATCGTAAAAAAATATCATACAGGTTTAAAGTAAGAGCTTGAATATGGAGTATGGAATTCAGGTGATTTCTAACGTAGCAACAGCTCCTACTGAGTCTACAACTTGAAGTATGTTTCAAAATTTTGAGCAACAGGGATCTGTGGCAGGTGCAAGAAGTACAGGAAGATTACGGATCAGTCGATGTAACATCAATATTGCATGCGTAGTGACCAGTAACGAATATCAACTATATACGAGTTTATTGACCAGAAGATGCGCTACTAAATTATAGCTCTCTCGACGCACGCTGCAGCGAATTTTACATCTGCACCTCTATCCTTATAATATGCAGTTGGTGCAACAATTTCCTCTCGAAGACAAACCATTATATTTGGAATACTCCCGTCATCCTTTTAAACATCACAGATAATGAATATATACTGGTTAGTTAAAAAGTTTTGAAAGCGGAAATGAAAATACATTTTTTTTTGGGGGAAATCACTTTTATTGCTCAGTATAGTCTCCCATAAGATCAATATACTTGGTCCAACGATCTTCCAACTTTGTTGTCCCATCACGGAAGTGACTTTCTGGAAGGCCTGCAAAATACTCCTCTACGACGGCTATAACCTCTTCGTTTGATGAAAAATGCTTTCCACGAAGGAATTTTTTGAGGTGTGAGAACAGCCAGAAGTCAGAGGGAGCTAAATCTGGCGAATAGGGTGGATGCTGCAACAATTCGTACCCCAATTCACTGATTTTCGCGATGGTTTTTTGAGCTGTGTGAGCAGGTGCATTGTCTTGATGGACAATGATTTTTCTCTTCTGCAAACTGGGTCTTTTTTCACAATTTTTTTCGTGGATCGTCTTCAACGCTTGTACGGCCACGCTTAAACTCCAAAACCCATCGGTGAATGGTTGGAAATGAAGGAGAAGACTCCTTTAATACTTTCACCATCTTTGCATGGATCTCAGTAGCCGATAAACCTTCCAAAACAAAGAATTTAATCACTGCACGATATTCGGATTTTTCCATTGTTAAAAAATACACTGACACGTCAACTTCAAATGGCTTGTAAACAAAGAATGAATTGACTGATCGAAATGAAATTTTGAGTACGTTCTTATGAAAGATGAAATATTAAAATGGCGTAGAAATTTTGGTTTTCTACTGCTCCATAGATGTCGCTGTCAAAACTTTTTGACTAACCTATTATTGAACTGCAAATTTATGATGAGGTACATTTCCATTTCAATGTTTTCTCAATTAACAAAATTGTCGATTCTAAGGTGTTTAAAATCCAAAGCAACTTCATCAAAGGTCTCTTCATTCAATTTGGTGTGTCATTAAAAATGATATTGGCTTGATTGTACAATTGTCTTCTTCCTCTTTTTTTAGGCTTGTTGGCCTGTTATGGTCCTGCATCATCATTTTCCTCTTGTGACGTCGACTGACAGCTGTCTTTCCATCTTTTGGGAGGTCGTCCTGGAGGTCTGCTTGCTTGGGGGATACTGTCTCTGGTCATTCTTACGGGTCTTGGGTTCCGCCATTCTGGATATATTTTAGTTCCAGAACCTTCTTCTCTGTCGTCCCCATCTGACAATATCTTCAACTTCGCATATCACGAAGGGTTTTGCCAGCGATACTACTGAGTACCTTCATTTCGCTGGTTCCAAGGAGATTTTTGGTTCTGACAGTGTCGGCTCTGGACTCTATGCTGTATGTCATTATGGGGCGGACACAGGTCTTGTAAATCCTCACCTTGCTTTGGATGTTCATATACTTGTTTTTACAGATATTGGCTTGATTGTACAATTGGCACATATTTAATAGACAATGATCAAGGTGCTACTGTGACCGTCAATGGTGATCAATGCAGGGCAATGATCCAAAAAAAATTGGAGCGACAACTACAGAAAGAAGACCAGAATATTTGGTTTCAACAGGATAGAGTTACAGCTCATACAGTCAGGGCCACAATTTAATTCATAAGGGAACATTTTCCTGATTGAACATGCCCCCGCGTGATCATCTGATTTGACTGCAACAGACTACCTTAAAGAAAAGTGTACTTGAACAAGATACGAACAACACAACAGTTCAAAACTAACATTTGTGAATAAATATAAATTTAGAATTTATTAATTAAACAATTAGGAAATTAAATACAACAATTAGAGATTAAATATATTGTTGATGTACATCTTTTCTCAAACAATTCCCTTTTACGAGCTTCAGCACAAAACATTTCATAGGATGAGCAAGGATCACTTTTACGAGCTTCAGCACAAAACATTTCATAGGATGAGCAAGGATCACTTTCAAAACTCAGAATTCAAATAAATAAATATAGGTTTATTGATAGCAACATAGTATGTACATAATATATTTAAATATTCTTCAACAAGACATAAATTGTTTATGGATTTCGTGGGGATGGAAAGTCATTTGAATGATTTATGCGACCATGTAACTTGCTTCATTTACTTTTGTCTGGTTGGTTGGAAGAGATTGCCGTCTGGCATTAAGCCCGCCAGATTACATTGCAATAAAAGTGTTAAATAAATAAATAAATTGCAGAGAATACATTTAAGAGAGAAGCTATCAAAAGGTCTGGGCTCATCTAATAACATCCCCCAGGTACTGGGTTCATCTAATACACCCCACTAATATAGGGGCGAGCCTAGTCACGGGGACACCAGATGTTTTTCAGCCCACACCCTTGCACATGTAGAATAAGAAGAAGAGAAAAAAAAGTAGATGTCAGATAAACAAATCCACAAATATCGCCTCAGATCAATTCAAATAAACAAATAAAGGTCTCCCCCCCCTTGACAGCAACACAATGTGTACATATATATGGTATAGTAAATTCCTTCCTAGTATCGCAAATACATCTCAAAATAAACTGCAGAAAATACATTTAAGAGGGAAGACATTACAAGGTTCGGGCTCATCCCACAAACATTCCCCCGGCCGTCATACACCCCACTAATGCAGGGCAAGTCCGACCGCAAGGACATTGGGGGGCTTTCAGCCCACACCCCCTTATATCTAGATTTAAAAAAAAACGAAATATATATTTAGTGTTTATAAGACAATACCTTATTCTTCCGGAATAATGGCCGTGGACTCCTATATATGAAGGAGTATACGCCAGTGTCAAGTGATGAAGACTAGACAATTGATTCCAGCTTTTATGGTAGGTACGAGTATTCCTCATTTGTATTACGGATATATTGTAATGGCGTGACTGGGATACGATATTATCTTCGGCCCCATTTTGGATTACAATTCGGTCATTACAATATCCATGATGAACAAAAAAAATTACGTATGCAGCGAAAGTTTTAACGCACTTCAAATTATTAATCAGAAATGCTGAGGTGCGCTACGTGTATAGTCGGTTATTTGAGCCTTTAAACCTTATCAGACAGAAAAAAAACAGATGCGTGAGACTCTCGCGTGGTAGAAGTGAAACTTCTTAACTCCTAGGAAAAGTTGATTTTATGCATTGCTTTTATTCCATTTGATAACGATTTTGTTTTTAGGATTAGGAAATGGTTATGTGGAATTTAAATCAAGAAAATTTCTCTTAATTAAAAAAATATATAATTTTTTAAATTTTTAATAATAATATAATATAATACACTTAATAATATTAAATTTATATTTTTTAATATATTAATATTTTTAGTAGCTTCTTAAAGCATGCCAAGGACGGAGTGAGTCTAACATTGGTTTGTAACTGATTCCAGAGTCTCACTGCATGGACAGTAAAGGACGACGTAAAAAAAGAAGAGTGGTGAACTGGAAAGGCCAATAGACAATCTTTGTTTGAGTGTAGCGCTAGCCCATGATCGGAAAGACGCTGAAAATTTTCGGCGAGATAAGAGGGGTCGGTAGGATAGTTAAGGATATTATACAATAGCGACAGTATATGAATTTGGTGTCTTTTTCTAACATTTAACCAGTTCAATGCCTTCTGGTATGAAGTGATATGATCGAAGGACGGTATGCGTCTCAACATTTAGGTCAAGGAAGTCCTCAATAAATGTTTGAATTTTATAGTTTCGACAATGGTTTAAAATATATCAAAACAAGGAATTAAAACAATTATAGGGAATTATAAATAAACGCTTATCTCAAGGTTTTTTGGCAAATATACGAGCACTGTGCTAACAATAGAGAGACAGGTGACGGTGATCTCAGTGTAGGTTTTTTTCATCCAAATCAACAATAGTTTGCGTGCTAAAATTGGGCAATAAAGTGTTTATTCTCGTCTATTATAATATATATTTTTGTGCAACGTTTTTCTAGAGGTCAAGTCTGTCAATATGATAGTCCACAACAGTATTTAAGTACCATCTTTGATGTTTGGGAGGGAAACGTGGACGTGGAAAAAAATGAAAAGAGACGAATAAATGCTGTACAAATAAATGTTTGCACTTAGAAAAATATACAGAGTGACAATGTATGACATAATACGAAATGAAGGGATTAGAGATGAGTGTGAACTTAAGGTTTATGTGTCGAGCAAGATTAAAAAAAAGTATCTTAGATGGATTAGGCACGTAGAGCGAATGAATGAAAAAAGACTAACAAAATAAATATACAGTGCAAATGTGATTGGAAAACGTGGTAGAGGAAGACTATGGGAGATATTGTTGGATCAAGCGCACGATATTTTCTCCTTCTTCTCCCTGGCTCCATCCCAACTCACTGTCTGCGAAGACTGTTGGGGTCAGCTCTCCTCGTCCTCAGGTTGTATGCTCTTCTGTTCCGGACTACGTCCCCCAGGCCGTGCCTCTGCATCAGGTTATCTTTTTGCACCACCCATGAATTCTTTAGTCTTCCTCTGGTTGTTATTCGAGGAAGATCCATGGAGATTGCCTGGTTCACAATGTGATCGGGTGCTCTGCGTCCAACGTGCCCATACCATCTCAATCGCCTCTCCTCCATCTTGCTGTTGATGTCTGTAACACCTAGATGTAGAACGAATGAATGAAAAAAGACTAACAAAACAAATATACAGTGCAAAGGTGATTGGAAAACGTGGTAGAAGAAGACTATGGGAGATATGGTTGGGTCAAGCGCACGATATTTTGAATGAAGGAAATGTAAAAAGTTAGACGAATCGAAGGACCTGTATGAGAAGATGTAAGTTTTGTCTCCCTAAATTGATTTTGAAGCGGATTGATTCTGTAACGTCTCGTAACACAACTATACCGACTACAAGTTATGGCTTATATAATAGTTTTCAAGACACTCTGAGAAATAGCACATGTTACCACCGCTGAACTTCGGGGTCAAGCACTAAAATCGGTCACTTCAACATTTTTTTTTAAAGAATAGATATGATAAAAGTCATAGGTGTCCTTAATACCCTCGAACACTAGGCGAAAAAAATGCCTGTGTCGTTCGACGGGAGTAGCACAGCGCGGGGTTCGAACCGACGACCTTCTGCACAGAAATCCTGCGCGTTACCGCGCGGTCATGAACCTCAAACATTACATTGAGTCATCGAGCCAAAAAGGGTTCAAAAGTTTTCTGACAAAGCTATCTTCGTTATTATAGTTCGGAAATTCTACGATGAGTCCTGTGACAGCTCACAAATTTGCCCCAATACAACCTTGTAACGATGTTCAGTAATTTAAATTTTTTTATCAACTTTAATATAAGTCTCAATTCTAATAAATAGCAAGTTATTTAAGTAAATCGCAAGTTATTTAAATAAAAGTTGTGGCAAATTTGTGAGCTATCACAGGACTCATCCTAGAATTTCCGAACTATAGTCCTGTTAAATTGAAATCTTCAGAAGGTTACTTATTGGTTTATAATTCGATGAGTCATAAATACGTTTTACTTGGCACAATGTCACAGCTAATCAAGAACATAAAATTGCTATAAAATGCCTCCATCCAGATCGGCCCTCAGATTGACAGTTCACGTCCTTGGATGCCATCGCCGAACCAATGTCAAAGTGATTTATTTATATTATAATGGTTTATTTTATGGGCATTAGGGGATTTTAACACCAGCCCCAAGAGATGGGGGAAACTCTAAGATCGGTCCATCCCGAAGTCTTACATATTTGCGAATATCCATCTCTTACTGACTACCTGAAAAGACAATTTTTTGTTCTACTAATTGTATCTTGACTACTGATACAAAGGTTTCTCTGTAATGACGGACAGTTAATGAAAAACAAACAAAGTAAGATTAACTGAAATTGTCTGTATTCGTTCGGAAATTCTAGGATGAGTCCTGTGACAGCTCACAAATTTGCCCCAATACAACCTAATGTAATGTACGAGTATTTACCTAAATAACTTGCTATTTATTAGAATTGAGGCTTATATTAAAGTTGATAAAATAATTAAAATTACTGAACATCGTTACAAGGTTGTATTGGGGCAAATTTGTGAGCTGTCACAGGACTCATCCTAGATTTTCAGAACTATAAACAAGATTGTCTGTCTCCCGAGCCGCAGGTTGCGGGTTCGATTCCTTTTGGTACCCATTTAAAAACATTGATTATATTCCCTCTACACTTGTTCCTGGTTTGATACACGTGGAAAATCATCCTGTGAGTTCAAGTGCTTTTATGAATCATGATAGCCATTTTTATTACAACAAAAACTGAAACAGGATAGTTTGAAAAATATGGATGTATTAAATACATGTAAAATTAATTAATACGTAAGACATATAAATTGCACCCTGATTGAGGAGAGAGGCAAATAAATGGAAAGTTTAAACAAATCATTAATTCTGATTACATTGTGCATGGAGTGTAGCGATAGTTGAATTATACCGATAATAAGGAGTAAGAGTTGCTCAGCCCGTAGGGTCTGGGAGTTCCTGCAGGGTCTTCCCATCCCATTCCATTCATCAGGAGCCACTCCATCCGTAGTCTGGCGGGGTGAGGGATGCTGCCCACTGCAGCAGGTCGTCGCCCGTCTGCCCCCCTCAGCGCAGCCACCATCCCGCCGGGATGCGCTCCCGTCGCCTCCCACCAGATGCGTTCTCTGGCTGCGTGAGTTCACCGACCAGACACCACCCCTAAGGGTCGACGACCCTGGCCGGGTGTAAGAGGGAGGGAGGAATCTTCTGGAATGGGTCCAGAGGACGACGACCCGCCGCCGGTGCATTGTGTTGACACTGGAAAATTACATTTCAGACAAAAAGTAATTCATTATTTTAGAAATTTTCAGATATATCAATGAAATTAATGAGTTTTCTTATATCAGTTAAAATAAAATAAAAAACATAACGTTTTGCACAGCAAGCGGTCAAATTGATTGTCCTATTAATCAATGTATTACTGCCTAACTATTTCAATGTTGTTTCAACTATTTCATTTCCCATTTGTCATTTTGTAAAATTTGGACTCCTTTGAGGCTTTTCTTTTTTTCGTTCTTGCTGACAGTTAACCTGAGGTGGTATATGTGGGTTTACTTTTTATTTTGTTTTCTGCCATACGTTTTTGTTTTTTTATTTATTCTTTAATCTAGATATACGGGGGTGTGGGATGGAAGCCCCCCAATGCCCTTGCGGTCGGGCTCGCCCTACATTGGTGGGGTGTATCTCGGCGGGGGGAATGTTTGTGGGATGAGCCCGGACATTTTAATGTCTTCTCTCTTGAACGTATTTTTTTTGTCATCTATTTATTTTCTGTTTTTTTTTATCTTCTTATTCTACGTGCTCAAGGGTGTGGGCTGAAAAACATCTGGTGTCCTCGTGGCTGGGCCCGCCCTATATTGGTGAGGTGTATATTGGCCGGGGGGATGTTATTAGATGAGCCCAGACCTTTTGATAGCTTCTGTTTTTTAATGTATTCTCTTTTTAATGTGTTCTTGAAATGTGTCTAAATGTATTATGTACATACACTGTTGCTATCAATAAACCTGTATTTATTTATTTATGTGGATAGATACAGCCAGTTTATGAATAAGGAGGATTTTTATAGTGCTACGAGTATGTTGTAATAATATGCCATTACAACAATGCTTTGTTTACTCATACACATGTACCATTACGCCATTAGCTTTGGTATTTATATTGTAGAACTCCATTTTTAAGTAGAGTGATTTAACACTTAAACGTGGAAACAATTCTACAAAGTAAACTTAATTTAAAGTGACAGACTTATTTTATTTTACAAAAGCTTTGTCTAACTGTAGTCAATACGTTGCTTACCAAGATTATATAGCAAAGTATTTTACAATCTATAGATTATAACTATAGTTATGATCCCTGTGACAGTTCACAAATTTGCCCCAATACAACCTTGTAATGGTGTTCAGTAATTTTAATTATTTTATCAACTTTAATATAAGCCTCAATTCTAATAAATAGCAAGTTATTTAGGTAAATACTCGTACATTACATTAGGTTGTATTGGGGCAAATTTGTGAGCTGTCACAGGACTCATCCTAGAATTTCCGAACTATAAAACTTAAAAGGGCCCCGACCATTCTGATATCTTGGAAACCATTAGATTTTGAACGCACTCATTCGCAGTTGACAAGTCTAATTTTTACTAAATTATTTGTAATTTACACTAGATTACGACATACTCGTAACAGTGATCTACCATGACAAGTCCAATTGAGCTGATTTAGAAAAAAAATTTGAGACATTTTTTTAAAGTCGATTTACAAGGAAGCGGGGATTCCCGAGAAAACTGGAAGAGATCCTTTGGGCCACTCTTGAGGCTGTTGCAATACTTCTTATTCTTCTTCCTAGTGTCATGTCAGGTCCCCCCAACGTTGATTATCACCTGAGAGTAGGCATCTTTGTCCCCGGCAAAATATCCCCAACGCCCCTTATACCAGTTCAATCACGTATATTGCAGAACCAGGAGATTTGCCTCCTGCCATCACCTCTTCGACCCTCTATTTGGCCTTGGATGAACAGGTGCAGTAATTTGTACTTTTCTCCTCTAAGTACATGACCCAAATAGGACACCTTTCGGATTTTAATATTAGTCAGCAACTCTCTATCAACTTCGGCTCTTTAAAGAACCCTCGTGCTGCTGACCATATCCATCCAGGGTATCCAAGCATTTTACGGCGTATCCACATTTCGAATGCTTCCAGTCGGTTCATACTACCAACTTTGAGGGCCCATGATTCTACTCCATGTAATAACACTGACCAAACGTAGTATTTGACTAACCGTTGTCGAAGTTTTGAGTTTAGATTATCATCGCAAAATACGCTTCTCATTTTATTAAAAGCCGCACGAGATGTTTCAATTCTGCACTTGAATTCGGTTTCTGGATCGAGGTCTTCCACTAGGATACTTCCGAGGTATTTAAATTTTTTCACGCTCTCTATATAAGCACCGTTCAATGTAAGACGCGCTCCTGCGTGATTGAAGTTAGTTTTACTCACGTTCATGTTCAGCCCCAGCCTCCACCGGCTTCATTAATTCTATCTATAAGCGTTTGAAGGTCGTCAATACTGTCTGCCAGAACAACCGTCTTATCTGCGTTCCTGATGTTATTGACGCATACACCATTCACTTTGATACTGCAAATGGAAAATACCATCGTATGGAAACGAGATGGAAGTTGAACTACATGACTGTCGTAAATATATGGTAGGTATATTCAGGAAGGCACAACAAATATCTGGATTTGATGACTGTTGACAGGAATGTTGGTTCTACTTCAATGTTTCACTATCGTCTGGAATTTCCGATTATACTTAATGAGGATTTAATGTTACCAATTCAATGATGATGCGTGCAACTTATGTTGGATAAGTGGAATGATTCACAGACTTTAGGAAGACAGACTTGTTGAATAGATTAATATATGTACATGATGATTATTAAAATACTCAAAATTCAAATGTATCGACATTTATAGAACATGTGTCTAAGACAAATATCACATCAATACGTGAAGATGTAGATGTGACACAGAGCATAGTGCGGGGTTTGAACCAGTGACGTTCCACATGGAAGTGCAGTGCGTTACCTCCGTGATTCTTCTACTGGGAAAAGAGATTCCTCGCTTTATACAGAACCTCCTGGAAACTATATCCTATATCTCCCTTCACCCGATCATTCCATCGAATGATCAGTCAACCTCAGTTCCATCTACTATCTTTCTTCCATTCACACTTCTAGTTAGGATCGATCTCTCAAGGCTGTCGTTCTACTATCGCGTCAAGTGTTTTTGAAGAATCTTCTTCGAAACAGCGCAGAATGATGCGTTTTAATCTTCAACTCTTTTACTGTTAATGTGCCGGTTCGGTTTCGGTTAATTTATCCTTTGGTCATACCTGAATCGTGTATTGCCCGATTTCGATTTAGTTGAAAAAAGGGAATGTTGAGAAGAAAAAGACGATAGATAACATATACATTCAAGTAAATAGAAAACATCAGCAATGAATTGTTGAATATAATGTATAATTACTTGTAAATATACCAACTTCTTCAAAACTTGTAAATATACCAACTTCTTCAAAACTTGTAAATATACCAACTTCTTCAAAACTTGTAAATATACCAATTTTGTAATTAAAGTATTCATTAGGGTTCTCAAACGTCAGATATTTTCTATGGATGGCGGACCAGTGGGTTCTCATCAAGCCAGTGAGAATAACAAAAATTAATTGTGAATAGTAATTAGGCATATTATAAATATATTTCGATAGTAGGTTTCCTTAGCGGTAAACTTAATAAAAAGCAGGTCATTCTGCTACGCCAATTATAATTATTGCAAGTATAACGATGCAAATGTTGGCAGATTTATTTCCTGTGTGAGGATTTTATTGTTAAAAATACGGTCATAAATTCCAGCGAATGTGGCGGATACAATCGATCGTAAAATCGGGCCGACTCAATGCATTCCATTATCATTCTTGTGTTCCTCGTTTTTTCACAATTTCAATATCCTTTGTGATGAGCGGATACAGAGGACAGCGGGCAGCGGGTAGTGGGCCGCGAAAAGGCGGTCTAAGGACTGGAGGGTGAGTAAATCACGACAGTTATATCGCAAGCTCTTCGTGTATTGACGTTTCGATTTAACTTTTTGCACCGTGTGTCGTAATTTCGTTTTCGATTTACCCTAACCATAGTAAGTAATTATCCGCTTATTTTTTTTCCTTAATTCACATTGTATGCGCGTGATAATTCTGCAACACTACAGGCTTCAAAATATTCCACACGAACAAGAAAAGAACCTACATTAATGTATTGGGTGTTAACATAAGTTGTGTCCGTTTTTTTTTTCAAATGAAAAGAACAAGAGGACTCAACAAAAAAAATTACAACAAATTAGTCAATAATGTATTCTCCATCATTATTTACAACTTGTTGCCAACTTTCTACAAGTTTTTCAATGTCTGTTCGATAAAAACCATCAGGTCTTGACTCGGAGAGTTCGTCCATCCATGTCCGCAATTCGACGTCATTATTGAAGGAAACGCCGCGCAAATTGTTCGAAAGTGACTGGAAAAGGTGGAAACCGACGGTGCAAGGTCTGGAGAATATGGATGGTGCGGCAGGACTTCCCAACCAAGCGTTTGAATGGCATTTTTCGTAATGTTGGCGAAATGAGGGCGGGCGTTATCGTGTTTCAGAATAACGCCATATTGCCGATCCGGCCTTTTTTTGTTGAATTGCAGTGTTGAGCCGCTGCATTTGCAGAATGTATAGCTCCGCGTTGACTGTCTGATTACGTTTAAGTATCTCGTAGCGGATGACGCTTTGCCAATCCCACCAGATGCAAATCATCGTCTTGCGCAGATGCATACCTTGTTTCGCTCTGGACGTTGCTTGTTGACCATAACTCACCCATTCTTTCCGTTTCTTCATATTCATATAAAGGCACCATTTTTCATCATCGAACGGTGATTTTTGTTGTTTTCACTCAAAACATGTGGAACCCAAGCGCCGAACTTCTGGACTTTTCCCATTGATTTAAGATGGCGGTATACAGTCATGTGACTACAATTCATCTGCTCAGCCAATTCTACGGTGGTTTGAAGGGGATCTTCATGAATAATATGGTTTAAGCGGTCCTCATCGAAGTCCGCTGGTCGTTCGGAACGCTCCATATCTTTTAAGTCGAAATTACCGTCTTTGAAACGCAAAAATCATCGACGAGCTGTCCTTTCATTCATAGCATCTTCACCGTACACTTTGCAAATATCGCGAGCAGCTTTATTCCCTCGATTGAACGCGAACAGAAGGAGGTGTCGAAAATGCTCACTTTCGTCTACTTGACAATCCATTTTGAAGGCTTATAATAAAATAAAATAATAGATGTAACGTAAAAGCAAACACAATATCTTGTAGAGCAGAAAATTTTCTTTCGAATGACGTATAACCTTTACCATTTTGTTTTACTTTTGGTGCTAATTTTTATATTTGGAAAAAAACGGACACAACTTATGTTAACACCTAATATTATGTATAGTTAACACTGTGAAAGCTTCAAGACACTGTAATTAATTTAGTAAAACAAGATTTTCATCTCATCATCAAGGGAACACAAACAAGTATTGTTTGTGAATTTTTAATAAAATAATCGAAAATAATAATTTTTTGAATCTTATAAAAGATTTTTGTTTCAATTTGTAGTTTGATGTTTATCATTTTTTAATTAAATAAATAAATTTCATATTTGCCTGCCGTAGAAAATGGAGGTCTTTGAAACCGGTAGTGAAATAAAAATACGAGTAGTATAACCATGACACCATAAAGTGAAACCAAAATCTTTTCCAAGATTCATGAAATAATCATTTTATTTATTACTAAAGTATGTCTAAAATATATTTTTTGGAGGGGAGTAGGGGCTAATGAGGGTAGAGGAGTAGGTAGGCAACGGAGGTGTTTGTTATAGATACAGGAGGGGAATAGTGGCTAATGAGGGTAGAGGAGTAGGGAGGCATCGGAGGTATTTGTTATAGGTACAGGAGGGGAGTAGGGGCTAATGAGGGTAGAGGAGTAGGGAGGCATCGGAGGTATTTGTTATAGGTACAGGAGGGGAGTAGGGGCTAATGAGGGTAGAGGAGTAGGTAGGCATCGGAGGTGTTTGTTATAAGTACATGAGGGGAGTAGTGGCTAATGAGGGTAGAGGAGTAGGGAGGCATCAGAGGTGTTTGTAATAGGTACATGAGGGAAGTAGTGGCTAATGAGGGTAGAGGAGTAGGGAGGCATCGGAGGTATTTGTTATAGGTACAGGAGGGGAGTAGGGGCTAATGAGGGTAGAGGAGTAGGTAGGCATCGGAGGTGTTTGTTATAAGTACATGAGGGGAGTAGTGGCTAATGAGGGTAGAGGAGTAGGGAGGCATCAGAGGTGTTTGTAATAGGTACAGGAGGGAAGAAGTGGCTAATGAGGGTAGATGAGTAGGTAGGCATCGGAGGTGTTTGTAATAGGTACAGGAGGGGGGGAGTAGGGACTAATGAGGGTAGAAGAGTAGGGAGGCATCGGAGGTGTTTGCAATTGGTACAGGAGGGGATTAGTGGCTCATGAGGGTAGATGATAAGGTAGGCATCGGAGGTGTTTGTAATATGTATAGGAGGAGAGTAGTGGTTAATGAGGGTAGAGGAGTAGGTAGGCATCGGAGGTCTTTGAAAGCGGCAGTGAAGTCAAATAAAACAGTGGAGAATACAAAATAAAAAATAACTGGTTCATTTATTACATTAAAATTTATAAACATAAAAGCTCAAAGGGGAAGAATTGGTTATCTAACATTCAAGAATTAATTAACGAATTAATTAATTACTTAACGAATTAATTCATTAATTAACAATTAACTAACTAGCTAATTAATTAATCTATGACAATATTCTAATTAATTTACAATATTGTTTGTGCTTCCCTGATGATAAAGGAAAACCTTGAAACCGGTAGAGTTACTAAACAACTTACAACCTATATTACGAGAACGAGAGGTACGACCTCGGGTAGAACAGCGCTTCTGCTTTCAACGTCAGTAAAGATAACAGAAAACGAAATGAATACATCATTTAACATATATAAGATTTGCATTTGATACGATATTAGAGGAAATAGAAATATTAGAAATCAACAGCAAGGTCTCCCTACCGGGGTACGCGGAGAGGAGAGAGCGCTCGACTTTTTTATCGCAACTCACATATTTCACTTATTCTACATTCATACAATTCCTACGATTTATCAGATTTTTCACATTTTCTTCTTTGAAAACATCATGCACTTGATCCAACCATACTTTCATTGACCTTTCTCTACTACTATTTACACTCACATTTGCACTGTGTGTCCCTAAGAGACAAAATAAAAAGCTCACGCATTCGTGGAAGCCTAGGTGTTACAGACATCAACAGCAAGATGGAGGAGAGGCGATTGAGATGGTATGGGCACGTTGGACGCAGAGCACCCGATCACATTGTGAACCAGGCAATCTCCATGGATCTTCCTCGAATAACAACCAGAGGAAGACCAAATAATTCATGGGTGGTGTAAAAAGATAACCTGATGCAGAGGCACGGCCTGGGGGAAGTAGTCCGGGACAGAAGAGCATACAATCTGAGGACGAGGAGAGCTGACTCCAACAGTTTTCGCAGACAGTGAGTTGGGATGGAGCCAGGGAGAAGAATACATTTGCACTGTATATTTGTTTTGTTAGTCTTTATTCATTCATTCGTTCTACATGCCCAAACCATCTCAGAGAGCTCTTCTTTATCGTGTTCAAGACATCAGAAGTTCATACTTATCTCTTATCATTTCATTCCGTATTCTGTCATACATTATCAACCCATGTATAATTTCAAGTACACGCATTTCCACAGCATTTATTTGACTCTTTTCAGTATTGCTCCACGTCCATGTTTCCCTTCCATATATCAAAGTTGGTACTAAAATACTGTTATGGACTATCATCTTGGCAGATTTTGATACGGTCTGGTTCGAGTATACATGTTACAGTGCTTTGTTGATTTTGTTTTCTATCGCTACAGGCCGTTGAATATCCCTCGTAACTCATCCACTATCACTTTCAAACTTTTCTATCACCATGAATTTGAATTTCGCAACATTCATTCTCATATCTTTCTCTTAAGATCTCTTATACAGTTTTTCTTTTAAGGGTGTATTCTACTCTAGAAATTTGAAAAGATTTTTTTTTGCATATTCTTAAAGTTTAGACCTTTAAGAATATGTCATCAAAAGGAAATTTAAAAATTCTCAATATTTACGAAGTTATAGCTATAAAATAAGCAACAATTACGCCGCACCGGAATGACTCGGGCAATAATCGCAAAACTTTATGTCAAACGCGTTTTTCTCGAAACTACCTTTTCCAACCTAGTCGACATAAAATCTCAAGTTTAATTCGACCGATTGTATTCAAATTTAATACAAAGCTTTAATTAATGTTTTTGTATCGTCCCTACCTTGAAAAGTTTAAAACAATGTTTTTACTATTTAAAAAAAAAATAATTTGAAAAAAGGGTTAAAATTATTGATCGCCATTTTACGATTTTTTTTCCCTTTGGTACCAACTATAACGAAATTATTTTTTATTGGAAAACTGTTGACCCCCCCTTTTTTACAAGATATACCATACCAGCTGATAACATCTTGAATTTAGATTTTTTTTTTCAAAAATCTTTTTGCACATTCTCAAATCATCAATAAACAAACTGTAAAAAAATGTATACGAAAAATATTTTTAGTTTTTTTTTATTTAGTCTGAAAAACGCCCGAAATTCACGCCTCTAGAGTAGAATATCCCCTTAATTATAATCATCATGAATTAGAATTGATTTTTGAGACCCAATAATTTCTGTGTTTGGTGCATTCTGTAACTCTACAATGCAGCTGCAGCTTGCAATAGGTCTGTCTCAGTCACGGTTTTTGCCTGGGCGGCGTGGCACGGTGCGGCGGTCACCGAACCCAGGCCCTTCGGGGTGACCGCTACGGCTGCCGCGCCAGTTGCCGGCCCTGACTCGGGATTCGCACTGGCCAAATCTTAAATCAACTTACGAGTACCTTGGCTGCAGTCACTTTATATATAGATTTTATCTCGCCAACATTATACCTATCCACCTGGACAAAATCTACGGTTCAAATGTTTTGACCTCTTCGGGCAAAATGAGAAAATATTATTAACACGCTACAAACTTGAAATTTATTTGTGAATAAGAAACGATGACACTAATCATTTGATACGAGTGTCAGATGAAGTCAGAAGACAGATTTTGACATCAATTGATAGCAAGTTGTCGGGTATGAACAAGGCTTTTATATAATTCAAAAGCCTTATTTATATACCAAAAAAAGAGTGACGAAATATATTTGATTAACAAATTAAGACCCGTTAAAAATCATGACAACCTTTTCCAGAGTCAAAATTCTGATTTTTGTGAAGGTTTAATTAAAATGGCTATTTTTCTTCTTTCTTGTGTCATGTCAGGTTCCCCCAACGTTGAATATCACCTGATAGTAGACATCTTTGTCCCCAGCAGCGTAAAAGATCTCCAACGCCCCTTATGCCAGTCCAATCACACATATTGCGGAGCCAGGAGATTTTCCTCCTGCCAACACCTCTTCGACCCTCTATTTCGCCTTGGATGATCAGGTGCAGTAATTTGTACTTTGCTCCTCTAAGTACATGACCCAAGTAGGACACCTTTCGGATTTTAATATTAGTCAGCAACTCTCTATCAACTTTGGCTCTTTGAAGAACCATTTTGTTGCTGACCATATCCGTCCAGGGTATCGTAGCATTCTCCGGTGCATCCACATTTCGAATGCTTCCAGTCAGTTCATAACATACTACCAACTTTGAGAGTTCACGATTTCACTCCATGCAATAACACTGACCAAACGTAGCATTTGGTGCTATGTAAAATTACTATATTTAATTAAATATCAAGAATATTGTCTTGAGACCTTGCATATTATTAAAAATATTTTGATTATATTGTTTAGAATGATAACTCTGCTAACATTATTCTTTGTGGAGAACTACATCTTATTCCTTGCACATGTACCTGGTCTCACTTCTCTTTGTGGAGAACTACATCTTATTCCTTGCACATGTACCTGGTCTCACTTCTCTTTGTGGAGAACTACATCTTATTCCTTGCACATGTACCTGGTCTCACTTCTCTTTGTGGAGAACTACATCTTATTCCTTGCACATGTACCTGGTCTCACTTTGTGGAGAACTACATCTTATTCCTTGCACGTGTACCTGGTCTCACTTCTCTTCTTGTACTTAACACATACCTTGAAAGTTCAGAAGGATTTTTCTTTTTTATCAATTGATGAAATACTCGTACATATCAAAACCTATTTAAATATTATGCTCCTTGGTAGTCTGTTTCGAGGATTCTGCAAATTCCTTATCCTATTTGGACCCCGATGCTATAGTTGCTTACCATATTCATATCTCGAAATCTTCAAAATCTGGCACTTAAATAAGTAATAAATACAGGTTTATTGATAGCGACATAGTATGTACATAATACATTTAGATATGTTTCAAGAACATATTAAAAAGAGAATACATTAAAAAACAGAAGCTATCAAAAGATCTGGGCTCATCTAATAACATCCCTCCGGCCCAGATACACCCAACTAATATAAGGCGAACCCAGCCACGGGGAAACCAGATGTTTTTCAGCCCACACCCTTGAACATGTAGAATAAGAAGAGAAAACAATACAGAAAATAAATAGATGACAAAAAAAATACATTCAAGAGAGAAGACATTAAAAGGTACGGGTTCATCCCACAAACATTCCCCCGGCCAAGATACACCCAGCCAATGTAGGGCGAGCCCGACCGCAAGGGCATCGGGGGGGTTTCCAGCCCACACCCCCGCATATCTAGATTAAAAAACAAAAAAACGAAGAAAGAAGAACTTCACTGTATATTGATGAGGCGACGTCGAAATCTACATTATAATCAATTCACGCAAATTTTTTTTTTCTGTCTAGAACAGGCGTCGGCAAACTAAGGGCCGCGGGGCAAATCCGGCCCGATATCTATTTTAATCCGGCCCACGAGCTAATAATAACCAATCTCATTTCTAATATTTTAATCCGGCCCGCGAGCTAATAATAACCAATCTCATTTCTAATATTTTAATCCGGCCCGCGAGCTAATAATAACCAATCTCATTTCTAATATTTTAATCCGGCCCGCGAGCTAATAATAACCAATCTCATTTCTAATATTTTAATCCGGCCCGCGAGCTAATAATAACCAATCTCATTTCTAATATTTTAATCCGGCCCGCGAGCTAATAATAACCAATCTCATTTCTAATATTTTAATCCGGCCCGCGAGCTAATAATAACCAATCTCATTTCTAATATTTTAATCCGGCCCGCGAGCTAATAATAACCAATCTCATTTCTAATATTTTAATCCGGCCCGCGAGCTAATAATAACCAATCTCATTTCTAATATTTTAATCCGGCCCGCGAGCTAATAATAACCAATCTCATTTCTAATATTTTAATCCGGCCCGCGAGCTAATAATAACCAATCTCATTTCTAATATTTTAATCCGGCCCGCGAGCTAATAATAACCAATCTCATTTCTAATATTTTAATCCGGCCCGCGAGCTAATAATAACCAATCTCATTTCTAATATTTTAATCCGGCCCGCGAGCTAATAATAACCAATCTCATTTCTAATATTTTAATCCGGCCCGCGAGCTAATAATAACCAATCTCATTTTTAATATTTTTTATGTGTTTGTTGTGTTAAATTGGTTAAGTCAAATGGAATACGTATAATATTGTTTTATTTAGTACATAGTTAGTTGAAGTTTATTATAATACTTTAATTAAATAAAATTATTTTGTCTGGAACAAAAAAATTATTTTAAGAAAATATTCGCTATCACAAAAAAGATGTAAATATTCAAAAATGAAGTGCGTCAACTCGCAATACAGGTCAGCATTAGCAGATGACCATCTGCAATACATTTAGATTGTAAATGGTCATCTGCTAAGTACTCATACTAACTTCAAACCCCAGTTTGATGAAATGTTATCTCAGAAAAAGCAATTACATTAATCTCATTAGTAGAGCTTTTTATTATTACGAGTATGTTACATTTGTTGTTCAACAATGTGAAAATATCGCCTGTTTCTATAATTCCTTAATTAATAAATGTAAATGTTTCATTTGTTTTTTCGTGTGTCAGCAAAATGTGTACAAATATTATGACCGCCTAGTAAAAAAACGTATAATCTGTTTTTTTTGCTACATAAGTAGAATTGCCTATATAAATATCTTCGAATTTGCTTCCTGGACCGCCGAGCTTAAAACGTTTACGATCTGGCCATTAGCGAAAAAAGTTTGCCGACCCCTGGTCTAGAGCAAGAGTTCCCAAAGTGGTCGATATCGACCCCCCGGGGTCGATTTGATATGTATAGGGGTCGATGGTTTCAATAAAAAAAATTGGGGGTCGACGACAGCAAAAATAAACCCCCTTACTACTGCTATTTGTTTGTCACTTCAAAATATCTATGATTCCAATAGGTACCTTATTAAGAATATTTATCAATATTTGTACTTATTTTGAATTTACATATTTATTTCATAAATGTCAAAAATTAAAAAAAACTCTGCTCGTATTTTTTTCGCTTTAATTTACGTCAGCGCAGATTTCAATATTAATTGTTGCACAAGTTAATGCCCTTTTATCTTTTTCAATCCTTAATTACAAGTGATTAAAATGAAAAGTTTGATATCTAGTGAAATATTTAATATCGAGTACTGTACAAACTTATTAATTTGAGTAAGTAAAGTAAATGACTAGGGGGGTCGACGTTTTTAAAAGTTTTTGGTAAAGGGGTCTGCGGCCGAAAAAAAATGGAAACTCTTGATCTAGGGTATTGTCTATGTAAAAATTTAGGGATCAGAAATCAGGAGACTGTCGTTGAAGGAATAAATAGTTTACAAACATATTTGCTAAATACCAGTAATATACCCTTTTTGGAACTCTAGTTTATTACGTGAAAACACGGGAACAGGATTCAAAGTATTGATAATTTGAGACTTACCACTTGTACATTTTAGATGGTATCGCAGGACACGCACTATGTGACACGCTTTATCCTTTATAATCCGGTTTTGCCCTGGACATCGCACGACTACAACACTTATAACTAACTGATGATATCAGGGGGGCTATGGACAGTGGACAGCTCACGCTTCTCATACTGCTGGACTTTAGTATTTATACTTAAGAAATTGTAGCACGGTTCCTGTGACAGTTCACAAATTTGCCCCAATACGACCTTGTAACGACGTTCAGTAATTTTAATTATTTTATCAACTTTAATATAAACCTCGATTCTAATAAATTGCAAGTTATTTAGGTAAACACATTACATAAAACTAACAATAATGACAAATGAATACATCTTGTTACGAATAAGGAAAAATATAACAGTTTGTTAAAATCAAATAATATTTGGCGACGTTCGTTAAAAGTCACTACGTTAGTCTGTATTGGCTAGGGATGGGGTATACGATAATTAGATTTTCGATTTTTTTATACCTAAATTTAAATGTTCGTAATTAGTATTAATTCATAGTGGATCTTGGCCTATTTAAAGATAGATACAAATCATACAATACATTAGAAAGTCAGTATTATGATAATTAGGAATTAAAACATCAATTTAGAGAAAAACACTTTTTCGATTTATAAAAAAACGATTCAATTTGTAAAAAAAAACGATGTTACCCCATCCCTTTGAGACATGACGTTTCAAACGTCACAGGAACCATCCTACATTTTCCCAAGTATAATTAAATTAATTTTACATGCTCATTGAGTACATGAAACATTAACACATCACACTTAACGCCTTGAAATGGTTCAAGAATTTTCGTCATTGGCTTAAAAAACATAAAATTCTCAAAAAAATTGACCTATAAGATTGAGCCAACAGCTGGTGTTCCGCAAGGTGGAATGCTGTCACCAATCCTATCTTCATTGATTCCTTAACTAGACAGCTAAGGGGCTAATATCATTTGTACGCAGATGATTTTTATTTGTATATGTTACTAACATAGCTTCCAATCTCAAGATATTTCTTCTAATGCTGATATCATGAATCATGGTATCAGCTACGTCGCTCAGTGGCCTAGAGAAAACGGTCTACTCGTGAATCTTTATACCTTTTCCTTCATGTGCTAAAAAAATCCGCCCGTTCCGGTGATGTGTATTCAATACACATCAATATATATGTAAAAATGAGCGATTTTAAATCGAAAAAATAAGAATATTCATAGCCAATCGCTTAAATTAATTAAATTTGAAGTCAAAAGTGGTAATAATTGAAATTTAATTGCTGAAAACATGAAAAAAAACATCGAACGACGTTCACAAAACGGACGGGTTCACAAAACGGACGGAGCGACCACCTCGAACAAAAGCCGGCTGGCTACTAAAAAGAGAGAAGCGAGCGAACTGATCTTCTATTTCTTGCGTTCCCATATACCGAAGTAGAGTGAGACGTGAATAGCGTCGTTTTCTCACCCATGGTGGTTTTTTAGAATGAATATACCTACGTCGCACACTAGCACACATTTGATTGTATTGGTGAATTTAATCCCGATTTTCACAAAATATCTCTGATGTGGCCGATAAGTGCTAATTATTATTAATATTATTTTTTTTCATGCAATGCGTAAATGTATTACGGAGGAATACCTAAAATCTGAACCCAATATTTATTATATTTAAAGAGATATTAACGTTTTTAGAAGTAATGTGTACTAGTTACACATCACAGGGAAGGAAGGGTTAAAATCACAATCAACTTTTGTACAAAATAGACGTCCTCTGTCAAAAACCTTTCGATCATTCTAATCGATAATTTTATGATTCCGTATTCGTTACGTGGAAAATTTCAGACAATTCTTATTAATGAAAATCTTATTTGGCTTAGCGATGTCTCCGAGCTAAACCGTGAGGTCTTTGTTTTTCTACTTTCTCTGAATAGGATTAAGTTAAATACTATCTGTTCTAACGTCTGATACTTCTAAACCTTTCTATCAGATTCATATTTAATCTTTAGAAGTATAACCATCCCTCAGAGTGTCGAAACACACTTTAACCCTTCCCTTACGGTGATAAAAATAATACGCGTGTTACGGTGTTGGGTAGTGAGTACGCAATAAAAAATTAGCGATTTTAAATCGGAAAAATAAGAACATTCATAGATAATCCCCTTAATTAATTATAATTGAAGTTAAAAATTATAATAATTGAGATTTATTTGCTGAAAACATTAAAAAACCATCTGAAAACATTAAAAAACGCTCACGGAACGGGCGTACGTCTAACCTATTTGCAAGCCTAGAGGCAACTAGTGGCGCGGAACGTCAGTCGCATACCCCGGCGCATACGCCTTTGCTTGCGACGTTGAGAAAATTCAGCTCCTCGCAATTCAGTCTAGTATGCAAGAGTGAGATGCGAATATAGTGTCGCGCTTCCCGCATACTATTCACCTATCGTCAAGACGAGGCACTCGCCGCGTTTGAATGTGAATTTGTTTTCGATCTTTACAAAACACCTCGATGTAGTCGATAAATTCTGATTATTATTAATATTATTTTTGAAATCAATGCGTAAATATATTATGGATGAATACCTAAAATCTTAATCTTGTATTTATTATATTTATAGAGATATTGATGGTTATTAGAAGCAACGTGTAGAAGATACCCAACACAGGGAAGGAAAGGTTAATGCCTCAAAGTTAGACAGGAAAGGAAATTTCACGTTCTATCGACAGTATTTTGCTCAATAATCCCAATTCACTTTCATATCTTCGCAAAACAATCCTTTCTAAAAAAAAAACCTTTCTAAAAAAACAGATGCGTGAGACTCTCGCGTGGTAGAAGTGAAACTTCTTAGCTCCTAGGAAAAGTTGATTTTATGCGTTGTTTTTTTTCCATTTGTTAACGATTTTTTTAGGATTAGGAAATGGTTATGTGGAATTTAATTCAAGAAAATCTCTCATAATTAATTAAAAAAAATATATTTTTTAATTTCTTATTAATAAATAATAATAATTTTAATAATAATATAATTAATACACTTAATAATATTAAAATAATATTAATTATTATTAATAATAAATAATATTAATTATTATTAAAAATAAATAATCCTTTATTTAAAATAATTAATAATAATTTATTAAGAAATAAAATATTTAATAATAATTAATAATAATTTAATAATCCCATTTATAATTTAATAGACCCACTAGAGTGCAGAATTTCAGTACGTGACGAGCCAATTGAACAGGCAACCCAGTTCAGATATCTCGGCAGTGAACTGCTCAGCTCTCATGACCTCACCAGAGAAGTAAGGCCTCAGGTAGATAAAGCTGCAGTTGTGGCGGGCTGCCTGAGAGATGTTATATGGAGGAATAAAGATATGAGAACGGATAGCAAGGTACGCATTTATAAGACTTGTGTGCGACCTATCCTCACATATGGCATCGAAGCGAGGGCGGACACTGTCAGGACAAAAAATATGCTAAGGACAACGGAAATGAGAACTCTGCGCACTATTGCTGGAAAGACTTTGCGTGATCGTGTAAGGAACACCACAATCCGAGAGGTCTGTGAGGTCCAAGATGTGGTCAGATGGGGACGACAGTGTCGACGATATTGGTACCAACATGTACAGAGAATGAATTCCACAAGAATTCCATACATAGCTCTGCATGGGGTGCCGGATGGACGGCGTCCGCCAGGGAGACCCCCGAAACGATGGAGAGATAGCTGGAGCTCAGCATCACAGGACAATCCTGCAGTAACAGATCCTTGAGAGTCTACAGAAAGTTTAAGAAGAATAAGAAGAATTTAATAATAATATAATACACCGTTTCACTTTTCGTGACGTTCAGGACAATTTTCCCTACCGCGCCAATAGACGTTTCCCTTCAAAAACTGGCGTTCTCTTCCATCGGGTGATGAGAGACTCCTTTGCATACCAACACACGACATCTCGTTTTACACATCTTTATTGCGGTCTACGACGCGCTATTCTAGAACGAACTTCCTATAGTTATCAGATGTACGTTTTTCTTATTCATGTTCAAGAGATGATTGAAAAAAAAACCATATTTACCATCAACTCATCTCCCTGATGGAATAGGCCAGACCTTCCAGTGCCAGAACTTCCTATCTAGACACAAACTTCGCTTCTAGACACTTTGTATACAACTCCTGCGATTTCTCTGACTATCGACGTTTCCTTCTTTCAAAACATCATTAATTTGATCCAACCATTCTTTCTTTGGTCTTACTCTCTTACGAGTTTGTTTATTTTAGTGAACCATTGAATTTGTTTCGTATCGCTACACGCCGCTCGATATCCCTCCTAACTCTTTCATTACACGTATTTGAGAAAATACTATATTACTTGAAATATCCTATAAAATGCATAAATATTACACTTTTTAAAATACCCTTTCATCCTAATTTTCGTTTATTTCCCTTTCTTATCCTAGAGTGAATTTTTCTCCTATAATATTTTTACTTGAAATGAAATAAACATTTTTATGTTAAATTTGTCATGGGAACAACGTATCCAATGTAAGCTAGTCGATTGGAAGAAATTGCAGTTTTGCAATAAGCTCGACAGATGTACCATGTACCACCATATACACAAAAGTACAATATAAATAAATTTATATGTTTTTGGTACAAATATTGTGATTTGGTACAAATATTGTAAATTAATATATTCGTACATATTTTCATTTATCTGAGACATCTTGATATCAGAGGAGATGGGAGTGTTTCGTTTCACACTCGGCAGGTGTATATATAACATATATGTATAATATATGAAACATCATGGAAACCAATGGAAGGAATTTCACAGTCTGTATTTGTCTGAACTAAAATTTATATTATTCACGATGCCATAAAACGTATCCCCTTCTACAATGTATATGAATGATTGCATGTTATATTTTTTAAGATGCTACACGTATACCAATGTTTCAGTGCATCGACGTGAAATATTATTCGCATAAAATATTTCAGTTATGGCCAAAAAGCGATGATTTTTTTCTGGGTAAGCAATTCGTTATTGCTAACTGACCTCGTTAGTAGAGCGTGTTTTTAAACAAGAATTCAGAGAATGCAGTCATTCAACAGTAATTGATGATCCAAATTAAAATATTGCTTCGTGTTACGGTGAGTTTCATCGAATATTAAATAAAATTTCGTTTAAAAGACAGACGCATAAAATTTTCAAGAGTAAACTTAACAAATAAGAAATATAACAATTTGATTTATGATATTCACAAAAGAAATTTAGTTTTTATAATTTTATTTTATTTAATTATGGCAAGTAATTGTAGGAATACATAATTTATGAAAGCAATAAAGTGAAAACAGGTAATTCAAAATGAACACTCAATTTATACGGATCTGGGTTGGTTGCCTTTCATTTGACTCCAGTGAACTAGGTTTATGCCTGTATCTTACTGAGGATATATAAAGAAATAAGTTGATGCTTGTTACTGATTATTACTTATTTAACACCACTGGCACAAAATCTTATCAACTTGATAAGTTGTGAGACTTAATTATATGTATGTATCATGCGAGTCAACCTTTGGTATACTTCATCATTTAAGACATATTATTTATTAAACCTTTTTATTGCAAATACAGTCTGACGGGCTTATTACCAGGCGGCAATCTTTTCTAACCAACCAGACAAAAGTAAAATAAGCAAGTTACGTGGTCGCATAAATCATTCAAATGACTATCCATGCCAACGAAATCCATACACACATACGTAAGCATATACCCACGAACCCCACAAAGACGGACAATCACCCGAACATTATTTTTCATATAAAGTGAGATATCATCAATCGAAAGGAAAGGAAGGGATGGTGGAGAGGAAAGGAAAAGAAGAATCAGGAAAGAAACACGTTATTTTACTGACTAGAAATTAAGAGTTTTTTCAGTCGCTTCTTAAAGCATGCCAAGGACGGAGCGAGTCTTTTATTGGTTTGTAACTGATTCCAGAGTCTCACTGCATGGACAATAAAGGACGCCGTAAAAAAGAGGAGGTATGAACTGGAAAGCCAATAGACAATCTCTGTTTGAGCGTAGCGCTAATCCATGATTGGAAAGACCCTGAAAATTTTCGGCGAGATAAGAGAGGGCGGCGGGACATTTAAGGATATTACACAATAGAGACAGTATGTGAATTTGGCATCTATTTCTAACATTCAACCAGTTCAATGCATTCTGATATGAAGCTATATGATCGTACTTACGTAGGTTGAAAATAAATCTTAGACACACATTTTGAAGACGCTGTAATTTGTCCAGCTGTTCCTCTGTAGCATATCACAATATCAAACAATTTTTTACTACAATTTACCCCTCCTGCAAGTACTCAAACTCTTTGTGAAATTACAACCACGTTCCGATCCACTGTCTGTTTTTTTCGCACCTTTTTGCCTTTATTAAATTCGGTCTCATTGTATGTCATGGAATGCCAGATAAGTATACTATATTGCCTTTGGGTAAAATACATTTTATCTAGGGATGGTGAATATTTGTTCAATTACCATGCGTATCATGTGTCTTTGCCGTGTTTATACTTTTTTTTCTTGATAATAGTGCCAAGAATGGATTTGAAATGTAAGTTGGCTATGTCAAGGACCCGATAGTTGGCATATGAACCGATGCTGGGCAGGAAGTTAATTATTTATTATAAGGGTTAATTTTTGGGAAACCTGAAGTGTGTGTTTGTTTGTTGAAGTGCGACCACCCCTAATCGATATAACGTAGGAAAGCGCCGACTGAAAAATTGAAATAAATATATACCTTTAAGAATATTTTTATTGAGCAGTTTTTTTTAGTTATTAGTAAAAAAATGTTTATTCCTTGAAATTTGTAGTTGTCTGTACTTAAATGTTTTTTTCTCCGCCATGACATGAATTCTAGAAATTCGTATACGGTCAGCGCACTAAGTCTCAGCTATTATACTTGAGAAAATGTAACATGGTTCCTGTGACAGTTCACAAATTTGCCCCAATACAAACAACCTTGTAACAACGTTCAGTAATTTTAATTATTTTATCAACTTTAATATAAGCCTCGATTCTAATACATTGCAAGTTACTTAGTTAAATACATTACATAAAACTAACAATAATGACAAATTAATACATCTTGTTACAAATTAGCAAAAATATGACAGTTTGTTAAAATCAAATAATATTTGGTGACGTTTGTCAAAAGTCACTACGTTAGTCTGCATTGGCTAGGAATGGGGTATACGATAATTGGATTTTCGATTTTTTTATACCTAAAATTATATGTTCGTAATAAGTATTAATTCATAGTGGATCTTGGCCTATTTAAAGATAGATACAAATCATACAATACAGTAGAAAGTCAGTATAATGAAAATTAGGAATTAAAACGTCTGTTTAGAGAAAAACTATTTTTCGATTCATAAAAAAATTATTCGATTTGTAAAAAAACGATTTTACCCCATCCCTTTGAGACATGACATTTCAAATGTCACAGGAACCATCCTACATTTTTTCAATTATAGTATGATTTCATCTTAGGTATTTTTTTAAATCTTACGATTATCGCAGTAAGTTACAGAGCATCACCGCAGATAATGATGGTTGGACTTGTTTCTAGAACAGTAAAATATCGAGAAATATTCAATTAAAGAATAAAACGTAGTGATATATAGGTACAGCGTGATGTGATTATAAATATTTTTTTGTGTTCAATTTTCTTGACGTTATTTTTTATATCAACATTTCTGAAAATTTGATAAGTATTTGATTTAAAAGTAAAAATTTATAAATTGTTAATTATCATTGTACTGTTTTGTGCCATCCACAAGCGTTACTTGTTATCATTGTACTGTTCTGTGCCATCCACAAGCGTTACTTGTTATCATTGTACTGTTCTGTGCCACCCACAAGCGTTACTTGTTATCATTGTACTGTTCTGTGCCATCCACAAGCGTTACTTGTTATCATTGTACTGTTCTGTGCCATCCACAAGCGTTACTTGTTATCACGCTGCGAAGCTTTCCTTTACATAAATCATTAGGACTTATTTTTGCAAAAAATATCCAACGTATTATGATAGAGCTTTTGTCGTTGCTAGTCCTGTACCATGGAAAGGTCTAGTTTAAAATGTTAGAGATGTGGGTGGCGTGCAAAACTTTAGGAAGCATTTGAAGACATTTCTTTTTAGGAAATCTTAATAAAATTTATGATGGCATATGAACACTACACCTAAAGCCGAATGCGTATGTGCCGAACTATTACACCGGAAGATTTACAAAGGTTTCTTTGTAGTTTGTCTTCCCTCGGTTATTTTCTTCGGTTTTCTTATCAAATATGCTTTTCTGAACATATGCAGATGCGATAAAGTAGTTAATTTAATGGCCGCAGTTACTACCTTCCTATCATCACATTTTTTTTTTAATATATTTAACCTGCCAGTATTGGTGGGTTCGAGTCTCGAGTTAGACGGTCCTCGAAAAAAATAGTGTTCATTATTTTCTCATAAAATATTATTGAACTAATAGAAATTAACCAATGTTTTGATGCTGTGTATAGAAAATCTACCTCTTCACATTTGACAGCGGAGGAATGGGTCAAGCGATATCGCGGGCTGAATGGACTAAGTGAGGGAATTTGTTGAAGATGACTTTCTTTGACTCTCGAAGATTGCCGTCCCAGTCTCAGTGAATTTTAACAAATCAGGAGAGAGTATGCATCCTTGCCGTACATCATTTTCACTTTGAACTGTTTGGACTTAATGCTGTTAACTTTGACTGTAGCAAATTTCTTTTAAGACAGTTGCCTAATAAGGTTCACAAGGTGTGCTGATACTCCCATCTTTAGAAGAATGTGCCATAATTTCTCACATTTTATACACTCACAAAAGAAATATTTAATACGTCACTTAATGAAATATGTAAAAAAGGAGGCGACGCACTGCACTCTGTGCAGCACATATATTTTGATTGTAATATATTTGCTATCTTTGGTATTATATATTGAAATCATCAGTGCCGAGATTAAATTACAGGGAAAGTTAAAAAATAAACTTTCTTTAAAAAAAACAGATAAAAACAAGATTGGTATCATCTTATAGTTTCCAAAAGCAGAAGACAAAAAAGACAGCAAATATTCCTTCAATGGAAAATTTCTTTTTAATTTTTGAAACAAATTGTTAGCCACAATATTTCTTTATTGTTTAACATTAAAAATATAACCTTCTTTTTACATTACATTTGATATAAAACATAATATCTCTAGTAATAACATGATGGATTTTTAAAAAGTAACCTTAGGTGGTATACAGTCATGTAACTACAATTCATCTGCTCAGCCAATTCTACGGTGGTTTGAAGGGGATCTTCATGAATAATATGCTTTAAACGGTCCTCATCGAAGTCTACTGGTCGTCCGGAACGCTCCATGTCTTTCAGGTCGAAATTACCGTCTTTGAAACGCAAAAACTATCGACGAGCTGTCCTTTCATTCATAGCCTCTTCACCGTACACTACGCAAATATCGCGAGCAGCTTTAACTTGCCATTCCATTTTGAAGGCTTGTAATCAAATAAAATAATATATGTAACGTAAAAGCAAATAGAATATCTTGTAGAGCAGAAAATATTCTTTCGAATGACGTATAACCTTTACCGTTTTGTTTTACTTTTGGTGCTCATTTTTAAGTTTGAAAAAAAAAACGGACAACTTATGTTAACACCCAATAATATTTTTTCTAGGCTGGAATCATTTCAAATTCTGTATATTAAACAATTCTATATATTGGTATACAATAAATTGGATTACATAAATTCACACCATTACGTCATTTCTCTGTCAAAATAGGCAGAGAACATATCACCAGACTTTCCTTCTTCTTCTTCCGTTTCAATCCTGGGGATTGGTTAGCAGCAAAGCTCTGCATCTCCTCCTCCACTCCGCTCGGTCTTCAGTGATCCTCTTGAGCTCTGTATAGGAGGTGCAGTCCATATCGTGGCATATTTGCTCCAGATACTCTCGGCGAGGACGCCCTCTGCCAATCGATCCCTCAATCATTCCCTCCAGTATATTGCGCAGGAGATTTTCATGTCACAGCATATGACCCATCCATTCTGCACGCCTTTCTAATATGGTGTTTGATAGGTGCCTGGTTTCTTCGATCCTGCTGAGAACCTCGTCATTTGTTATGTAGTCTCTCCAGGAAATCCTTAGGATTCGTCTATAGGCCGACATCTCAAAGGCCTCCAATCTTTTTCGATCCCTTTCGCCTATGCACCATGTCTCGCAACCATACATCAAAATACTCCACACATATGTTTTGACTTTCCTATCTAAACAAATATCCTTCGTTTCGTCTGCATCCATACACCTTCTCGTACAAATCCTACGATTTCTCTGACGTTCTACGTTTTCTTCATTCAAAATATAATTAATTTTATCCAACCATGCTTTCATTTATCTTCTTCTACCCCACCTTCTACTCACATCTGTATTGTATATTTGTTTCGTTAGTTTCTCTTCATTCCCTCGTTCTGCATGCCTAAACCATTTTAGAGTTTGGATTACAATTAGTTAGCATGGTCCCTTCATTACGATATTGAAAGAATAAAAAGGTTCTGTAAAACTCCAAATTGTAACTCCAAGAGCTGAGATGGACAACGCTCTGCTGTTGAAAACCGTGAAACTTGCAATCTTGTTCTACAGAAGAAACATTTTTGTCATCAGAACATTATTTAAGTTTGTGAGTTCGTATTTCAACTGTCCGAACTGACAGTTTGCCAGGCTGCATGTTCCTTGCTGGCCCACCTGGTAAAATATTTTATTACACAATGATGAAGACGCAACAAATTATTTGTATAACGCCTGCATGACAAGATTACGCTAATTAGGTAATCAATATGGATATTGTGGGGACTTCATATGACTTGAATTACTTGCAAAAGTAAAGTAAAGAAGGGATGAATTCAGTTAACAATATGGGTTGGTTTTTTATAGTGTTTTTGTTCCTCTAATATTTTTTTTGTGTTGATATGTCAATTTTATTTTTGGATTGTTATTTTTGGTAACGTTTGACGATGTGTACGTGTGTGTAGATGTCATTTGACCAGTTGTATAAGGTCTTTTGGAGTGTTGTACCGCGTGGTTTATGATGCTGACGTTTCGAAAACGTTGCAGTTTTCATCTTAAGGGCTTGTTCGTAGTCAACTTCGCCACACTACGAACAACCTCTGAAGATGGAAACTGCAACGTTTTCGAAACGTGGGCATTATAAGCCAAACCACGCGGTACTATACTCCGAAATACCTTATCCAACGAAGAACCGCAAAAGCCTCAAAGCATATGTCATTTGATCATTTAAATTAATAATAAAAAAAATAACCCAAAATGAGGGAGAGGCACAGCCATAACAAAGTGAGGGAGAGGCCCAGCCATAACAAAGTGAGGGAGAGGCCCAGCCATAACAAAGTGAGGGAGAGGCCCAGCCATAACAAAGTGAGGGAGAGGCCCAGCCATAACAAAGTGAGGGAGAGGCCCAGCCATAACAAAGTGAGGGAGAGGCCTAGCCATAATAAAGTGAGGGAGAGGCCCAGCCATAACAAAATTAAAGGGGAGACCCAGCTATAACAAAATGAGGGACATACCCAGCCATAACAAAATTAAGGGGGAGGCCCAGCCATAACAAAATGAGGAAAAGGCCCAGCCATAACAATATGAGGGAGAGGCCCAGTCATAACAAAATTTAGGGGGAGGCCCAGCCATAAAAAATGAGGGAGAGGCCCAGTCATAACAAAATTAATGGGGAGGCCCAGCCATAACAAAATGAGGGAGAGGCCCAGCCATAACAATTTTGAAACCATAAAATGTGGTTGAAAAAACGCTGATTATTTGCTTAAGATCTTAACTAAAATATTTGAAACATTTGGGAGCCGATATTTTCGCGAAATATTTCAAGACGCCTTTTAGATATATCGTTTGACGACATGTACGTGTATGTCTGTTTTAGAGATATCATTTTGACAATATAAACACAAAAGTGCACATAAGGAGTGTTTTTTTTAAGAATAGCAAATTTCCTTATTCTTTTACCATGGGTAGTACCAGTGTGTGCAGCGCCGCCACTGCGCGGATGAATAAAAGATAAGGCAAATAGTGGCTAGCCGACAGCGGACGCGCCGGCAATGTCACGGCCGGTGCAGCGGCCCCGTCCCCCGGCCCGCCGCGCGCCACTCCGCCAGCCGGGGGCCCTCCTCGCTCCGAGGCTGAAGAGGGAGTGGGGAGAGGCAGTCAGCTGACGGTTGCTATGGGCTCGGGCCGCCGCTGCGCGCGCACCAGTGTGCACTCGCCCGCCACGGGAGTTTCGCGTCTCACGAGCTTCCTATCGCCACTCATTCCGTTGTGAACTCGCCCGTCGGACGGTCGTCGCTTTTCCTCGACTTCATCTCCGCACGACATTGAAACTTCCGCTGAAAACTTTGTTCGGGGCACAGCGAAGGGTGGAGGCGCCGCCCCGCGAGCCACCGGGGCCGGGGCCGGCGCGCTACCCGAGCGAGACACGCGGCCGCGCTTTCGGTTCCGTGGGCGGGGCGCGGGTCGAAGGGGGAGAAGACCGTCTAGACGGGTACCCACCGCCACGTTGGCAACACACGATATACCATTTTTCCGATAGACTGGGAAAATGTCCGTGAAACGAGCGTGGAAATATAATTGAGCGATCCACTCGGCCAACGTCGCGCGGCGCTCCGCCCCCGTTCGCGATGTTTTGGTTATAAAAAAAGAAAACTTTTTTACGTCACCTTTAACCACACACGACTGGTTCGAGATATCAAAATTTGAGTTAATATAGCCATGAAGTAACAGCAGTCCTAGGGGCTCCGCCAGTGGCCGTCACGCCGGGGCCGCTGTCCCTCCGGAATGCGAGGAAGAAGCAAACACTAGTATCGGTGGATATTTTTGATCTGCTAAATCGTTGATCCCCGATGTGCTGTGTACTTATCTAAAATAATCGGCCGATTTTTTTTTATCAAACGTGTCTGATTCCGCTGGCCCGTCGCCAACGACCCACTTTTTGGTGAAAAGAAGAAAAAAAAACAATCCCACGCGAGTGTCGAGAGAATGCTATGCCGACATATTTACATGTCACATTATATTTTGTGCCACACCGCCAGAGATTCCTACAGAGAGAGTCCAACATGAAACCAATAAGAAAGTGAAACTAGGTCCAGATGCTTTCTTTGTGTCTTGTCATGCTTGAAGACACGAATACTTCCTTGTTCCATTTAATGACAATGGTTACACATCTCAATCGTGCGAAATCCCGAAAAATTATACAAATGTCAAATATTAAGTGTTTCGATTGTACGAAATTATCAAATGCCCATTTGTCTTATCATAGAGTGACAATGAAATTCGCATCTCTGTTGATTTTTTTTTCTTCTAAGTAAAAGTTAACATTAAATTAACATTTTAATAGGAGTATTTCTTTTCGTTTTAAATTTGTTGGAAATATTTATAAATCTGTAAAGAATAAAAGTCGTTATAGTGTATGCAGGTCAGTGCATGTAGAGAAATAGTGGTGCAATACTCGACCACGTGGTATGAAAATTCATATTCGCAGAAGTGGGTACCTTTCCCGGAATGGTCGTGAGGTCGTGAGTGCGCAAATCAGATGAAGGAGAAATAATTATCGTAAATGTCAAAAAGGAAAAACTGGACAAGAATAAATTTGATGATCGTGACAAATTTTATTTCAATTGAGACAAGTTCATTCACCGGCAAAATAATTTATATCTGATAAAAAAAATTATGTATTTGTTTTATTCCTCATTTATGATTATTGTTAACTCCTTAGTGATGTAGATTTTTGGGTCTAATACACATTTCAGTTTCAGAACAAAAAGAAAAATCTACTTGTAAAAGTGTATTGTTTTCGATAACTTTTGTTTGTGTTTTTTTCCTATCTAAAGTTGCACGATCAACTAAACATTTTTGCTGACGTAACAGTAACACGGTGTAACAACGAAGTTATTGCGACACGTTAAAGCTGTCTTGAAAGAACAGGCACGCGAGTTTGGTTATTGTCAACCATCAGCAAAATAACAAAAACATACGTGTATCATATATTGTCGGTCTGATGAGGAACCGCGGTGCTACGTCACGCCAAGTTCTCTCACCACCATGTTCAGGTCGGCCCCCAATTGTGGAGTAGTGATGGCAGAGTGCATATACCCGAATATTTTACCTGGCCGTGCCATTTTTTGCTCCGGCCCCACGGGCCGACATTCTTGTCGCGAGATGACTGATGACGTGCCCCGGGCCCCCTCCGCCCCGGCCCGCCCGGCGTGCGGTGCATCGCAAAGGTCTCAGAAAGGCCGCAGTAGGGCAGTCGCGGCGCGGCATATTAACCCTCCGTGTCGCCCTCATACCCTCCCGCCGGGAGGGAGAGGGGTTAAGGACCCAGACGGCGCATCCCCCCGCCCCCGCCCCCGCTCCCACCCCGACCCGCAGGTTGGCGAAGGTTTCGCCCTCGCGATCCGCCGTGCCAGTCGCTCCGCTATCGCCCTCTCGCGCGGGTGTGGTGTCCTCACCCGTTACGGAATCCGAGGATAATTCTCTTTAATACGAGATTCATTCTCGCGTGATTTGTTGGAATTGAAAAGTCATTATTTTATGAAAAAAAAAACATCGATTTTTTTTCCTTATCGGTCAATAACCGGATAATTTATCTTCAACAATGAACTCGCTATAAATGTGACTATTAATTGTGATTTACTTACAAACACATTTTAAATAAACTCTTGCTCAATGTTTTTTTCTATTTTCTCCTTTTCTTAATTAATTCAGTAATAATTTAAATAAGGGGGAAAATGTTCTTGCAATGTTGGAGTACCGACACCATCGTACGATCAATACACAACTTAAATAAATAGTTTCCTATGATAAACGAAAATAAATACACGTTGACGATCGCTTTCTCGTAGCATCGTATAAAATTTTCCTATTTCCAACAACATTGCGGAAATGAATCTACAGCGTAAATAATTTGAACCACGTGTTGAATATCGGAGCGTCCCTGGCAGCAGCTCGCGAACTCGCCCACCCACATCACATCGACGTACAGAAGTTTCTTTAAATCAGAAAGTGTTTCAAATGTCGCGAAGTTTTTCTAAAAAACACGAGACGCAGCTCAGCATCCCCGTCCGGGCCCTTGTCGGCAGTGCCTCCGGAGCGGGTTGGCCGTGCCACGTGTTGCTCGAAGATGCACCGCCACCGCTTCAGATCTCTCAACACGTTGTTTCTGCACCGCGAACCGACACTCTGGGTAAGTCCTTTTAATTGTCATCATTCTTCAAACTGTATGAATATATATTTACTTAAGCGATATTGATGTTCTCATTTTCTAATGAGACAAAAAAGTATTTCTTCCTAAAATCGTTCACCCTGGTGTGCTTTATGAAAAAATAACGAGTCCAATGTTTAGAGTAAACATGTTTTCTTTATTTTTTCCAAATTTATATTATTGCACGAGTACGTAAAGAAATCTCAATAGTCCTTATCATTTAATATTAATTTACAGATCACACATTATTTGTTGTCTTCATTATTATGGTGCCGACTAAATCTTCACTTCTAATTATTAATATTTTATTGTATTTACGATCATTTTTATGGCAACATTTATTATGTTAGGAAATCGAAATCTGGCAATTTATCTATTTTCCTACGCGGCAAATTTCACTTCAAACTAATCTTCATTCAATATTTATATTTTATCTTACGCTTGCATATTATTTGCATAGTTTAATATATGTGCATTTATTATTTGTTGGACACCATAGTTTTATATTTTCCAGCCTTGTTAAATGTTTAAAATGTCATCTAACACGTGGTAATTTCTGAAATGAAATTTTTGTCTCTAAAGATATTTTGCCTATATGACTATAAAATAAAAATAACTTAACTGGAGCGATGAAGGGTAATTAATATATATCAACATTTTATGATTGTCGCATAAAAATATTGTAATAAACATATTCAAAATGTTAAGTTGAAGCAGTGAGACTTCTTTTATTATTTTTCAAGTATCTACACGTATTTAATTAAGGGAACATAGGTTCAAGTATGACATATGCGAGATTATTTCTATAGAAAAATGGTTAATTCAATATTTATTAAGCTTATTTTATGCATTTTGATATGATTCAATTTTTCCTAAGTATAATTAATTTCCTCACCTATATGGTATACTTGGTTATAAACTTAAATGTTTTTTTTAAATTGATTCATTTATTTTTGAAAGAGAAATACACTGAAATTATAGAGAGCGATGTATTTTTCTGCCGACGGGTCAACATTTGTAGGTGTTTAATTGTAGATTACATTTCTTTTCATTAATTCAAAGCATTATTTTATTGAATTGATATTTATAGTATTTGTATTCTATAAATTGCAAAACAAACTTATCGCCGATTTCTGAAATTCTGAAATATTGTAAATTTTATTTCAGTCCAGGAATTGTATTCTAGAATATAATTTATGTACAATCTTTTTAAACTAAATACTTAGTACATATGAAAATATTTTCATGCAGTCAAATAGCTTTATTATTTACAATATTTTTTTGAATCCTTTTATTCTTTTTTAACCTGGCGAGTTTATTGCCATGTGGCAATCTCTTCCAACCAACCAGAAAGATGTTGTTGTAGGCTCTAAGTGTTAACTAGACTGGAATCCTATTTAAAAAAAATCTTAGTTCCAGCGGGGATCGAACCCGCAACCTCCGGATCGGCAGACAAGTGTCTTACCACCAGGCCACGGAGGTCGTCATCTGTGATGAAAGAATTATTTGGTTTCCGAGCAATCGAATGATCTAAACACTTCAGTTTTTACAGAAGACAAAGTTTAATGTTGTCAAAAAATTATTATTTGTGACCAGATTACCAAGAATGCAGAAAACAAGTTTTTTTTATTTATCGGTGTAGTTAGTCGGCTTCATTACAAATTTTATTTTAACTATATTTATATGGAAATAGGAAAATACAAGCGTTTAATAATGGGACTGTTGAAATGTTGTATAAATGGAAAAATGCATAAATATTTTGATTTTATGCAAACATTTTGATATTATCACTAATTAATTGATTATAAACAAACAAATGCAGGGAACATGCTTTTCGAATAATTTTATTGATGTGTTTGCTTAAGTGTTGCCAGAGTGCAAGTCAAATAAAAGCGAGAAGCAATGCGATTTAGCATTTATCATGCATTAGATTTTAACAAATGGCTCTGAGTGGATTTCATAGATAATTATGATACACGTATATTCAAGTCTAATCGAAAATAAATATCATACCATAATGCTAAATATAATTTTTTTAAATATTCTTTTCCCGAGTACATCTTTTTAAGCAAAAAAAACTGATATGATTGGTGTGACACAAGTCTTACATTAAACATATTTATTCTGATTAACCTCCGTAGTCTACTTGGTTAAACGCCTGCCTTATGGGTTCCATTCCGTTGTTATCCACATTTTTTTTAATAAAAGTTCCAGTAATTTTTGACTTAAGATCTCTTTAATATATTTTCGGTCAGTTGAAAGAGATTGTCAAGTGATAATAAACCTACGTGAACAACAAAAGTGTAAAACAGTACAGCTGCGATGTCATTTCTAACTGTTTAATGGCAATTCTTTAGGTACGAGTATGTGAGAAAATAATGTTTTATTCTTATAATGTCTTCCCTGATATTAATAAAATAATTAATGACAAATATAAAATAATAATAATAAATAAATATATTATAGGTTTATTGATAGCAACAAAATATGTACATAATATATTTAAATATACTTCAAGAACACATAAATTGAATGATATTATATCCAGATTTTTTTTAAAATAGGATTCCAGTCTGGTTAACACTTAGGGCCTATAAAAACATCTTTCTGGTTGGTTGGAAGAGATTGCTCCATGGCAATAAACAGGTTAAAAAAATTTGCAGATAATACATTAAAGACAGAAGCTATCAAAAGGTATGGGCTCATCTAATAACATCCCCCCGGCCAATATACACCCCACCAATATAGGGCGAGCCCAGCCACGGGGAAACCAGATGTTTTTCAGCTCACACCCTTGCACATGTAAAGTAAAATAACACGTGAACGGTAAAAATATTTAGGATAACATAATGTACTCGAAATTAATAGCACATTTGTCGTTACACCATTACAAGTTAATTAAAAGATTTTATTTTGATTATTGATCGAATAAAACTGACAGACTTGATTTTTTTTTTTTAATATACTGTCATACGTATTTTTTTAATTTAAACGGTTGTCTAAATGTTTCCCTTTTTATTCTAAAGAATATTTCACAAATGAAGAAAGAAAAAGTCAATTAAATATATTGTAATTTATTTTTATCAAACACTGTTTATTCAACTTTTTTTTAAAAAAAAGTGGAATAATCAGTGTTTGATAAAAATAAATTACAATGTTAATGCCTTAACTATAAACAACATGTCAATTAAATATGTAACTTTAAAAAAAACACATCATTAAAAGTATTATTGTACTAAATTTGAATTACTAAACTGATCATTCACGAAGGTAAATTTTTATCATTTAAAACATTATCATTTGTAATAACGGATAATAAAAACAAATAGTTGATATCGCTCTACGAGTGGCGATTGTCGGTTATCTGCAGTTGACGGGCCGCGGGATTCCTCCGGAGCTCTTCCTAGAACCGTAGTGGAAAAGTGCCAGGTGTCGCATGGCATGTTGCGACTACAGTTCGGTTCACAGAATAGGAAATAGAAAACTTTGGCATATAATTTAATGTCTTTCTTCCTTGATTGCAATGTTTTACTATACCATACAATTATCCGTTAATTATTCCAACCCTAGTTTAAAATTGTTTATCAGTTGATTATGCTGTTTACTTAATCCATATTTATTTATTTTCTGGAAATATTTGGTGACAATAGATCACCCAAGTGACCAATATTTGTAGTCATTATAAATAATAATAGATTGCGTTATATTTATGTTCTTAGATGACCAAATATTTTTATTAGATGAAACAAAAATGACGATTTTCATGACCTAGTTGGTAAGACACATGTGTCCCAACCGGGGGGTTGTGAGTTCGATTCCCGTCGGATTCCAGATTTAAAAAAAATGATTCAGCCTGGTTTTAATTCAAGGCCTTCTTAACACATTTCTGATTGGTTTGAAGAGATTAGCACACAGTAAAAAGCCCGCCAGGTTGTACTGTATATGACATAAGTGTAATACAATCCAATACAAAACTGATCGAAGTCATAAGTATCGGTTATACCCCCGAATAATTGTCGAAAAAATATCTATATTGTTCGAGGGCAGTGCCGCAGAGCACACAAGAGAACAGCGTGGGGCTCGAACCGATTATTTCTGCGTGGAAGTCCGATGCGTTAATGCGCGGACATGCATCTCTTATAAAATTCCCAATATTTCTTGAATAATAGGCTCAAAATTTAAGTTGATATTTGATAATCGTACAAAATATGATATTTGATAGTCGTAAAAAATCTGATATTTGATAATCGTACCTAATTTAATATTTGGGAATCGTAAAACATCTGGTATTTGATAATCGTACCTAACATCGAAATAAAAATACTAATCCTTATGCATCCCTAGAAATGTTTTTGTAAGATATGACGTTTTGGTATACAGACGAGCTTATACCTACGAAATTTTAGTTTTTTTTCTTCTGGGTTACAATCCTAGGATTGGTCTGCACCAAGCACTCGATCCCTCCACTCATCTCTGTCATCCACTAGTCTCTTCATCTCCTGGTAGCTGCCACAGCGCACATCCTGGATCACCCGGTCCATCTAGGGCGGCCTCTATGGTTATTGCCCTCAATCATTCCCTCGACGATGGTAAGGAGCAAGCCTGGGTGCCTGATGTTATGACCTATCTAACTGGATCGTTGTTGGGCAACTCTATTTAGGAGTTGCCTTGTTTTACCAACCCCGCTCAATACCTCGGCGTTTCGGATGTGATCTAACCAATGAACCCTGGCCATGCGCCTGTAGCACCACATCTTAAAGGCAGCCAGACGACCGGACCCGCTCTGGCTGATGGTCCACGTTTCGCAGCCATACAGCAGCACACTCTAGACAAGAGTTTTCACTAAATTCTTCCTAACATTGATATCAATGTTAGGAGATTCAAATTTCGTATTGTTTGTTTGAAAAACAAATTGTTATTCCACTGATTAACATACGTTAATCCCAACTACAGGTGTTTCTATCTTCTATCCCGAGTCTCTCTTCAGGTGGAATTTATATTTAACAAAACTGTATTTAAGAATTCAGGAAGCTGAATTTCATATACGATTTACTAGCTGGATATTTTTGCTTGAATCGATATGTCTAATTAAAAAAAACAATGATACGTCGAAATAAGTAAGAAACATTAATTACCAGGCGACAAGTGCTGATTACAGTCCTACGTATTAGGTTAAGAGTCCCGTTCCGCCTTCATAATGCGATCATTACTATTGATCGGTTAGGATTGGGGTCACCCGGTAGCAGGGTGTATCGGGCTTCTAGGAAGTTCTTCTTCCCTTCCCTTATATGCACGAGCTCCGGATTGGCTGGGACAGCCGGAGAAGCGCAGGCGTATTGCACGCCCCTTGCACCGCTGCAAGGGGAGGAGCCACGTCGTTGCGCTACCCCCGGCGGAAAATCCCCGGGAAATATTGCTAACTTCATCCCTTCCAAATTAATTACGACGGCTTCAAAACAAACTGTTTTAAACAATCCCCCCTATTCGTCGTAATACAAGGAAAAAGTTTCGCCATAAAGTATAAGTACTTATACTTAATTCCTATCAACTGAAGAAAATATTTCATTATTTATTTAACTAGATTTTAGATATGTGTGTCTGTCTGTAATATCACGTCAGGTTAGTTTCGAGGCGCATGGCCACGCGGTAACGCTCTAAACTTCCGTGCAGAAGGCTGCTGATTCGAATCTCGCGCTTTGCTACTCTCTTCTAATACCACAGGTAATTTTTCCGCCTAGATTTCGTGGGTATAAGGATACGTATGGCTTTGGTTATATCTCTTCTTTAAAAAAAAAAAGGATAAAACAAGCCGGTGTGCTCCAATCGTCTCCCTTCGGTGTGTCATCGGATCCAGTTCAACGGTATGGCCGGTGAGTTTGCTGGTGTGTAACAGTTCACTCGCTTAAAGAAGAGAAAGAAACAAAACTCCATGACATAGCTTCACTTTCCAACTGAATGAACGTTGGAGTGGCGAGGTGATCCTCGACTACAAGACCTAGCAATGACAACGATAGTGTCCGTATTGAATTGATGTCATTTTTATATTGATACAATTATATTTTTTTTCACAGGTTTTATATTTTTACCTTAGACTGTGTGTAAGGTAAAAATATAAATACTATCACTGGTCAAGATTTGCCCCATTAAATTTTAATTTATTTTAATATCAAAATAAAGTGGTTTTTAGGGAATTGAGATTTTCATTAAATACCATACGCGTATTTAACCGATATTCACGAATTTTCAATTAAAAAAAAAACATGTATAAAGCATTGAAAATAGTTTTCACTTCGGTTGATGTTTATTTAAGCAGGTTTTTCAATTGAAGAATATACTATAGTAAATACAGATGTTATATAACGCATTGCGTTTTTGTTGGAAACATATACCAATTTTGATAATTAAGCGTATAACTTTTCATTGAGAATTTAACGTTCAAGAGCTACATACTCGTATGTGTATAAACCAATTATCTAGTATAAATGTAGCTCGTGCTAAACACACTAATAAGATGAATGAATGAATAATAAATAATAATAAACATAAGATGAATGGATGGCTGCAGCAGCAGTGCATCACAGGTTATCTCAGGTGTGTCTGACAAACACAGGTGTTAATTATCTGCCGCGACACATCTCTTCCATTGTTCTTCTAAATCCTCTTTAATTTGTCCGTTGCCACCGCACACAAGCGGCGAAGTTCAGCTAATTAACTCCGCTGTAGTAATAAAGCCGGCGAATCGGAAAAACTTTAATTAATCTCGTTAATGGCCGATACAGGCACCGCGCAGGGAAGGCGAGACGGTTCTCGGCCAAGATTGCACCGGATGTGGCTACTTGGAAGTGATTATTCGACCTTATTGAGCTGTTCAGAATGGTATCTAATTCGAAATACCTACGTGGCAGAGCCGAGGCACGAGTGGGGCAAGCGAGCCACTGGCCCCTACAGCGATATCTGAAGTGTGCCAAATTCAGCCTGATTTCAAAAATTGGGAAAAATAATTAAAACAAATAATTGATTAAAATAATCATAATTTATCGTAATTTGTTTAGTGCAACACTGTTTATTTCATTGTAATTTATTTTTAACAAACACTGTTTATTCCACTTTTTTGTGACGGTATAACCCTACCGGTTATACCGTCTTGTTTGCGCTCCCCTGAAGATGAGGTGAAAGCCTTGAAACCAGTATGGTTATACCGTCACAAAAAAGTGGAATAAACAGTGTTTGTTAAAAATAAATTACAATGTCTTTAAACCTCCACAACGTTAATGCCTTAACTATTAACAACTGTTTATTTCACTTTATATGAATAACCCTACCGGTTTCAAGGTGTTCCACCTTATCATCAGGGGAGCACAAACGAGACTTCGTAATTTGTGCTCCACTGATGATGAAGTGAAAACCTTAAAAACCGGTAATGTTAAACCGTTATACCATATAAAGTAGAATAAACAGTGTTGGATCAAACAAATGACAATGTATTTAAACCTCCACAGTCTTAATGCCTCAATTATAAATAATATGTAATCATAACTTATTTAAGATCTAGTCTTATTTAAGAAGAAAGATTGTCAGATATGGTTATCCTCTTGATTAAAGATTTGATGTTGGACAAAATAATTTTTAAGTTATTGAAAATTTTGTTCTTGAAATTGTCAATTGTTCAGCTGTCGGGCGAGCTGTATGAGCAGTAGCACCATCTTGCTGCCACCATACCTCTGGTGTGTCCTCGACTGCAGGACGCATGAAATTCTCTAGCATTTCTCGATACCTTTCACCATTGATGGTTAATGGGCTTTCTGCCTCATCTTCAAAGAAATAAGGTCCAAGAACTCTTTCCGCATTTACACCACAACATACCGTTACTTTTACGGGGTGCAGACTACGTTGGTGGACTATTCTTGGATTCTCTGTCCCCCAAAATCGCATACTTACTTTGTTTATTAACAAATCCGTTTAGGTGAAAGTGGACCTCGTCGCCCAAAATGACAGTTATATAAAATATGTAATTTTAAAAACTAAATAAAATATATTTTCAAGAAGTGTGTTTTCTGTTTATAAAAGAATAAATGTAAATTATTAAGAAATAAAAAAAATATTTCCTTTTAAAATTAAGATGTGACTTTTGGGCCACCGTGTAGAAGTAATGTCTCGAAGAATGACCATTATGTATACAGCAAGATTGCATCATCTCGTCTCAATAAAACTTCAGGTCCAAACTTGATGGTTTAACCAATTGCACAATTAACCAAATGTATAAACGAGGCACCATTAGATTATTTTTGAACAGAAAATGTATTTCGAAGAATACAGTTATTCATATTCATTTGCCATTACTATCACATCACTTTTTTTGGCGAAAATGAATTAAGACTATTGTCAGTCCATCATGTGGATCAAGGATATCCTTGCGTAACTTTGCTTTGGTTTGTTTCAACTGTTGTACTTCAGTAAATATACAATCTTGACATATTAAACTAGAAAGCTCCATGGTAAAGGAAGCACAAATTTTAAAAACAATTCAATACTATTCTATTCTTTAGAATTAACTGTCGTTACTCATTACTCGGTATTTAACGACTTAACCTTTTGTGTAGGCGTGTTCAGTTTACTAGTTTCAAGTTTTGTCGCTGGTTTTTGCAGTTTTTTCATAAATGTTTTAAAAATATGCAAGTTTGATACGTAGTTACTCATAAAAATATATTACTTATTAATATTTCTTTTTCATTAACTTACAAATGGGTAACAATCTCATTTTTTTAAATATTACGATTTTAATTTTTAGATGCGTGGATATGGAATAAGTGGTTCGGTATGAATGTGAACTTAAGGCTGATGTATTAAGTAAGATCACTCTGAAATAGTTTGGCTGATTTATTAAGTAAGATCACTCTGAAATAGTTTGGCTGATGTATTAAATAAGATCACTCTGAAATAGTTTGGCTGATTTATTAAGTAAGATCACTCTGAAATAGTTTGGCTGATGTATTAAATAAGATCACTTTGAAGTAGTTTGGCTGATGTATTAAGTAAGATCACTTTGAAATAGTTTGGCTGATGTATGATATTAAATAAGATCACTTTGAAGTAGTTTGGCTGATGTATTAAGTAAGATCACTCTGAAATAGTTTGGCTGATGTGTGATATTAAGTAAGATCACTCTGAAATAGTTTGGCTGATGTATTAAGTAAGATCACTCTGAAATAGTTTGGCTAATGTATGATATTAAGTAAGGTCACTCTGAAATAGTTTGGCTGATGTATGATATTAAGTAAGATCACTCTGAAATAGTTTGGCTGATGTATGATATTAAGTAAGATCACTCTGAAATAGTTTGGCTGATGTATGATATTAAGTAAGATCACTCTGAAATAGTTTGGCTGATGTATTAAGTAAGATCATTCTGAAATACAATAGTTTGGGTGTTTAAACGAATAAATGAAGAAATATAAACACTATTTAGTGCAAATGTGAGTGGGAGGCGTGGTATAGGTAGACCAAGGAAAGTTTGAATGAATAAAATGAATAATATTTTGAAAGAAAGAAATGTAAAAAGTTAGTATGAGGTATATGGATGTAGAAGAGGCAAAACATGTGTCATAATGGGAAAATCTGGTGTTCTCTTATCTCTGCCTACCCAAACAAGGAAACGGCATTATGGTATGTATGTGTATTTAGAGACAGTATTAAAAATACATTATTGCGATTTGTATTTTTTGTACTAACCAGGACGGTGTTTAAAAGTCTTATGTGAAAAACTAGACCAGAAAACTTTTTTTTTGGCTGTCATCTAGACTTTGTCCCAAAACTTCCAAGTTGAAAGTCAAGTGTTCTACTAACATAAGTAAGCCATAAAAGTTGTAGTAAAAATATATCTATTTTTTAAATGAATATAGATGACTTCTCTAGTATATTTAGGTCATGCTATGCACTATGTAATTAAGGCTGGGCAGGGACAAAAGGTTCTAGAATGATATACTATATCGAGCTGGGATATATCCCCTCCCCCTCCACGGGGATGCTGCAACAAATTGCTTTACGGCTAGTTATAGATATAGAGATGCGTTGAGAAGGGAAGTGGAAACCTGAGTTCTGATTCGCGGATGCTCTCCCCCGGGAGTGGCAGACGCATGCGCTCTCCATCCATGCATCGCTGCAGCCGCCTTCAATACCACCCCCTACACCCTAATGCAAAATATCAAATACCGTATCCAATTTATGTCGTGCTGGTGCATATAAGTGTTTCTAGTCTGAATAAAAAAGCTATTGATGTCCTAGTTATTCTAAGAATGGTATGTCATTTACAACTTATCAGAAACAACCTCCGCTGCCTTATTAGTAAGATATTGGACACTGATTCAGGTTCCCCAATGGTACTCGAAATAAATAAAAAAGTATTTCAGCGTGGTTTATGATTTCGTCTGATAAGAATACTCGCACAAGGTAGTATTGTCAAAATAGCGAATTCAGTGGTTATAAATTCGAAGGCTCAATTGATAATGTCGAAGACGAATGTTTTCTCTCGGCCACGCAATTTAAATATCCGAATCACCAATTCATGTTTCCTGAAGTGTTCCATACGAATGAAAAAAGGAGATAATCAGAAAATGAACAAAAACACTAGATATTGTTAATTTTTCGTTTCTGAAACATATAAATTTGTTAGATTTATGTAGTTTGTTAAGTTAGGTATATATAGATTGAGTGAAATGTGTGAATTATAGTAAAAAAACATTAACAAAAATGTGTGAATTATAGTAGAAAAATATTAACGAAAATGTGTGAATTATAGTAGAAAAACATTAAAGAAAATGTGTAAATTATAGTAGAAAAACATTAACAAAAATGTGTGAATTACAGTAGAAAAACATTAACAAAAATGTGTGAATTAAGTAGAAAAACATTAACAAAAATGTGTGAATTATAGTAGAAAAACATTAACGAAAATGTGTGAAATATAGTAGAAAAACATTTACAAAAATGTGTAAATTATAGTAGAAAAACATTAACAAAAATGTGTGAAATATAGTAGAAAAACATTTACAAAAATGTGTATATTATAGTAGAAAAACATTAACAAAAATGTGTGAATTACAGTAGAAAAACATTAACGAAAATGTGTGAAATATAGTAGAAAAATATTAACGAAAATGTGTAAATTACGATAGAAAAACATTAATACAAATGTGTGAATTACAGTTGAAAAACATTAACAAAAATGTGTGAATTTTAGTAGAAAAACATTGACGAAAATGTGTGAATTAAAGTAGAAAAACATTAACAAAAATGTGTGAATTACGGTAGAAAAACATTAACAAAAATGTGTGAATTATAGTAGAAAAATATTAACGAAAATGTGTGAAATATTGTAGAAAAACATTAACGAAAATGTGTGAATTACAGTAGAAAAACATTAACGAAAATGTGTGAATTACAGTAGAAAAATATTAACAAAAATGTGTGAATTATAGTAGAAAAACATTAACGAAAATGTGTGAAATATAATAGAAAAACATTAACGAAAATGTGTAAATTATACTAGAAAAACATTAACAAAAATGTGTGAATTACAGTAGAAAAACATTAACGAAAATGTGTGAATTATAGTAGAAAAACGTTAACAAATAAACTAGAAGTAGTAAGAATGATTTCACTCTACTTTTAAATGGTGGTCCACACAATATTTAGAACAGCTTAAATAAACGGTGTATAAAAGCGTGCATTGAGTGTATGAGCAAATACGGAATGAAGTGATTAGGAATGAATGTGAACTTAAGGCAAGTGTTAAGGAAGTTGAAGAAGAGCACGTTGAGATGGTTTGAGCACTTTGAACAAATTAATGAAGAAAGACTAACAAAACCAGATACACGAGGATGGTGTAAATGTGAGTGGAAGACGTGTGAGAGGTGGATCAAAGAAAGTATGGTTGGATCAAGCGGATGATATTCTGAAAGAAGGAAATGTAGAAAGTCAGAGAAATCGTAGAAGTGGTATTAATGGGAGAGAAGTCAAGGATAGTTGTTGTGATGGAAAAGTATGGCGTTCTCTCTTCCCTATCTACCCCAACATGGAAATGTTGTGATGGTATATGTTCTATGCAGTTTATCAATGTGCAAACTGAGCACGGAGTTGGTCTCTAATAAAACTATGATTTTTTTACAATATTAACTTAGGAAATATGTACATCTCTAGATCTGTGTGTTTGAAGGATCTGGAAACAATGGCGACTGGAAATTGTAGCTTAATAAATTTTTTTTTTCCACCCTTTTTGCCCACGTAAAAATGAAGTGGGCAGACAGCCTGTTAGACGATTAAAATGCTTCAGTTCTTAGAAGACCCTGTGATCAAAAAGAATTATGCGGCCTGTTGGTGGGAGAGAGCGATGGGGGGAGAGCAGCTCCGCCGTGAAAAGGGAGCGACGCCACTGCGTCTCTGACGTCAGACATCGACCCGAAATATACGGCGAGGGCGACGCGTCGGCCATTTTACATTTTTTTATTTTGGGTTTCTTAGGAAATTTTTAATAAAAATAAATATACAATAGTTGTGCGTGAAAAAATGGGTTGTAACTATATTTATTTATTTATTTATTTTATTAACGACACAACAGTGTCTTTATATACAAATGAACATGTGACAGGTTATACAAGTACTTAAAATTATTGACAAATAATACAACTTTATCTTAAACTAACATGAAGATACAAAAGCAGTAGAATAAATTAAAGTCATCGTTTTAAAATTATTTAATAACCTTTGAGAATTTTGTGGGAATTTTATGGATATATATTGAGATATTGAAAACACATGGCCTCATTAGTGGAACGAGATGCAAGTTGCTTTGCAGAATTAAAAGTTTCACATATGTTGATGCAGGGTTACTCAACTCTAGAGGCAAAATATTGTCCTTAATATTTGGTTTGTATTACGTTATTTATATTAATAAAGGAGAGCACAAAGTTAGTAGCTATTTCTAAATATTGTTGTAATATTCTGGCGAATACTATATATACTTATACTAAAAATATCTAAATTGTTGCAAAACTCGTTTCCAAGTCTTTGCATACGAATTATAGAGGAGTTGATTTTATAGTTAGTATAACAATTTTCGGTATAAAAGGGATTGAGCTGTCTTGTGGATCTAGTGGGGATACGAAATGAAATACTTGCGAGTAAGTGAGGTGCATCAATCACTGAGTGAATGATTTTGTATAGCAGTACTATATCGGCTGTTTTTCTTGTCACACAGCTTCAAGAGTTTCACTGCATTTAATAAGTTGGGATAATTTCTTTCTTCATGCGGTATTCCAAGTTTAAAGTTTATGAATCTTAGAAATTTGTTTTGTACACGTTCTAAAGTTAGTGCATGGGCGGCGTAATGAGGAGACCATATTGATGAGTTGTAGTCAAGGCGACTACGTACTAAAGAGCAGTATAGCAGTTTTAATGTTCGTAAATCCGAGAAATGTTGGGCAGTTCTTAGTACAAATCCCAAGATTTTTTAACTCTCCCGAGTGATTTTGTTCACATGTTCTATAAATGAAAGTTTTTCATCAAATATAATTCCTAAGTCCCTTATAGAAGCTACACGTTTTAATATATATTGATTTAGCGAATACTCGTGATTAATTGGATTTTTATTTCTATAAAAACTAATGGACTCACATTTACTCAGGTTAAAGTGCAGTTTATTTGTGGTACACCATTGTTGTAATTTATTTAAGTTTTCTTGTAATTTAAGGCATGTGGATTTTATAATCAATCGTAATTGTTATATTAAACGTTTGTTGTTTACAGTTCAATCTGACGGGATTATTGCCATGTGGCTATCACTTCAACACTCGAGAAAACCCAATTATTATAAAAACAAATTTAACCTAGAATTTGTTTTTATAATAATTGGGTTTTAACGGGAGTATAATCCACAACCCCCGGGCTGGGAGCACAGGCGTCTTACCAACTAGACTTCGGAGATCACCACGGAATTTGTCCTTTTGTGAAACAGCCTAGCAAAAAATATCGAACATAGTGAGGTGCATGGCCACGCGGTAACGCACTGGACTTCCGTCCGGAAGGTCGTCGGTTCGAACCCCGTGCTATGCTACTCCCCTTGAACGACAGGCACGTTTCCGCCTAGTGTTCGAGGATATAAGGATACCTATGACTTCGGTCATATATATTCTTAAAAAAAAAAATATTATACATACATATCATCACGCCGTGTCCCTTCCGGGTAGGCAGATAGAAAAGATCTCCAAGCCCTTCTATCCAAGCACACAACTTTCGATTCCTCCACCTTCATACAGCACACAATGTACAATATTTTATTATTTATACTTCAGTCTTTACCTTCTTCCAAAATCTGGTCCATTTCATTCACCAAACATAAAGCTCATTTCGCGCTTCTGACTTATAGACTCGCTTAGTCATTCTTTTGTCATTCATTTCCTCCACATATATAAACCATCTTAAAGTTCTTTTCTGTATCTTACTTAAAATATCCATTTTTTCATGCATTCATTTCTATTTTCATTCCACCTTCTTTCATACATTGACACTCCACAAATGTTCCTTAGTGCACGCATTACAATAGCAAATATAATCTCTAAAAAATATCAATTATAATATATAGTATACTTGAAATTATACGCGTTTAAGTCGAATTCATAAAATATTTTAACAAAGAGCGAAGTACGCCCACTTAATGAAAATCAATACTGTACAGGTACAAAATTTGAGATTTAATATGAGTGGAATAAACTTTTTTTAATAAGGAAAATAATCACACAATTAATGCTCTAATTGTTATACTATACCAGAATATAAATGGTTTATTGTTTTATAATTAATTATTAAGGTCTTTATTCAACATACTGATATTTGAAGTTAAATTAATTAAATCACTCATTGGAACGGTAAGCTTAGCTTCATGAGTCTTATAGACCATTAAGCCTTTTGCTTAAGTCTAAGCTTTTGGAATGAAATGAAACTTTGTACTAAAACAATTTATATACTTGGTATAAAATATAAGCCATTCAACTATGTACAAATTCGAAAATAATGCATTGTCGAAGTTGTAGATGGTTAAACCGTTAATGAAACTTTGTACTAAAACAATTTATATGCTTGGTATAAAATATAAGCCATTCAACGATGTACAAATTCGAAAATAATGCATTGTCGAAGTTGTAGATGGTTAAACCCTTAATGACACTTTGTACTAAAACAATTTATATACTTGGTATAAAATATAAACCATTCAACGATGTACAAATTCGAAAATAATGCATTGTCGAAGTTGTAGATGGTTAAACCCTTAATGACACTTTGTACTAAAACAATTTATATACTTGGTATAAAATATAAGCCATTCAACGATGTACAAATTCGAAAATAATGCATTGTCGAAGTTGTAGATGGTTAAACCCTTAATGACACTTTGTACTAAAACAATTTATATACTTGGTATAAAATATAAACCATTCAACGATGTACAAATTCGAAAATAATGCATTGTCGAAGTTGTAGATGGTTAAACCCTTAATGACACTTTGTACTAAAACAATTTATATACTTGGTATAAAATATAAACCATTCAACGATGTACAAATTCGAAAATAATGCATTGTCGAAGTTGTAGATGGTTAAATCCTTAATGAAACTTTGTACTAAAACAATTTATATACTTGGTATAAAATATAAGCCATTCAACGATGTACAAATTCGAAAATAATGCATTGTCGAAGTTGTAGATGGTTAAACCCTTAATGAAACTTTGTACTAAAACAATTTATATACTTGGTATAAAATATAAGCCATTCAACGATGTACAAATTCGAAAATAATGCATTGTCGAAGTTGTAGATGGTTAAACCCTTAATGACACTTTGTACTAAAACAATTTATATACTTGGTATAAAATATAAGTCATTCAACGATGTACAAATTCGAAAATAATGCATTGTCGAAGTTGTAGATGGTTAAACCCTTAATGACACTTTGTACTAAAACAATTTATATACTTGGTATAAAATATAAGCCATTCAACGATGTACAAATTCGAAAATAATGCATTGTCGAAGTTGTAGATGGTTAAACCCTTAAACAACTGCTTATTTTATGGAGAACTATAGCTGAACCAAGTATTCAAATTATTTCTTACGAAAAGCAGTTAAAAAAATCGTTAAAAGGCTAGTTAAGTTTAAAATTTACAAAATTTTCCATTATTTATTTTTATTACGTTAAAATAAATAAATTATGAAAATAAATCGCCGAAACATAGGCAATAAAACTAATGTAAGTTAATTTAATTGAAGTTTCTTGAATTCGGCCATATTAGGTTACAGCTTCTTCAATGCGGTCTTCCAACGGGAAAATATTCCTCATCCCAGGTCCCCCTGCTCAATCTAGACGGTTAGCAATAAATTTGAATTTGTCATATCTTAAACAACACTGTTATTTAAATAACGTGAAAATGATACACACGAGTATCTCGAGTTTTTATAATTGTTTAGGTTATTTGTATTTTTAGTTCTTATTTTATACTATTATTTTTATAATTTTTCATTTAATATCCTGTAGATGTTTTAAATAAGAGAAAAACGTATTTGGTAATAAAAAATATATTATAATAGTTTTGATGTATGGGAGTCAAACGTGAACATGGAAAAAGACTGAGACAAGTCAAATTAATGCTGTAGAAATGTGTGCATTGAGAAGACTACACGGGGTGCCAATGTATGACAGAATACGAAATTAAGTTATTAGTAATGAATGTGAACTTAAGGCTGATGTATTGAGTAAGATGAAGAAGAGCATGCTAAGAGAGTTTGGGCATGTAGATTTAATAAATGAAGAAAGACAAACAAAATAAATATATAGTGTAAGTATGAATGGAAGAGGAAGACTAAGAAAAGTATGGTGAAATCAAATGTATACTGAAAGAAGAAATCGTAGAAAGTTATAGATATCGTAGAAGTTGTGATTGAAGCTAGAAGATGCTAAAGATGTGTATCGAAATAGGAAAAATTGGCGCTGTGTCCTCTCTACCTACCCTGACATGGAAATGGCGTGATGGTATGTATGCGTGTAAAAATATGATAAATAAAACAAGCAAAAATACAAAATTTTCCCTATCATTATACAGTCACGGAGGTATTTGATGATTGGTTATTTTACCACTTTAATCGATTAATTTTACACAGGTACTGAAAATCTTATTAAGTTAGTAATAAATTGTGAATTTACATTCTCTCATTCTAAACTTTGTTATAAATTTATGTATTGTATATTAAACAGTTTTTCAAAATAATATTACTTAAATTCAAATGAAATTAAGACCTTTGTAAGTGAGATTGAATACACACGATAGGTATCAAATGTTATTGAAATAAATGTAATCATAATAAATGTAATTCACTATTAAATTATAATATCTTTTTTGTAGGTATTAACTATTCGTTTCAGATATTTTTAATGTGATTTAATTATAAAATGGCGAGTAGACCATACCGCGAGGAGCCTCTCTCGATTCCGCCGACCGTCTGATTTCCCCCTCCCCCTCCCACCCACAACCGTCTGTCTGGCCGCCACGTGATCGCGTCGCTCAGAAGTTTCAGTCGCCTTCTGCGGGGGTCGGTGTCCAGTTGTGTTTCAGTGTGGTGTTTCATTTCGCGAGTTTCAGGCGATTTCAGCATTCGGCACTTTCGTAACTCTCGATTCGGCGCTTGTGTCGTACAGCTCTCTGCGTGTTGGTAAATTTGAATTTATTGTTGAGATATTCAGTTGGAGACAGTGGCTGGCTTGATAATTGCTAGAATTTTAGGCCTCTCTGGGTTTGCTTTCGGGCTGGTTGTATTTGCATTCAGTAATTTTCTAAACTATGATTATTAGGAGATCGGTTTTTATAGTTGCTAGGTGGTTTAATATAATGAATTCAGTTGCCTATATACTAATGAGCGGTTACGAACGCCCATAGTTTCGAATCCAATTTAAAATGGTGATCAAGGAGGGTTTTCTTTTTTTCATATTTACGACTTTAAAAATATTTTTGGTTGGTTGGAAAAAAATGTACAAATAATAAGCCCCCTAAAAAAATGTACAAATAATAAGCCCCCTAAAAAAATGTACAAATATTAAGCCCCCTAAAAAAATGTACAAATAATAAGCCCCCTAAAATATGTATAAATAATAAGCCCCCTAAATAAAATAATAATACAACAGATTTTTCTTGCCTTTAAAAAGTGAATTATTTTTGAGTAGATTTTTACCACAGTTAATTCACTTTCCTTTATTCCCCTTTAACTTCAAGCCTGAAACACTAATACGTTTCTCTTAGAATCGAACTATGTAAGGCAACCATTGTAGATAAAGCGATTAATCATATCTGAGAACGCTTTGTGTATGGCAAACCACATTTATAACGGTATAACCCTACCGGTTTCGAGGTTTTGGCCTCATCGTCAGGGAAGCTCAAACAAGACTCACAAAAAACAGGAATTTTTATATTACGAAAAATAAACCATCGTGACAATGTAAGTGTTTTTGTTGACCTGAGAAAATAATTATTGTTATTTATGTTGCACTCCCATTTCTAGACATGCTCGACGGGTATTTTCTAAACCGATTCTTGTTCAAAAGCTTTTCGGCGTACTTGATGAAATGTGCATGGCGGGTTGAGTAGCAAATACCGCCCCGTCCCAGCCCCGAGCCGAGCCCTCCCCTGGAGGATCGATCAGCTGATGGCGAATCAGTCTGGCAAGGTGTATCGGGAAGACGACCCTGCTTCATACTTCTTATTCCCCATTTGTCATTGTCCTCTCACTGCCGACCGCAGAGATTGGAGTTGGGACTTTTGGGCATTGGATTTAGAGAGGGTATTAAATCGTTTCATTGAAAGAAAGATAAAATATGTAAATTTTTATAGTGTATATTATCCTATATTAGTTTAAATATTATGTATGATATTATAAATGCGCAACTTAACAAAATGAAAAGTAAAAAAAAAAACATTAAATATGCAAAACTCAGAAGGAAAAAAACGACCCCTCTCAAGGGTACAGAGAACGTGAACTAATAAGGCATATATCAATAAAAATAAAGATTCAATAAATTATAATAATATATCAATGTAAATGAAATTATTAATACTGACGTACAATACACCATAATACTATGTTATATCAATGTAAATGAAATTATTAATGCTGACGTACGATAAATCATAATAATATATCAATGTAAATGAAATTATTGATACTGACGTACGATAAATCATAATACTATATCAATGTAAATGAAATTGTTAATATTGACGTACGATAAATCAAAATACTATATCAATGTAAATGAAATTGTTAATATTTACGTACGATAAATCATAATACTATATCAACGAAAATGAAATTGTTAATATTGACGTACAATAATGAAGAAAGTACAATACTACGAATTCAAAGAAAATTTACGTTTATTACAACTCCCAGTACTTAAGACTCGAGACCTAAGATTGAACAAATGTCAGAAGAAATTACTTTGATTGGTGAGTTTCCCTATTTTATTCTTATTATCGATAATAATAATAAAAGGACAATTTATATAGCGCCGTTTACAAAGTAAACTCTCCTCAAGGGAGCTGTAATTCGGGACATCGAATCCAATTCAAAGTAGTGTTCAACTATTTTAATACATACATTTATGAAATTGTAAAACAAACATGGTAAATGATGTGAATCGAAGATATTCGTCAAATTGATGAATAATAATATGTAGATCTTGATAACTTTTGTTATACATACATATAGAACATTATACCGTTTCACTGTCGCGGTAGGTAGAGAAGACATGCCACCACTTATAATCCAAAACACACTTGCTTCGTTTCGTTTAACTCGGGGATGAAAAAGAAGAGGTTATAATATATTTTATGATACTCATATACATAATTGTAGCTAAAATAAATGAAAAATTAAGGAAAAAATTATACTTTCGCTAGATTGTGAAAAGAAAACTTAACGTATTACAGTCTCACGGTGCACGTGATTAATCCTGGATAAAAATTATCTCTAGACATTTCTTTATTTACAAAAAAATATATATATTTGAACTCGTCAAGACCATTAAGATAAATACTATATTAAGATAATATAATAATCTTGAACTTGCTCCTAGTGACGTTTCGTAGATTCGTTAAAAATAGAAAGAAATGCGATAACCTCAAACAATGCAATACACATGACCTAGCATTTAATTCGATGTGATGTGTGTGTATTGTTATCATATAAAATATTTATACTGTATTGTATATTACAAATATTATACTACTTATCAATGTAAACAAATCATGAATATAATATTATACTCGTATTAGGTGTTAACATAAGTTGTGTCCGTTTTTTTCCAAATTAAAAAATGAGCACCAAAAGTAAAACAAAATGGTTAAGGTTATACGTCATTCGAAAGAAATTTTTCTGCTCTACAAGATATTGTGTTTGTTTTTACGTTACATATATTATTTTATTTGATTACAAACCTTCAAAATGGAGTGTCAAGTAGACGAAAGGGAGCATTTTCGACACCTCCTTCTGTTCGCGTTCAATCGAGGGAATAAAGCTGTCAAAGCTGCTTGCGATATTTGCGAAATGTATGGTGAAGATGCTATGAATGAATGGACAGCTCGTCGATGGTTTTTGCGTATCACAGACGGTAATTTCGACCTGAAAGGCATGGAGCGTTCCGGACGACCAGTGGACTTCGATGAGGACCGCTTAAACCATATTACTCATGAAAATCCCCTTCAAACCACCGTCAAATTGGCTGAGCAGATGAATTGTAGTCACATGACTGTATACTGCCATCTTAAATCAATGGGAAAAGTCCAGAAGTTCGGCGCGTAATCTTGACCATTTTGTTTTACTTTTGGTGCTCATTTTTAAATTGAAAAAAAAAACGGACACAACTTATATTAACACCCAATATAATAATATCGATATGCAAAACGCAACGACCTCCGTAGCCCATTTGGTAAGACGTGGTAAAATTGCTAATATATGTGATTATGAACAACGAGCTCCGTGCCTTCTCCAGTGGTTCTAATCCCGAAGGCTCGATTATGGGGCATAAGACGATTTTTAATATGTGTCTTTCACCAATTCTAACGAAGTTGAAGGTTACCACACAAATAAATAAATGTTTATACATTTCCACTAAAGGAAGGCTTTAAATTCACATTAGTCCTCCATTTATGATAAATAAAGATATAGTGTCTCAATTAAGGGATTACATTTTTATAAATATATATGATAAAATAACTTTCCAAAAAAATTATATAAATACTTATGATAAAATAACTTTCCAAAAAAATTATTTATGTCTAAAAATGTTTCCTTACTAAAATTAAAAATAAACCGATTTATTATAAACGTTGAACATACGAGTATGTCATGAGAAAATTAAGGAATTTAATAAATATTTCATAAATTTTATATCTACAATACTCGAACAATACGCTTGTACTACGAGCTCGAATTGATCTTAAGTTTAAATATTTTTTAAATTGATACATATTTCTTCTTCGTCTGATGATGGTCACAAACCACCCTTCTCCAGCATAAACGATCTATTGCCTTATGTTGCGCCTCCTGAAATGACCATCCCGCTGTTTTTTTCCTGATGGTCACTTCATATTTTTTTTTGTCATTTACACTTTCTGTCAGAATTGACTACTAATGATGCCGTTGTCTCATGGTGTACACAACAAAGAGAGAGAGGTGCGTCTCAATTTCGAGCTCTTCAATAATCGATTGATTTGTTCTTCTGGTAGTCCGTGGAATGCGCAAGATCCGTTTCCAATACCAGATCTCAAAGGCGTCAATTATTTGTCTGTTGCGTGCCTTGAGTGTCTGCACAATAAAATGCTTTATCGACGATATGATGGTTTATCGACCCATCCAGATCACTTCCCTATGCGACTCATCGCTCCCTTAGACATGTGAATTCTGCACATTATCTCCTCGTCAAAGAAAACCCTGCCAGTGATCAAAATACCTAAATAAACAAACTCATACACATGTTCCAAGTCCTGCATTTTTTTATTTTTTGTTGCCGTGTTTGAACAGCCAAAGAACATGAGTCTTGTTTTGCTCCTCTTAATGCGCAATTCGAGTATCTCATTCTGCAATATATTCTGCAACTTATTTTTAACTGGATGCCACAGTAGGGGTTCGGGTTACACCACCATCCCATCAGTCCAAACCAACCGCACGTGATGCACCTGTTAGTGAATTGACGAGACCCTTACGACCGAGTATCGGATAATACAAGCTCTTTCTATGAAATGACTCTTCAAGGCAGCTCGAGCTCTGTTGATGGCCTTGTCGTCTCAATCCTTCTGCGCCATAGGATACCATCGTCGAGTTGCAGCGGAAGATGAATCGGGGGCGCGACCGGTCTAACTTAATTAACTGTATGATACACAGCTGGTACACGGTGTCTTAAACAAACCGCGAGATGCTGATTTTCCTTCGTCCTATTATATTATTAATTGTCCAATTATCTAAATCTTTCCGCGCGATATACACATAACATAACATACATATTCCCCTTATAAATTGTAAAGCTTTAGAAATAAAGGGCCTTTCAAATTGAGTGGTTTTTTTAATTCTTGGATAAAACATAGATGACGTCGCGAACTTGCCTGGGTCTTGTGACATTTGAGAAGTGTAATATATGACATTTATGAAAATGCAGTCGTATACAATACAACAACACGTTCAAATTGTTGAATTATTTTATGTATTGTAATCTCCGAAAACGGTGATTTTAATTGGCCACTAAGATCATGTGATCTGACACCGTTGGACTATTTTATGTGGGGTTACGTGAAAATACAGATCTATAAGAAGGACCCCCGATCAACTCCTGGGCTGAAGGACGAAATTATTGGCATTATTGGTGAGTTACAATCGCAATTATGCCAAAATATCAACGAAAATTTTGACAAAAGAGTGGACATCTGTAGAGCTGCAAGAGGTGGACATTTGGCGGATATTGTTTTTTTTTTGTGTTTAAATGTCATCAGTATACCTCAATGACCAATAAAAAGTTTTTTGAAATCAAAGCAAATTGTGTGTTTTATTCAATGATTAAAAAAAGTTAATCAAAAAAAAACCGCTCAATTTGAAAGACCCTATAGAAAAATTTGTCAATATTCCATTTGTATACACGTGTACGATATTTCTATACAAAGCAATTCGAAAGTTTTTGTGTCAAAATTTAGGACAATGCCACAAATTATATATATTATTCTATTCTATAGTACGCTATTTATATATTAGTTATCGTGTTAATGTATACTCTAAATTTCTTTTCGTTGCTCTGGTATGATTTCTATTTAGTGAGTGGTGCAGCCACGAGTATATATCTTCTTCTTCCTCTTATTTTAGGCATGTTGGCCTCTTATGGTCCTGCATCATCGTTTCCCTCTTGTGACGTTGACTGCCAGCTGTCTTTTCATATTTTGGGAGGTCGTCCTGGAGGTCTGCTTGCTTGGGAGATACTGCCCCTGGCCATTCTTACGGCTCTTGGTTCCGCCATTTTGGATACATGTTCGTTCCAGAACCTTATTCTCTGTCGTCCCTATCTGACAATATCTTCAACTTCGCACATCCTTCGGATTTCTGTGTTTCGTATTCAATCACGAAGGCTTTTGCCAGCAATACTCCTGAGTACCTTCATTTCGCTGGTTCGAAGGAGATTTTTGGTTCTGACAGTGTCAGCTCTGGACTCTATGCTGTATGTCATTATGGGGCGGACACAGGTCTTGTATATCCTCACCTTGATTTGGAAGTTCATATACTTGTTTTTCCAGATAGTGTTCTTTAAACATCCGGAAATAGCTGCGACCTTTTGTGATTGTTCAAGTACTTCGCCATAGAGGTCATTATTGCACATTATGCTAGCACCCATGTATAGCATTTCAATTTTGTGACTTGTTCAATTGGTGTGTCGTTGATCGCCACACTGCATCCAACTTGCTCTCTGGCTAGAGTCATGCATTTAGTCTTGCTGATGGAAATAGCCATGTTGTATTTTTTGGAAATAACTATTACTTATAATTAAACGTCACTACGTAATGGTCCAAACGACTGCAGCCAATCATACTTTACCAAATATCTGTGTCTGTTGATTTTGCAACAGCTACTAATAACATAAAAGATTTACCTAAGCCAAGAGCATTCTATAGTAGTTCTTTCGAAACTAAGTGAAAAATAGCATGCTTCCCAATATGATACTCGTATCTAAAATATCTCGATTCAGTGAACGTTTTTGTTGTTGTTTCTCTTGGAAGTTTTCATCGGGACTTTGCTTTCCTTATATTTTATATGTCTACCTACATATAGTACGTCCCATCATGTCATATTTCTATTGACGTAGGCAGATAGTCAATCTTTCCTATCTCGACATACTTCTTCGCCTCAATGTCAATGCGTTTAATAACTTTAATGTTAAGTTGAGGTTGTTTTAAAATGATTAGCCAGATACCTTAAGACCGACTGGTTGTTTGCTATCATACTGAAATCTACCATGACTAAATTCACGACTTCTGTGAATCTTTAATCTCTCTGTATGATATGTCTTTGGCATCCATTTTCGATAGATCCAAATAACATCTTTTCTATATGCTCGTATTTTCCGGTCTTCGTTTTTCACAGATAGTTGGTCTTCCATATACATTTTTACATAATAAAAACACATTGTTTTCCTGTAAACGTAGGTGCGGTGTGTCGGTTTTCGCTATATTAGGTAGGCCATTCCAACAGCTGTTGAAGAGTGTCTATCGAAAGAATTGGCAGTGACCTTAGCGAAGCAGCTGTCAGTAGCAACCCGCCCCCTGGTGACGTAACCGGCGCGGCGTGGTTCGACTCTGCATATCTTCTCTCTGCAATCTGCTATCGCGGCAGTCATGATTAGTGATTACTATTACACGTCACACCTTCCACTCTGAGTGTCTGCAGCCAGACGTGTATAACGAGTAATAACAACAGAAGGTTTTCTTCTTCTTCTTAAATAATGACTATGATTTACTAATAAAGTCCACTTCATAGGATCTCGTTAGTTCTGTTCACATGGGTGACGTTGAATTGCCGCGTCCATAGTTGGTATTTTGAGGATACTAAAAATAATTCGGCCCGAGAATACTGTTATCTAGGGAGATGCTATGTATGAATCAACAGAAGGTTTCCTTACTGCAATGATATTGAAGTAATGTTATATATGATAATAATGTTATATAGGGAGATACTATGAATGTATCAACAGAAGGTTTCCTTACTGCAATCATATTGAAGTAATGTAACAATGGCGTGCCGACTTCAATAAAAGTAAAGGTAGGAAAACCATTTAGACAGTCGATCGGAGCGTGGTTGTTATTGCGACAGGATTTTGAGTACTTGGGCTTTCAGGATGAATGACGAGTGGAAAGGATTTATGTGAGCTCGTGAGTGTGGGTCTCTTATTGTTGTTTTAATTTTGGTTGTTTTTGTATTTGTGTTTCTGTGTGTTTTTCTTTTTTTTCTTCTTTTTTTTTTGTTTTGAATTTGTTTTGATTTTTATTCTTATGATTGTGTGCAGTATATTGTGGGATGAATATTTTTGGTCTTTCTGGAGCGATAATGTGTGAGGAGTTGAGTTTCGCAAGATGTTTCCAGTTGTAGTTGAGTGTCACTGTTTGTCAGGTTGATAAGAGCGTGCAACGGGGTTTTTTGTGTTATCAAAAATTGGAAAGAAGTATCGATTTATTTTTTCATGCTAAATATCCTCAGTGAGATACAGGCAAAAGCCTAGTTTACTGGGGATACGACAAATGAAAGGCAACAAACCCAGATCCATTAAAATTATATGTCCAAATCAAATTACCTGTTGTTTTTTCTCAAATTGTGTATATTTCTTGTCATGTGTAATAATAAATAAATAAATAAATGTTGTACTCATATACAGAGTAAATTACTCGACTTATTTCCCAACTAACAAAAAATGTGCGTTCTGGGTTTATAGCAGACTTGTAACATTAGGGCATTAGCCTTTAAATCAATTGGTTTGGCGTACAATAATAATGATTTTATTTAAAAGCAAGATTATTATGTCCCGAATTTAAATTTCGACCTTAAAACTAAATACTAAATATTAACTATTATTTTATTGAAGAAATTAGTACGTATTGAAAATTAAATTTCGTTCAATTCTGTCGTAGCTTCTTTTCACAATGAAGTCGCGTGGTTTCATTAAAGTCTAGAGTATGAGGTCCGACTCTTAATAGAAATTACGACAATTTAAGGCTAGTAATTAGTATTAAGGTCGGACTATGACTTCGGATCTATGCCTAGGAATCAAGAGGAGTCGAGAAACTGGAGTTGGCAGGTATGGGGATAACTGCCTGGTACATTGATCTATATTAATACCCCTGAATGCTGGAAATACGGATTGAGTTGTGATCATATTTACATCAATTATTCGTAAGTTGAATGCCTTGTCAGACATCTGATAAATCATACTTTAATACATGGCAAATTGTTATTTGTACGAGTATGGGACGTCGTAACCTGTACAGTAAAGTCTTCTTGCAATCGTTTACGAATTTGCATTAACCCTTTCCTCCCTGTGATGTGTAACTAGTACACATTGCTTCTAAAAAAACTTTAATATCTTTATGAATATAATAAATACTGGGTTCAGATTTTAGGTATTCCTCCGTAATACATTTACGCATTGAATGAAAAATAATATTAATAATAATTAGCACTTTTTAGCCACATCAGAGATAGAATTCACCAATACAATCAAACGTGTGCCAGTGTGTGACGTAGGTATATTCATTTAAAAAAACCGGTATGGGTGAGGAAGCGACGCTATTCATGTCTCACTCTCACTCTACTTCGGTATATGGGAACGCAAGAAATAGAATCTCAGTTCGCAATTGTGTTTCTTCCTTCGAGGTATAACAGTCCGAGACAGAGTCCCGTCTCAGTTCTCAGTAGCTCTGGGGCATCCATTTGAGGTGGTCTCTTCGCCCGTTCTGAGAACGTCGGCCGATGTTTTTTTCATGTTTTCAGCAATTGAATTTAAATTATTATCACTTTTGACTTGAAATTTAATTCATTTAAGCGGTTGGCTATGAATATTCTTATTTTTTCGATTTTAAATCGCTCATTTTTACATGTGTATCGAATACACAGCACCGAAACGCGTTAATTTTTTTTAACACAGGAAGGGAAAGGTTAAACATATAATAGAATACTTACTAAGATCAAAATAAACTGTTATGTGGTTGTTTAATTTAAGATAAATGCAAAAATATCCCTCCTTAATTAATTATTAAAAAATTTGTTATTAAACGTAACGTATTATTTACGTAAATGACTTCGAATATTTGTGTGCAAAATTATTAGGCCAAATAATAAATATTTTTAACCTGTTTGCTATTTACCACCCCTTCACTTATCATATGCATTTAGAATAGGTTTTCAGTACATTTTAATCATTTAATAGATTTTTCCTTTTATTTACAGAATATATTAGTAAAACAAGGATGGCAGCACCAACAGTATTACGGTCCAGAGTTGAAAAGAGCTAGACAGCAGAAAACAACCATTTTCATCGGTAAGTTCGTTTGCAAATATTGTATATTTTAGCATTCTTCTAATCAACTTCGAACGTCTATTCCAATCGTGTCGACATCATCAGGTCTACAATATATTCTATCAGTCTTGAAAGGTGCATCTGCGATGGAATCGGGATGTCACCTCTGCAGGTTTTCTTCCGTGCAACTAATGCAGCATAGTGGACAAACAATCATCAGGTGCAATATTGATCAAATATCACCTCACATATTTTACATAGTAATGGGCGCAAATCTTTCATCAAGGGAGATTGTTTTTTTTTTTAATAATAATAATAATGAAAGGATAATTTATATAGCGTCGTTTAGAGAGCAAACTCTCGTCAAGGGCGTTCTGACTCGGGATTCGAACCCAGTTGAGCGTAAATATAGAAAGGTAGTAGTATCAGTCATTAGATTAGGTACTTCCCCATATATGCATTGATCATATATGTTCTGAAAATTTACTAAGGGAAGAACTACAAAATAACCTTTGTAGATTTTCCGATATGTGATGGAAATACATTTGACTTTAGGTTGTGTTTATATTATATTGATTTTGATAAAACCTCCCAAAAAGGGATCCACCCAAGTTTAGGCCGTTAAACATGAATATTAAAAAAATCTTGTGAGAGTTAGTGTTCTACTAGAGTTCAGAGTACCAAGACTACGATGATCTTGACACATTTGGGACTTATTTTATGCTTAGTCTCTGCCTATCACTAATTCTTAGCACCCCCCCTGGGATGTATGTAAAAAAAACGTCTTATAAATAATTGTTGGAGGACACACGCGGAATATTAAAAAGCGACGAAATAAGAATTGTTTCTGTTATATTTCAAAAAAACGTCTTATAAATAATTGTTGGAGGACACACGCGAAATATTAAAAAACGACGAAAAAAGAATTGTTTCTGTTATATTTAAAAAAAAACGTCTTATAAATAATTGTTGGAGGACGCACGCAAATAATTGTTGGAGGACGCACGCGGAATATTAAAAAGCGACGAAAAAAGAATTGTTTCTGTTATATTTCATGCATATATACGAGTGTATGTATGTATATATGAACAACAAAATGTTTTTTTTTTCCCGCCTGGCGATTTTATGGCCATGTGGCAATCTCTTCCAACCAACCAGAAAGATGTTTAAATGGGCCCTAAGTGAAAACCAGACTGGAATTCCATATAAAAAATCTGGATTCCAGCGGGGATCGAACCCGCAACCTCCGGATCGGCAGACAAGCGTCTTACCACCAGGCCACGGAGGTCGTCGTTTTTATTAATATAATTAATAAAATTCCCATCGGTTGGCCAACATAACAATATCAGGTCATACTCCTTACTTGCAGGGCCGGCAGGGGCACGCTGAGCTCGGACTTGGATAGGAACGTTCATATTCCCATTCTTGTTGATATCTCAATAAAGAAAGATAACTTATTATAAAATATTATTACCGAATATCACTAAGAAAACTAAACACATCATTATTAATAAACGTTCGTTCACGGCTGTTCTCTTCGATCCGGTGATGAGACTCCTTTGCATACCAACACATCACACCATATTTTACACATCTTCATTTGCAGTTCACTCGGTGCGACTGTGGAATGAACTTCCAAGATTTGTCAGATGTGTACCGTTCTTAATTACGTTTAAGGGATATTTGGAAAAATATTACATTACTCAGAATATCCTTTTATCTTAATTTTTTTTCCTTTCTCTTGAACGAATTCCTTTCGTCTAGTTCTACCATTATTGATAGAGATTATACTAAAGAAAATGTAGCATGGACCCTGTGACGTTTCACAAATTTTGTAATGTGATGTAATATTTAATAGCTGACAAAAGACACTTAGAGTTAACACTTAGGGCCTATAAAAACATCTTTCTGGTTGGTTGGAAGAGATTGCCACATGGCAATAAACTCGCCAGGTTAAAAAAAAAAAAGACGCGATTTATCAAAATTGCTAAATATAAATGGGTCGCAGCTAATAAAGAAAATCTCAATTTATTAACGCTACAGTAGTAAAATAAATTATAACTTCAACGTCAGTATTTTCGAGTTTATGACAACTAATCAATAAAACATTAGAAAGGTGAAACATTGAATTTAAGCAAAATTAATATTACAATATATTACCAAAATATAGGACATTGGTTCGTTTCCAGTTTTTTCTGTACAACATACAGATAAATTAAATATATCTGGTATTTTGTCGTCGTTGCTGACATCCCCTCGTTATTCCAGCCTCGTCAGTTGGAAAACCAAGTTTTGCTGTTAATTTGGTTATGAGTGAGTGTTCCATTGCACACCAGCAAACTCACCGACCAAACCGCTGTACTGGATTCGATGGTAAAGCGAAGTAAGACTATTGGAGCACACCGGCACGTTGTTGCCTTTTTCCCCCATTTATAGCTATCATTACATCCCCAAATACTAGACAATACAATGTCTGTGTCATTCGAGGGGAGTAAGCACAGCACGGGGTTTGAACCAGCGGCCTTCCGTACGGAAGTCCAGTATGTTACCGTGCGGCCATGCACCGCTATCTGATATTTAGCCGCTGAGAGGTAGAAGTTTTATAAATATGTTTCGGGGTTTTTGTGAAAATTTATCTAACACCATTATTAAATCCCAATCAAATATAATATATATTATCTCGAACATCAGAGGCAGTATTACTGATGTCAGTAGCATACGTGTTACTCGTTATTGATATTCTGGTCTTAATCATACTTTTAGACATCATTTAATTATTTTTTTAGTTACGATTATGATTTGCTTTTAACCCTTCCTGTACTGTGATGTGTAACTAGTACACATTGCGTCTAAAAACTTTAATATCTCTATAAATATAATAAATACTGGGTTCACATTTTAGATATTCCTCCGTAATATATTTACACATTGAATGAAAAAATAATATTAATAATAATTAGCACTTATCGGCCACATCAGAGATATTTTGTGAAAATCGGGAATAAATTCACCAATACAATCAAACATGTCCCAGTGTGTGACGTAGGTATATTCATTCTAAAAAACCCGCTATGGGTGAGGAAGTGACGCTATTCACGTCTCACTATCACTCTACTTCAGTATATGGGAATGCAAGAAATATAATCTGAGTTCGCTCGCTTCTCTCGCTTCAGTAGGTCGGCGACTTTCGGTAGAGGTGGTCGCTTTGCCTGTTGAACGTCGGCCGATGTTTTTTTCTTCATGTTTTTAGCAATTAAATTTCAATTATTATCACTTTTGACTTCAAATTTTATTAATTTAAGCGATTGGCTATGAATATTCTTATTTTTCCGATTTTAAATCGCTCATTTTTACATGTGTAATGAATACACAGCACCGGAATGGGCGGATTTTTTTTAGCACAGGCTGGGAAAGGTTAATATATTTAAAAACCTAGATGTTATTTTATATTCAACAATAAATTAACTTGTTTTCCCACTAATTCCATTAATCTCCACTACACATGTTTCAACCTCCTACCACGAGGTCCTCTTCAGGCGTAATGCTCCCGGTTAGTTACGAGAGCAGTGCTTAGGTCAGAATGGTGTCATAATACGAGTACATCGAAAATATGTGGTTTGTTGACTCATAGGAAAAAAAGTTTATGAGGGGGGAAACATTTTGCATTCTTTGGTTATTTATTGGTGTTTGGTTATTTATTGGTAATTGGTAATATATTTTTATGACGCACATACAAATTTTACTTGACTATCTTTGAAATTATGATGGGATAACAATGTTATTTATTGTTAAATATTTATAATACAGAATTCCACAAAGCGATGTGGAAACTTTTGATAATAATCATAGTATAAATAGGCCAAAACCCATACGACGGCTGTCGCCAAACAAAGAATACGAGAATTGAATTTTGAATACAAGAGAGCGAGAAAGAAATACTTGGATACTCTCCGAAAGTAATTCGAAATTTGAATCTCGGTGGGTCCATGATAACTGAACGAATTTTAAATACCTAGCTAACAATTTTTGAACAGGTGTAAAAGGGGACGATGTATAAATGATATATATAAACAAATTCTACATTTATGAATATATATTTTCATAAATGTAGAATTTGTTTTACTTTCGTGAATATTTCACGGGTTGCAGCTAGTGGGATATTTAATTACGAAACAGCGCTATAAAAGTCTATTTCCTAATTATAATCATAAATGAACAATTTATAGTGCGTTTAGAGACTAATTTCTCCTCAAGGGCACTCCAATTTAGGATTAGAACCCACTATTATTCTTCTTCTTCCCAGTGTCTTGTCAGGTTCCCTCAACATTGAATATCACCTGAGAGTAGACATCTTTGTCCCCGGCAGCCCGAAAAAGATTTCCAACGCCCCTTATGCCAGTCCAATCACGTATATTGCGGAGCTAGGAGATTTGCCTCCTGCCAACACCTCTTCGGCCTTCTATTTTGCCTTGGATGATCAGGTGCAGTAATTTGTACTTTGATTCAGTAATTTGTACCACTATTGTGCAGTAATTTGTACCACTATTATTGACGTATTAAAAATCTTAAAAAATAAAACTCAATTTAAATGGTTGGCTGAATAGGAAGGTAGTGACTGCGTCTATTAGTATTTCAGATTTATTCAATCAAATTTGGTGGTATTGATTCAAATTATGAGAGAGAAAAAATACGTTTCATATAGACTTAAATTTCTATTGTAATAAATGCAGTTTTTAAAACTGTCTACTGTTATTTTTAATTTATTTGATATCGACCAAAGACCAGGGATAATCATAAACGCCGGGTCGGGCCGGCAAGCAAATATCGCGCCAGGCATTGGGCCTGCCATATTCGCATGTAAATTCACAATGAACATTTTTGCAAAGAGAACGCGGGTCGCGGGCCGCGCGAGGCCCCACCAAGGCCAGCCGACTCGGCAAGGCCCCGGCCCCGGCCCCGACACCCACCTCGCCCTCCGCCCTCACTCCGCCGGCCGATTCGTCAAGCCCCGTCAGGTAACGAACACATATTCGTTAAGGTCTGTTCGGATGTGATACGTGGAACCAGTTTGCTTAGGTGACAGCTCTTCGCCAAATTCGTCAGTTTTTAATTTCAAATTTAATTTGTTTGAATTAAACTAAATATTACTGTCGACCTACAAATGTCTGTCCGAGAAGGTCCAAACGCAAATAATTTGCCAAATATGATGTTGTAGAGTTGTTATTTTTATATTGTAGTTGCGTTTGATTTGCTAAGCTTTGCTCATCGTTTCTCAACCTGTAGGTTGCGACTCCCACGGGGGTTGCAGTGAAATATGAGAGGGGTCGCAAAAATAAGAGTAACTCGTTTTTTTTTTTATTAAACAGTGTCATATATTGTACAAATATTTGTCAAGGCTATGAACGAATTTATTACTTAACTAATCTTATTTATGTATTATAATTTATGAACTTACTTAATCTTATTTTCCTACATGTCATTTTATTTTTATTTTTTTATAATCTTAATATATGATTTCTTAGAAATAATTAACACCTACATACTACTTATAACTAGATAACAATTCTTACAACTAATTATTTAGCAAGAACAAGTCCACTCGTTCAGGCTAAAAGTAACTTGTGTAAGAAAGGAAAATAATGCATTTTCTTAGAAAAACTAATATATTTATTTAAAAAATCATTGTTTACTTCAATGGTTGCCCCTTTATATATATTCCATTATAAAGCTAGTAATAGTGAGTAGTAGGGAACGTAAGTACTTGATAAGGTTTGTTGTATTGTCTTACACTTTCGTTGAATACAGTACAACCTTGCGGGCTATTCATCATTTACGTCTTGATTTCTTCTTCACAAATGCAGTTACGAATTCATTGAAGTTCATTGTGTCTGATTTTATTGTTAATATGTGGTTAGTCTGTTTTGTTTTGTCATGGATCTTAAAACATATTTTTAATCGTTTACATAGTAAAAAAATTGTTCTGCGAAACAGTTTGTTAATGGTATTAAGTGCATGGACTTCCGTGCGGAAGATCGTCGGTTCGAACCCCGCACTGTGCTACTCCCCTCGAACGACACAGTCAATTTTTCCGTCTAGTGTTCGAGGGTATAACGATACTTATGACTTTGGTCATATCTATTCTTTATAAAACAGAGGTATGCATAAAAAAATAGTTTAAATATTTGTATTAACTGGTAATATTATTTATGAAAATGATTAGTTTGCTAAGCTATAGTCACATGGTTATCTTAAATTCAAACTAAAGTGAACGCATTCTTCCATAATGTATTGATCTAAATCGTGTTTGTCCATATTTCTTGTATTTATATTATTCTATTACAACAGTCAAATGATATCACCTCTTTGATACAAAATAAAACAACATTGCATGCAATTTCAACAAATCAATATGTATGCAATTCAATCAATTCATCCCGGCAATAATAAGTTATTCCCTTAACTTTTATAAGTAGTTAGTCATATGAAAATCCGCACAACGCTTATATTGACTACCCAATCTGTGCAGTCTACAATGCAAGAGTTGTACAAATAATTAGTTGCAACCACTTCAATATGGAACAAAACATTTTGCCAAGTGAGCCTACAAGGAATGTGTAACATGATACGCCATGTTAATCCAGACTATTGAAATACGAGCTGATAATCTCAAATAATATTGTGAATGACATTTTGTAACCTATAAAATAATTTTTAGATGGCCATTGGCTTGGCGCCTCTAGGGAAATGACTAGGTTCGCCTTTAACTAAACGCGGCTCTGTGTACAATACGATATCTTTATACATGGATTGTTTCAACTATAAAACACAACGATATACTGTTATAAAAGGTCTTTCAAATTGAGCGTTTTTTTTTATTCATTTTTTTTTAAATTCTTGAATAAAACGCACAATTTGCTTTGATTTCAAAATACTTTTTATTTTTCATTGAAGTATAATGTATGACATTTAAACACAAAAAACAATATCCGCCAAATGTCCACCTCTTGCAGTTCCACAGATGTCCAATCTTTTGTCAAAATTTTCGATGAAATTTTGGCATAATTGCGGTTCTAACTCACCAATAATGCGAATAATTTCGTCCTTCAGCCCAGGAATTGATCGGGGGTCATTCTTATAGACCTGGCTTTTCACGTAACCCCAGAGAAAATAGTCCAACGATGTCAGATCACATGATCTTGGTGGCCAATTATCACCGTTTCCGGAGATTACAATACATAAAATAATACAACAATTTGAACGCGTTGTTGTATTGTATACGACTCCATTTTTATAAATGTCATACATTACACTTTTCAAATGTCACAAGACCCAGGCAAGTACGCGACGCCATCTGTGTTTTATCAAAGAATTAAAAAAAACCGCTCAATTTGAAAGACCCTTTATGTATATGAGTAGTAATACGTATTCAGAAATGTTAAGATTAACTAAGTTGAACATATTTAAAATCAAGACACGTCCTAGACAAATCTTCCGACCGTGTCCCGACAACCTAAGGCTAGATCTTCCGACCGTGTCGCGACACACTAAGGCTAGATCTCTTTTATCCGATCACATGTTGCCTGCTTGCTGTCAGATTTCTACTTATTTTAAATAAAATGGAATTTGTTTTCAGCATTGCCGTGTTCCACCCGTCATTTTTTCTTTACAATTCTCTATAACATAGTTTTCCAAACTTTTTCACCCCGCAGTCTACTTGCTGATTTTTGTTTTCCGTAGATCCCTGCCTGCCTAATATTGAATTTTCCTAAACTTATTAACTTTAAATGTATTTTTGACAGCTGACAAAGTGCTGTTCACCTTGATAAGGTTTTTTGTAGAGTGGACTATTGTAAAAAAAGAAAAACATGTACAATTTTTATTCATACCTTTATTGAAAAGACACAAAATGCAAGTAAATATTTGGCTTTGGAACGAAACAAATCAAAGCCTAATAAATTCTTATATAAAATTAATACACAAATAATACTGTTAATGAGAGGGATGAACCTGGTGCTCTGATAGCAATGGTTCAATATTTGGCTTCAAATTAGTGAGGTATAGTCTTAAAAAGAAACCAAAACACATACATCGCATTCATAGACCTGGAGAAAGCTTTTGACAAAGTAGAATGGAAAAGACTCTTCGAGATTTTGAAGAGCATTGACATCAAATACAGAGATAGACGTATAATCCAGGCGCTATACAAGAATGAGGCCGCTATAATCAGATGTGACGAGGACACAAAGGAAGCCAATATAAGACAAGGGGTAAGGCAGGGATGCTCTCTGTCACCTGTTCTTTTTAACGCCTATATACAGAGCGCGATTGACGACTTGAGAGAGAGAATGAGTCACAGAGAAGGTGTAAAGATACACGGGCAAAAGGTGGATATGATAAGGTTCGCTGACGATATTGCTATGGTTGCTGAAAGTGAAGAGGAACTACAAGAGGCCTTAACAACTATGGAAAGCATTCTTCAAAATAACTACAGTATGAAGATAAATAAAGACAAAACAAAGCTGCTGACTGTAGGCCGAGCGCAACACCAGATGAGAATAGTGATGTCGGGTAAACCACTAAAGAACACCAAAGAGTTTGTCTACCTCGGGAGCAAAATAACATGGGACGGTCGGTCTAAGAGCGAGGTCGACAGCCGTATACATCAGGCCAGACTTGCATTTAATAAAAGGTCGAAAATAATAGAATCAAATAATATAGACCTAAAACTGAGAATACTCCTCATCAAGACCTATGTATGGAGTATCTTGATGTACGGCTGCGAGACATGGTGCCTATCCGAAAGAGATAGACGGAGACTAGAGGCTTTTGAGATGTGGTCCTATAGAAGACTATTAGGAATTTCCTGGAGAGACCACATCACGAATGAAGAGGTTCTCCAACGAATCGAAGGAGGAAGGCACCTGCTCAGGATCTTGTCCGAAAGGCGTGCAAGATGGATCGGTCATATAATACGACAAGAGGGCCTTTTGCATGCCATAATGGAGGGTATGACCGAGGGGACAAACTCTAGGGGACGCCCACGCCGAGAGTACCTGGAGGACCTGTTGGTGGACGTGCGCTGCTCAACATATACAGATTTAAAAAGAGCCGCACAGGACAGGGAGGAATGGAGGAGAAGAGTTGAAATTGCTGCAAACCAGTCTTAGGACTGCAACCACAGAGAGAGAGTCTTAAATCTCCAAGTTCAGTGATTTGCATTCGATTTCTTTATATAAGTATTTTCTATGTCTAATATAAGTATTATGTACACACAATCTGTGTTAGATGTAATAAGACATTTACGGAACGCCTAAATATTGATGATGATTTCTTAAATGGGATCCGCTAACGTGGACCCTCATTTACATCTAGTGCACCCCCAATTTCTTTTCTCGCTGACATAGACCCCCTGCAAGTCTAAATTGACCCTTGGGGGTCCATATAGACCACTTTGGGAATATTTGCCCTAGAGCTATCGATTGCTACGGTCAACTGACATTTCAAACGTTTATCAAATATTTGTCTGTACGAACTTTAGAATAGTCAAAATTAATTCGTACAGTCAACCAGATGGGATAAGGCGAAGGAAAGATAATTTCTTATTTAAGACTTATCATATAAGATATAAAGAATCATATCTCAAACGGGTTTTGAAAAATTTATACACCTTTAGGACAATTTTAATTTCAATGGTCGATTACATAAAAACATAAGGCACTCGTATTAATGATATGTAAAAGTTAATATTTTATTAGGGCGTGTTTGAAATACGAAATTGTATATATCATTTTGAAAAATTTATGTGGTTTTAGGACAACTTTAATTTCAATGGTCGATTACATACAAATATGTATAAGGTATTAATGATATGTAAAAGTTAATATTATATTAGGGCGTGTTACAACTCGAAATTGTATACATCATTTTGAAAAATTTTAAGTGGTTTTAGGACAACTTTAATTTCAATGATCGATTACATAAAAACATAAGGTATTACATAAAAACATAAGAACATAAGGTACATATTAATGATACTTTAAAGTTAATATTATATTAGGGCGTGTTATACGAAATTGTATACATCATTTTAAAAAATTGATGTGGTTTTAGGACAACTTTAATTTCAATGGTGGATTACATAAAAACATACGGTATTAATGATACGTAAAAGTTAATATTATATTAGGGCGTACTATACGAAATTGTATACATCATTTTGAAAAAATTATGTGGTTGTAACGATGGTCGTTATCAATGTAGCGTGTGTCCTATTAGGACGTGCTGATGATTTTGATATCGACATCGCTCTTCGTTTTTAGTTGATTCTGCGTTACTTCTCGTTCAGAGTCATCAATATAGCGGATTGCTTATCTTGATAAGTCATGATGATCTTGATTTATATTCAATAAATATAGACTCAGGAATGCGGATATAAATCGATAAGTGGACAGCAGGTAAATAAATAACAAGTCTTGACAGTTGACTGAATGACAATACTAATATGTTTATTTCTCGGAGCGCAGGTGTTTTATACAAATGAGTGAACCAGTTCGCGCTACATGCTCCGTCTCACTCTGGCACGTGAATTGGCGGTAGCTTATTTATTTGTATTTGGAGATGGCTAGACAAATCGCGGGTACTACAAAAATAGTAAACATTGTCGCCGTTCTTGACGTGTAGCAATCTATGAATACTTCATCGGTCAATGACCCTGTATGTTTATTATTAACAATAATTAATTTAATTTATTTGTGTTTTAACAATTCACTTATTATTTTGACAATTATTTATTTACTAGGTAGGTATCCTACATGGTTTTAGGACAACTTTAATTTCAATGATCGATTACATAAAAACATAAGATACATATTTATGACACTTAAAAGTTTATATTATTGTATATTAGGGCATGTTGTACGAAATTGTATATATCATTTTGAAAAACATTATGTGCTTTTAAGATCATGTTGAATTTGCATTAAAATACTGTTTTCATTCCACAGTATCAGATTGTATTTCATATTGACAGTTGATAATAACGTCAATCAGTCATGTTACACGATACCCGTTTTTAAGTGCTTTTACGTCCTTCGTTTTTTCCTTTCTGTCTACGTTTTTTACCATCAATTACACGTAAATGTTACATTGCGACGAATGCCGATACTCGTAAATCAATGTAACCTGTTTGCGATCCGTCTAGATTGACTCGATTTCAAAATGAAATTTAACTCGTGTTTTCATTAACACAAAATAACTGTTTATTTATTTGTCTGATATTTAATTAATTAATACATTATTTTAAAATATCTTATTGTTGATTGTACGTATATAAGTCTGTCACAAAAGAATACAGTTATTTTTTTAAACCATTGTTGTGGTTAAGTGACCTTTTTAAATTATCACATGTAAAGATGAGCTTCATACCGAAGGCAAGAAGACATTTAAACCCACATCTATGTTACAGGGCATCGTACTGAATCGGTTAAAACAGTTTCCTCGGCCGCGAAAGGCGCAGAGCTCCCGGACGTATGTCCTTTATCCATTCATATGTTAGCCGTTAGGAATTATTTTTTATCCATTTAAATTCATTTAGATACAGCAAGCATACAATTTGAAAATACCTCTTCGAAAACAAAAGTACAGTACCCGGCAGTAAGTAATACACATCGGGCTTAACACTTGCCGCCCTGTGATGGATAGCGAGTGACCAGGATTTATATTTTATTTCTCCAAATATACTGCTTGCAGGGTCTTCATACTTTATGTATTCCTCATTAAAACCTCTATGATTTGAATGATGTCATTACGAAATAAAATCATTGATCAAAATCTACAGAAATCATTATTTTGTATAAATCGAGAACCGGCTTGTGCGTGTGTGTATTTGATAACGTTGGTGTGTGTGTGCAGATACCTGTTTATTACAAAAAAATGACCTAGCAGATTTTGCATAATTTTAATTTGAAACATACATTTTTCACTGGACGCTTAGCGCCCAGCACCGTGGCTGTCTGATTTTTTTTAGCACAGTAAGGCAAGTGTTAAGAAAGACACTGTCGGCCATAATTGGCTAACTTCGGCTTTGTACAGCGTCGTCTCTGTCATTCATATACGTGTTCCGTCGCGATTTAGTAGTCGTTGTCAAGCGTTATGTTAGCGCATTGTGCGACAGATACAACGCTCTACAAAGCCGAAGTTAGACGATTATGGCCGACAGTCTCTTTCTTAAGCCCGATGCGTATTACTTGCCGACGGGTAGTACTACGGGTATACATTTCCATAAAATCAAAATGATTAGAAAAATGGAACGATTCTATTAAATATTTATTTTATTTATAGGCAATCCAACCCACATTACGATGATATGTGTCCCATCTGAAAGTCACTAATGCAATTTTAATAGTCAGTATAATAAAAGAAAATTTAAAAAATGTCTAATTTAGACAATTTAATGCTTCAGCTGATTTAACTCCAAATAATTAACAATCTATCTATGTTATAATATAAGTGGAAAAGTTATTCTATAAAGAATAAATACAACATTTTATAATATCATACTTTAAAACAAAGACATAAATAACGATCTTCATGGTATAATTGTTAAAAGACTTATCTTCCATCCAAGAGTTTCAGGTTCGATTTTCAACAGTATCAGAAGTCCCAATTGTAAAGTCCCAATCGTTTCTTCATGTGACTTTTAAAATCTTTCTTCGTGGTTGGAAGTGTATTTTGAAAAAAAAAGGAAATGTGAAAAGTCAAAGGAATCGTAGGCGCTGTTTGAGAAGGTGTATGAATGTAGATGTGAAATATGTGTGGCGAGATAGTAAAGTCTTTCGCTCTGTTTTTTCTGCCTAACTCGATAGGGAGATGACATGATGGTATACTATATAATCTAATGTACTACTCTCCTCGAATGACACACGATTTTTTTCCACCTAGTGTCCGGAGGTATAATGCTACCTATGATTTCCACCTAGTGTCCGAAGGTATAATGCTACCTATGATTTCCACCTAGTGTCCGAAGGTATAATGCTACCTATGATTTCCACCTAGTGTCCGGAGATATAATGCTACCTATGATTTCCACCTAGTGTCCGGAAGTATAATGCTACCTATGATTTCCACCTAGTGTCCGGAAGTATAATGCTACCTATGATTTCCACCTAGTGTCCGGAGGTATAATGCTACCTATGATTCCCACCTAGTGTCCGGAGGTATAATGCTACCTATGATTTCCACCTAGTGTCCGGAGGTATAATGCTACCTATGATTCTCACCTAGTGTCCGGAGGTATAATGCTACCTATGATTCCCACCTAGTATCCGGAGGTATAATGCTACCTATGATTTCGGTCAAATCTATTCATTCAAAAATACAGAAATAAAACATGAAGGTGTGTCCCGATTGTCTCACTTCATTATGATATTGGATTGAGTTCAGTGGCGGGTCCGGTGAGTTTTCTAGTGTGCAACGACTCACTTACTTAAAGAGAAAAAAATAAAAACTAAAACTCCACGGCATAGCTTCGCTTTTCACCTGAATTGACGTTGGAATGACGAGGGGATCCTCGACTACGAGGCCCAGTAACGACGATGACAACGACGAATATAATGCTCGTATATAATCTTTCTGGCAGGTTGAGAGACTGACACGTGGCCATAAGGCCACCAGGTTGTGCTGTGCTCAACGGAAGTGTAACACTGTTGAATGTTGCTTAATAAAACCTTCCCAATTATGGGATAGAGCTATAATAGAGTTTATACAATCGAAAACCAAATTTATCTTTCCGAGAAGAGTATGTCAATTTAGATTTTGAACTGGCAACCATCTGTAAGAACGCCATTGTATTAACCGCATGACTAAACACAATATTGTCGATGAGTAATATCGACAATAAGATAGCTAATTTCCATAAAGTGATACAATGGCGTACTTTGAACGTTGATTAAAATAATCGAGTGAAAAAAAAATCTTCAACTTAAAGCGACGCATATTTAAGCCAGTCGAAAATTCACCGTATATTTTCTTCGATGTGGAGGCCTCGTCTCGACATGTCGAGGGCATTGCAAAAATAAAAATCATTACGTTGCAAATTGGAATTCGTAAATGATCCATTAATGGTTTCAGCGAACATACAAAAAAATGCTAAAATTAATGTTCATCAGTGATAAATTACACCAACCGTGTTAGAACCTGTTCGTTTATGTCGATTTTGAAATTAAAAAAAAAACTATTATAAATACGAAATGGAATTGATTGAAATGATTTTATAACACATCAGGCGAATGTCTTTGCCATTTGCAAGTATTTATCAAAAGGATTTCATCGTTAGTTTTCGACGCAAACAGATCGGTAACACGGACATATTGAAAAGCTTGGCCGGATATAAAATTGTTTTCGACCTCATTTATAGTTTTTTTCGGAATAAGAACCACTCTAGTATGCACGTAACTCACGGTTTGACATCGCACGTATTGGCAATAACACTAGCAAACGTCTAATGCTTGTGCCTTAACTAAACAATTTTTTTTATCAGATAGGGAACATTTTATATTTTTTTCGGACACTCAAGAATTGAATCCCAAACTTCCAAGTCAAAGTCAATTGTCTTGACATCTATGCTACGGAAGCCTAGTTATTCGTAATTAATTGTTATCTGTTACATTAATTACCGAACTTTCCTTTTTCACATTTTAAATCGCAAATTTTGACATTTATGTGTTATAATACTCGTATGTCTTCCTAAATTAAATTAAATTTTTAATGGCGACAAGTTTATATCATCCTTATCTGGGGTGAATTACCACAGTAAAAAAGGCATCTACTGCGTTGTGACCTCAATTTTTTAAAAAAGGTGGAATTGCTGTATGTCGTGCAAATTTTTCTGAAGTCCTCTTCACTTGGTAGCTCCAGCGTATAGGCGATCTACCTTTGCTTCTGCGACCCTTCACACTGCCGGAGATCACGAGTTTTTCCATGTCATATTCACGCGAAATATAATATAACCGAAGAGCGACAAAATGTGAAAGAGAACAAAACGTTGTTAGCCTCTCTGATATGTTAAGTTCTTTGAGATGTTAGGTTCTAATAAAGAGGAATTTGTTCGTTATTATGCCCATGAAACACCCAGCAATTGTTTTCAACATTACATCTCGAAAAGAATATCCTCGATCTTCCTCTGGTCTATATTGTCCAAGTTTATAAGGCATACAAGACTATAGTATTGATAAATCAGGGTTTTAGTATGTATTTTCACTCCTCGACAAATGTCTGTTTCTCCAGATTAGTTCCAGCCTCGACATAGTATCCTTCGTCATATCTACTTATCTCTTGATTTCAGTTCCAACATCCACATTTATCAACAAATGTAAACCAAAGGTGAACATCTACGATTTCTAAATCTTGTAATAGCTTCGTTAATGGTATTTAGTTGTTTCTATTAATACTCATAATTTATTACTTCGACTTCCATAAAGTTTAACTCATATTTATTAACTGGCCTCAAATAAAATGTTACGTTTTTTAATGTTGATTAAATTCCTCGTTTTACTATACGAGTATATTGGAAATTTTCAAGCATTATATTTTGATATATCATATGTATAATACATACATACAACACTACCGATTCCCTGCTAAGGTAGGCGGAAAGGACAGAGCCCCAGACTTTCCTATTTCCTACATTTGATTTAAAAAAAAGAAGGCTCTTGATTATATTTAAAAAACTCTAGAATTAAGGTGAGTTCGGACAATGTTTTTAAATACTTGAGCTGTCACATGAATACATTTTTATACCTATGTATTATTAAATAACGGGAAGTGTACTATAAAAGGAAAATAGGGATAGTTAAAATACTATAAAATGTAAGAATATTGAAAGAAAAACTATATTATATTTATTTAGATTATCCGATGACAATCTTAACGAAGTTTCATCAAAGCGGCAATTGTTTTTTTTTAATTTATTCAATTTGCGGGATTCTAAGGAAAAAATATGTCAACATTCTACAAAATATAACATTTAGCATTGTTAAGTTTATGATAAGGGGCGATTGATGACATTATTAACTCAATCAAACAGAATAGTTCAATTCAATGATAAATATTATCGTTTGACATTTAAGTGGAAATAGTCAAAACCTAACCGACGGAAGTGGTCTGTTCGTACGTTTGCTTCGTGAGTTGAACATTAATTTCGATTCATTTTATAATTAAAACCACAATGATATCCTACTATCAAATATGTTAAGTCTAGAACAAACATGAATTATCTATACGCTATGTAATGACATCGAATTTCGTTGTAAAATAGGTAATGGATAAATATTATACTTAAATTACATATTTTCAGTTTGACGCTTGATAATAATATTTTTAAGTATGCTGCCAAAAGATCGTGTTTAAAAATGAGAACTTATATTAAATGTTGTCTAAGCTGTACATTGACCTAAATGAGACCAATTTTGTTAACACGTAGGAAGGCATTACGTTTGCAACAATATTTATAGCACAAGAAAATATTTTTTAATACAGCTGCGCATTAAGTATGTCTGAACTCTGAAGGTTACAGAAAAGTGCGATAATAGTTAACATTTATACAGGTTTCTAACGTTTCTTCGGGTTCAGAGACTGATTGAATGGTAACTTTAAAATCGAAGTTTCCGAATCATTTTTTAATAATTCCTTATTAACATTTATGGAAGAATTGAAAAAAATTGCTGTATAACAATAAACTCGCCATATGTACCTTGTTTGACCGTGTAAACAAAATAAATAAAATTCTATGTACTATATTTAATGTCGGAAGAATGGATTTGAATGTTTTTTTTTATAAAGAGCTGAACTGTAAAAATTGGGCAATAAAAATAAATAACAAGAATGTAACAGCAAGACCGTGAGAACGAGGAGGCCGTGGCTTTAGGATATAGTGACATCAGTTAGACTAATTTGGACGACAAGCGCCCAACTGGTCGGTGGGCGTTTGCGGCCTGCCTCGCGCCCAACGCAATGTGGTTCTGCCTTAATTCAACACCTGGTCCTTCCTTTACTTACTCATAATTCATTAGATCGCTCGTTAGTGTGTCTATGGCTGGGAGGATTCTATTTTTGAAATTTATAAATAGAAATATTTTTCAAAAAAAATCACAGTTGAGGAATACGGTATCGGTTTTTACCATAATGTTTTAAGGAGAGTATGGAATATGGTTATTTGCAATCTGTGATTCAAAATACCCACGTTAAAATGTTTAAATAATATTTTTTCCCCTCGAAGTCAAAGCATAATATTAGTATAAATAGGCCAAAACCCATACGACGGTTGTCATACAAAGAAAGAATACGAGAATTGAATTTTGAATACAAAAGAGCGAGAGAGGAATACTTGGATTCTCTCCGAAAGTAATTCGAAATTTGAATCTCGGTGGGTCCGTGATATTGAACGAATTTTAAATACCTAGCTAACGATTTTTGAACCGGTGTAAAAGGGGACTATGTATATATATATATATATATATATATATATATATATATATATATATATATATATATATATATATATATATATATATATATATATATATATATATATATATATATATATATATATATATATATATATATATATATATATATATATATATATATATATATATATATATATATATATATATATATATATATATATATATATATATATATATATATATATATATATATATATATATATATATATATATATATATATATATATATATATATATATATATATATATATATATATATATATATATATATATATATATATATATATATATATATATATATATATATATATATATATATATATATATATATATATATATATATATATATATATATATATATATATATATATATATATATATATATATATATATATATATATATATATATATATATATATATATATATATATATATATATATATATATATATATATATATATATATATATATATATATATATATATATATATATATATATATATATATATATATATATATATATATATATATATATATATATATATAAACAAATTTTACATTTATGAATATATATATTTTCATAAATATAGAATTTGTTTTACTTCCGTGAATATTTCACGCGTTGCAACTAGTATAAAATAATAGTGAAACACAATTCCTCGATTTTACTTTGCGTCACTTTATCTATGTAGTTTTTAGTGGCATTTATTGCATAGAAGCATTCATGACTCCTAAGTTGGCTCTTTTTTTTTTCTTTAAACACTATTTATGTCATGGAGATATGATCGCACGATAGGTTAACAGTCCGTGCGACAGAGACGACGCTTTACAAAGCGAAAGTTTCTTTCTTAAGCCCGATGTGTATTATTTACCGCCGGGTACTATACAACCAATTCGATAGTTACATAAAGACACGTAACATATCGTTAAAATGTAAGTGCAGGAGACAGGATTCTAATTTCGGATCGAATTGCGCGACAGACCTTGATGAACAAGTCTTCCAGTGACAAGCACACGTTTTCTTATTAGCAATTGTAATGTTTAACTCGTACCACCGGAAAGTGTGGGGAACTGCGGTATCATATATTTGTGTCGTTATGGCAGAAGTTGACATGTCCGTTTTTTGTCATTTTGTGTTCATTCTCCCAATTTATACAGAATATTTCTCAGCATGTTGTGGCAAAACCTGGTGGGTCAGTCATTATCCAAACAAAAGATATGTCGTTTGGAAAAACTTAATTGCTTATTTGTACTGATATTAACAGCTTATCAAAGTTAATATTGCTTCTCCTGTAAACTAAGGTAAAACGGATATATCCACTTTTGTCATAACGCCACAGATATGTACTGCTGTACTCAAACTTACAAAAAAGATAATCCTCAACGAAAACGTAACATTTTGGCCTTTTTTATTAATATAAATTAAAAAAATATTTAAACGAAAGAAAAAAAAGACATTAAATTATTGAGATAATGCAATACATGATGACGACCTTCGTAACCTGATTGGAAAAATGCATGTCTCCTAATTTGGAGATTGCCGGTTTGATTCCCGTTGAAATCTATTGAAATTCCCGTTAGTCATCTATCACTTTCCTTTTTTTACACTGAAATTTTTTATCCACTTTGCACGGATTTCCCCTGTTACACAAAGAGGGTCTGATTACTGCATTAGCTTATTCGTTAGGAAGAATATCAGCCAGGATTCTTTTCATACTGCTAGGCGGTACCGAGAATATATCAACAGTGTCATTCAGTTGGTTCAATATCTCTATAACGCTCTAATTTCCTTGTCATAGGAACGGTACCACCGTGAGAGAGGGTCTTTCAGACCGTCGGAACCCTCAAGGGGTCTGTTACCAAATAGGCTACGGGATCAGCGATCCCGATGTACCCGAGCTAGTGTGAGCCGTTCTTTAGGGTTTTTTTACCCGGGCCTCGAGATTTTCAGGCTGATCTCCTGACATCCTTAAATCATATGGATCGAAAAAGGCCAAGACAACACTAGCCTATACTATAAAATTTAGACAACTTTAATGTGTGGTTAAAATGTTTTGTTCTAGCATATTAATACCTGATTAAGGTATTTACTTCATATAATTTCTTTCTGATTTGGTTGTTACTGTTTCCCATAATGCTGGATGGTCACGTATCTGCGAATAAAGGCTTCGAGGATAAATTTTCAAAGAAATTTAATAAATAAGTAATTTAATTGATATTGTTGCAACGTATTGTGTAGTCACTCGTATATTTAATGCAAAATGAGTAATACAAACCGATTTTCTCTATCGTGTAGAATTGTTACATATTGAAATATCGATCGCAAGTGAAAGTGTGAATTATGAATTGCGAAAATATCATGAATTCCGCGATACCGGTGAGCTAAATACTGAAGTTTCTAATTACTTGCGTCGAATTATTAGAAATGTTTTTTTTTATTAAAATACGAAAGTCAATCTAACTTGGAAAGTAAAAAGATAATATTATAAATTGTGCGCTTAAAGGTGACAAACACAATGCTTTTTAGTGGGTCATCATTCATAGCTTATCTGATAGTTTTTAAGGCTTGCTTGGGTAATATTTTGTGGTACTCGTAGTTCTTCCAAAAACAAAATTAAGATAAATTTATTATAAAAAATAGTTGGATATTTAACAGCATATTATTATGAAGAAAAAAAATGTATATTTGTTGTTTTGTATTTGTGTTTCTGTATATTTTTGTGTTAATTTTTATTCTTATGATTGTGTGCGGTATATTATGGGATGAACATTTTTGGTTTTATTTTTGTTTCATTTTTGGTTTTACTTTCGTTTTTGTTTTTATTCTTATGATTGTGTGCGATAAATTATGGAATGAACGAGTACGGTCTTTCTGGAGTGATGATCTATGAAGAGTTTGATTGCGCATGATGTTTCAAGTTGTAATTGAGTGTCACTGTTTGTCAGGTTGATGAGAACGTGCAACGGGGTTTTGTTTTTGTGTCATCAAAAATCGGTAAGAAGTATCGATTTATTTTTTCATGCTAAATATCCTCAGTGAGATACAGGCAAAAGCCTAGTTTACTGGAGATACGATAAATGAAAGGCGACAAACCCAGATCCATTAAAATAATGTATGTCTAAATTAAATTACCTGTTTTTTTTTCGCAAATTAGGTATTTTTCTTGTCATGTGTAATAACAAATAAAAATAAATAAAAAAATTGTAAGAAATTTTAAGTGACTTAGCTGGTATGATATATGTTTTATAATCCGAAGGCTGCGCGTACGATTCACATTGCTGATCATTTTCACTTAAGGAGGTATTCCACTCTAAATAAAAAAATACTAAATATGTTTTTTAGTTTATTCATTGATGATTATAAAAATATTAAAATTCAAGATGTTATCAGCTGTTATATCTTGTAAAAAAAGGGGGTGAGCCGGTCGACATGATTGGAAACCCTTTCATAAATCGGAAATAAAAATCATACACAGTTTCTTGATAAGAAATACTGTCGTTATTGTTGGCATCAAAGAGAAAATAAAATCGTAAAATGGCGGCTGTCTGAAAAAAAATTTTTTTACTCTTTTTTTATTTTTAAAGATAGTAAAAACAACTGTTTTGAATTTTCCAATGTAGGGACGATATAAAAATATTTATCAAAGTTTTATACCGAATTCGAATGCAATCGGTTGGATAGAACTTGAGATTTTATGTCGACCAGACTGAAAAAAGTAGTTTCGATAAAAAAAGGGTTTAAAGTTTTGAGATTATTGTCCGAGTCATACCGATGCGGCGTAATTGCTGCCTCTTTTATAGCTATAACTTCGTAAATATTGAGAATTTTAAAATTTCCTTTAAATGACATATTCTTAAAGGTCTAAACTTAAAGAATATGCAAAAAACACAAAACAAAAAACATATTTTCAAATTTCTAGAGTAGAATATGTCCCTTAAGTCCTCTTTTACAACTTTGTAGTTGGTTAAAAGATGTTGCAATTAACTCGTCATGTTGTACTTCAAACAATTAAAGTTTAATGCAATATAATTAAAAAAATATAATACGGCTTTTACTTTGTCAAAAAATCAAGTTAAACACAAAATACTCGCACATTTTTGTGGTAGAAAAATCCCCTTATTAGTTGTTAAAATGTTATTCTTCTAAAGATAATGTAAAATGTTATTCTTCTAAAGATAATGTAAAATGTTATTCTTCTAAAGATAATGTAAAATGTTATTCTTCGAAAGATAATGTAAAATGGCAAGAAATGTTCATTGGACGGGGAAGAACGACATGAAGTTTAGCAGTTCTCCATAAATTACACAGGAAACACGTGTTTTTGGTAAGAATGATATTGATGTTAGTAAAATTAATGTTCTACGAATCGTAACACGTAGAATTATTACCATCCAAATCGAGAACTCTGCCTATTCAAACACGCGTTATATATTTCTTAAATAAATAATGGATGCAAAATTTTCTCTTCGTATTGTCCGATAAACCCGACAATTAAACTAGCGCGCAGTACCTACAAGACTATACACTCCACTCTCCTTATACGATATACGAGACTGGCTGCGTCAGGGAAATTTCCGCCGGGGATTGTTAATCGACCCTGGGACTGAGTCACTACACACGGCATTCGCTCTCAGCACTTAACACTCGGCGCTCAGGTGAGTCAAGCCCTCGCTTTACCATTCTCCCTCCACTCTTCATCACCTCATGCGGCGTCTCCACATCTTTTATGGCAAAAGTTTTTGTACTTTGTATAAATGAAACTTAAAGTTTTATACAGTTATATTGACTTTATTAACTTTTATTTCTGTTTTATATTGTCGCGAAGGAAACGGTTTGAATCTATTTATACCATATAATATTGGATTTTTTATACAAGTCTCTTTAAGTCAATTATAGTGGAAGAGGTTCATAGATCTCTCTACAGTACGTTGGTACGTATCAAGTTAGAATGTGGAGCATCGATGAGAAGCTAAAAGGAAGTTCTTTACTCTCAAACGGTGGATAAAGTCTAAAATGTCTTTTTGCGACAGCTCTACATTGCGGGAGTGCCATCCTCGACATGTTGGGATAATATATTCCAAGCGTGAGGAAGAATGTGAAAGTCTCTTTTTTTTTGTTATATCTTTAGATTACTGACATCAGCAATGTCGAATCTAATGTCGGATAATATTATTTTATGTTTCTGAAAACTATTTAAGATACAGAAATGCCTTCAAGACTGCAGAAAAATGCGCACGGCATACAGCAGTTCTAGTGTGGGTCATGTTGCAATGAGGGTACAATGAGGGTACGATGCAGAAGAGGGAATTGGAAACAGGAAGAATGTCACAAGTATTATCTAGTTTTGTATTTTAAGATTATTTAGAAAAATCTGAAACAGTGTTACAAGGTATTGGCTCTCTAAATATAAAGGTATTGGTTCTCTAAATATAATAACAACGCGATTCCACCAGTTAGTACAGTGATTAAAATATGAGTATATAGTATACGAGTACATATTGTAATATTTTCATAATATTACATTAAAATTAAATATATTTTAGTCTTTGTTTTATTTTATTAACACAACCTGGTGGGTTTATTGTCACATGATAATCTCTTTCAATCTACCAGAAAAGTTTCTAAACATGTTTTAGTGAGAAACATACTAAAATTATATTTGAAAAAATCTGGTGTCAACCGGAATCGAACCCACAACTTCCGTGCTGGAAAACAAACTTCTTACCTACTATGTCACGAAGGTTATCGGCATTAATCATATTTCGAAGAAAATTATGCATTTATTTTGTTCATTGATGGAAACGATTCTCCCAAATCGAGTAAGAAGGTATGAACACGAGTACTATATACCAATCGAGACAATTATTTTGACACTGTTGGAACTCGAACTGAAGTCTTCGGAATAAATTTGACGCATTTTATCATTAGATTACAAAACGCATATGGTAAAAGTCCGTTTATTCGAAATTCAGGGGACCAAATTACATAAAAAAATCGAATTACGAGTTACATGATCATAAAAAAAACAATTTGAATTTGTGCGGCACCTGTCAACAGCTGGCAACATCGCGACTATTTTTTTACTGCAAAAATAATGTATGTTAAGTTATGTCAAGTTTTGTCGACACACTTCAGTCACATTGAGATATAATAATATATTTAAAGCTAAATTAAATTTAAAAAAATAAATACTATTTAGCATCGGCAGCTAACACTTACGAATTAAAAAAAAACACTGTTATTGTCACTTATTTGATTTTTACATAGTCACTTGTTTATGTTTGCACACGTACTATAAATATGATTGTGACTGGTTTTTATTTGGTTGCGCACTTGATTACGATATTATAATCTACGATTCAAAGTATTTTTCAAATTAATGTTAACATACTATGTGTCTTCTTATTTCTCTTGGTTTAGGTCGTATGACCTGTTTGTGACGGTGGGCTGTTCTGGGATGATGACGTCCAGCTGTCCTTCCACCTTTTCGGCGGTCTTCCTGGTAATCTCCTGCTGTTAGGGTTTTCAGTCTTAGCGATTCTTGTCAGTCTTATGCCCTCCATGCGGCCCACATGATCCCTCCAGAAGCGCCTTCTATTTCTTCCCTACCTCACTATGTCTTCAACACCACATGCAGACCTTATCGTCTCATTTCTGATCCGATCTCTAAGAGTTCTGCCTACGGCGTTGGCCTCTCATTTCTGCCACTCTGAGAAGGTTTTTTTTGTCCTGTTGGTATCGGCTCTCGCTTCTATCCCATAGGTATGTCATGATGGAGCGGACGTATGTCTTATGTATGTTAACATTTGTGAAATAAAAAAATGAGTAACAAATTATTTGAAAAGAATACTCAAATCCCTATAATTACGATAATAATCTTGAGATATTTCAATGTTGATTCTTTGGATATAGGAGGAGTCCCAATAATATAATAGAGGTAGCCCCAATAATATGTTATAATACATCGATGGTCCCCGTCGTGGATCTGTGATATGCGTACGAGTATAAAACTTCAAATCGTTAGAAATATTGACGAAAAAACATTACGAAATGCGCAGTCTTTTAGGTAACAGTTTCGAATTTGGGACCCAGAAAATGACGAAAAATACGAATAATCGTATTAAAATGTATTTGAAATGCCAAACGGGGTTCAACAGAATAAATTAATTTTATTAAAAATGATCTTTGAGAGAGGGTTCAGCAGTGTACGTCAGCAAACAATTTTTCCTTGTTCTCGTCTCGTGAATGCGTCAATGTGAGTTTTATATAAGTGCATCAGGCAAGTAGCCATTTATTATTAATTTTCAGCGTTGAAAATTATGGAGCCGGCTTTTATCCCTGAAAACTTTATACCCCTGGCAATTATAAAAATTTATTACGAAAACAATTACTTATACAACACATTTTAAACTTTTTATATTGTTAATTTTATTCAAAATATGAAAAAAAAAAAAAAAAAAACCAATTACCTTAAAAAATATAACGTAACCATTTTGAAAACAGAATTTGTATGGTTTCTATTTAAAACTAGAGCTGTATTTGTTATGAAAACCCACCTAACTCTAATTAAATTATATAAGTTAATTACTGATTTTCCTGAAGTGAAATTTTTTTGCTAGATTTTTTCTAAGAATTCATATTGACGCAGGTTGTTGGAAAATAATGAAAAGTTTTCATGAAAAAAAAAGCATGAGCAGGGAACAAATTTTTGTTGTGTTAATTTCTACGCAGTTACGTTTATTTTTTTTGACACATTAAGGTCACTTATTCTTATTTAATACACGTGCACCTCTTTTTAAGTTTGGTCACTTATTCTTATTCAATACATGTGCATCTCTTTCTAATTTTGGTCACTTATTCTTATTCAATACATGTGCACCTCTTTTTAATTTTGGTCACTTATTCTTATTCAATACATGTGCATCTCTTTCTAATTTTGGTCACTTATTCTTATTCAGTACATGTGCATCTCTTTCTAATTTTAGTCACTTATTCTTATTCAGTACATGTGCATCTCTTTCTAATTTTGGTCACTTATTCTTATTCAATACATGTGCATCTCTTTCTAATTTTGAACCACCATATTAACACACATATTTTGATAGTAGGAAATCTAAAAAATCAGATAAATCATAGGAGCTGTACGATGTATAGATTGTATAAAAAATAAAATATGTGTATCGCGATAAGAAAGTCTGTCATTCTCTCTTCTACTTATCCCGATAGGGAGATGGCGTGATGGTATGTTTGTGTGTATGTATTTTATTATAATTCGATTCGAGAGTATTAATTTTAGTGTCCAATTAACGTTGTTTTTTAACATAACACTCGAACGAATTTCTTGGCCTAATTTGCAAGTCACATGTCTTCCAACCTGGTGGTTGTGAAATTACACTAAGACTTTCAATCGAGACCTCTTTAACATCTTTCTGGTTAGATGGAATCGTTGCCAGAAGGTAATACACCCGTCAGTTTATATCATATACAACGATACAACAAAATAGTTTTACTTATATTTTCTCTCAACACCACCATCATCGCAACTTCCGTGACCTTATTGGTAAGACGTCGTCTGTCTTCCTGCCCGGAGGTTGCGAGTTCAGTTCTCTTCGGAACCCAAATTTTATTTAATCATGTTGTTTATAGTTAAGGCACTAACGTTGTGGAAGTTTAAAGACATTGTAATTTATTTTTATCAAACACTGTTTATTCCACTTTTTTTGTAATGGTATAACCCTACCGGTTTCAAGGCTTTCACCTCATCTTCAGGGGAGCACAAGCAAGACTTAATTCTGTTCGAACTGGTACCGATATACACGCTTCAACGGTTGGGTGCTGAGAGGTGAGGGAAGCATGCGACGATTTCGGCCAAGAGCGGAGAGATTTTTGGGATATAACTGTTCAGCAGATGTTCGGATCGATGTACTGTCTTAGAAATTTCTAGGGTATCTAATCTGACCAATTTATTCTCATTACTACTTATATCTAAGAATAAGAACAAAATTTATTTAATCACTATAAATTATGGTAGAACTAGAGGCAAGGAATTCGTTTAAGTATACATAAGATAATCAAAGAAAAATGATGATGAAACCATATTCTGAATGATGTAATATTATTTCGAATCTCTCTTAAACATAAATAAGAATGGTGCACATCTGACAAATCTTGAAAGTTCGTTCTGCAGTCGTGCCGAGTGAACCGTAAATGAAGATGTGTAAAATATGGTGTGATGTGTTCGTATGCATAGGAGTCTCTCATCGTCTGATTTCTTCAATCTTCAGATCAGACTCCTACGCTAAATAATGTCGACATAATGTGAAAGTTATTTCGCTGCCTGATCTTTAGTCGTTGAAGTCTGTTTCGAAACTTTGACACATATTTACCGAATGGAAGCGTTTTGGGGTCTCTCCAACTTATCCAACAACTTCTTTTTGACATCCAAATAGCATACGTCATCTTAATCAAGTAACAGGAGAAAAATCCATCGGGATAGTAGAATTCGATTTAAAACAGGCAGAAAGTTACACACTATATTAATATAATTTAGAGAAGCAATGAAATATTCATTAATAATTCTCCGATTTTTGATATCTGATGAATATGGAATCACAGAATTTGGGCCATTTTTTAAATGACTATTATTAATAAAGAAAAAAGACATCTATCCCGCTGGATTGGGGCTTATTTTGCCCTTCATAAAAACGTGGGTGTTGGTGGAATCAAATTGACCCATCTGCTTTCCCTATGTGTGCCTAGGGGAGCTCACAGTTCCTTATGGAGTCGACAAAATCATCTATTTCAGCAACCATTCATCTGTCATTTAATGTTTAAAAAATCCAAACCAACTTATTTGAAGTTTATGTTATATATTTAAAAAAAAATACAATTTTTAAACTTGGAAAGTTTTTAAATTTAAGAATAAAGGAATGAATTGTGGATTCGTATTTCGCCAGTCTTTCAGAAATAAGGCATCCAATTATTTGACTCATTTTCGGTTATTTTTACATCCGAGAAACCGGTTATGCAAATATATGTAGGTACACATATACAAGTATATACACAAAATATTAAACCTTACAAACAAGTAAACTGCGGAAATTTCCCGCCCTTTGTCTACCACTATACCTATAAAGTTGTCGTTTTGCAGGTGGACGTTGCTTTGTTTATTTATCGGTTGAGGGGGTGAGGGTATATCTACCCTTCAAACACTCGTTAAAGGCAATACAATTTATAATAGGATGAAATAATGTTTGTAAACACAACTATGTAATGTATTTAATTTTTTTAAATATCTATGTTCTGAATGCTCACAATATGAATAATTTATTTATTATTCGAAAAAAATATCGTTAACAGACCATCGGCGTCAAGATGGTCAGAAATTATAGCACTTGTAAAATAATAATACTTTTAAGTTACGTTCAAACGCTTACTAAAATATAACAAAAATAAAGTGATTGAATTTTTTTTAAAGAAATGATGTTTCAGTTATTTGGAAATTGTCATTATAACCGGTTTCGGTTTCAAGCGGTTTGAAAGCCCTACTCAGAAGTCGAAAAATTATACGTGTCTTTTAACCCACGGCAACATCCTGTGGTAACTTGCACATGACGTCAATTGGACTCTTAATTCTTCAGGGAAATACACATCTGGCATGCAGCGTGAGTCATGCACTAGTACTGCATTCTGCAGAAATGGTGGCATGCGTTGGTCTTAACCAAGTCATCAAGATTTCTCTTTCTGTAGAGCTGCGTTAAACCAAAAGTAATCATTTTCATGCGTGATTGAACGTTTTGTTTTACTAATTATTTAGAAAAGGTGCGTTTTTTTTTACATAGATTGTAAAATGATGTTGAGTTTCTATCACTGATTTCTAGCTAAAAATAGTTAGCCTATGTTTTAACACTAATTACACTAATCCCCGCTACACGCCTTTCTACCCCCTATCACATGGCTCTCTTCAGGTAGAAAGATTTCCATTTCTCCTTAAGAGAGCTTCGTGACAGGGAGTAGAAACGCCTCTAGCGGGGATTAATATAATTAGTGCAACAGCAAAGAAATTTATTGTTAAATATTCTAATATGGAATATAAAGCCGAAACCATTAATACAATTTGTATAAAATAATAGTTGCTTTTGAAACACGATATTATTTATAATACAAATATGTTTTTAGAGAGAGAAACGAGTTCTTTTACTTTTAATCAATTTTTCATACTTATGCAATTTTTAATTGCGCAGTAGATCTTCATGTCAGTGATTTAAAGGAATACCTTTTTCACTTTTGTGTCATATGTGTGTTCTATGTATACTTATATTAAGTATTTTGTGTATGTATTTATCAAAATTTATGGCTCCTTTAGGGTCTCTGTTTTTATCACACGTCAACCATAGTTTATTGAACACTTTTATTGCAAATAAAATCTGTCGGGTTTATTGCCAGGCGGCAATCTCTTCCAACCAACCAGACAAAAGTAAATGAAGCAAGTTACATGGTCGCATAAATCATTCAAATGACTATCCATCCCCACGAAATCCATAAACATATACGTAAACACATGCCCACGAACCCCACAAAGACGGACAATCACCCGAACATTCTTTTTCATATAAAGTGAGATATCATCAATCAAAAGGAAAGGAAAAGAAAAATCAGGAATGAAACACGTTATTTTACTGACTAGAAATTACGAGTTTTTTCAGTCGCTTCTTAAAGCAAGCCAAGGATGGAGCGAGTCTTATATTGGTTTGTAGCTGATTCCAGAGTCTCACTGCATGGACAGTAATAGTTTGAACAATCAATTGAAAGTCAAAAAACAGCTTGAAGGGGAACAATGAGTAATTTCTGTGTGATAAAGAGGTCGCAGGATGCGAGGGAAACGCGGATGTGCGTACTTCCTTGGCCACAACGCTCTTGCATACCAAGCAGACTGCTGGCCGGCACCGCTACTCCAGCCTGCGGAGGAAGCCTTCGGGAGCGGCAAGGCTTCGGTGCAGTGCAGAAAGTGAATAATTTTGATTACAATTGAAAGTTCTTATTTTGATTAATAAGAATAATAATAAAATTACAATTTATACAGCACCGTTTAACCCTTCCTTCCCTGTGATGTGTAACTAGTACACATTGCTTCTAAAAACTTTAATCTATATAAATAAAAATGTAAATGTTCGTTAATTATTGCTAGCTAATCTCCGGAAGTTCTCTACCGATCGCTTTGAAATTTTGAGTAAAGTTAATATTCGTCAACGGAAATGTTTTTTTATTTTTATTTATATATATATATCAGTGTATATAATTTTTTTTTTAAATCAAAAACAAATATCTATGCGAACCTGTCGGGGACAATGACTAACTAGATTTGTGACACATGTCAAATTTCATTTTCGACGTTTCGGAGTTTATATCAAATATTTAATTATTAGTCTAAATAAATAAAATATTTAATAATTTAATGTTTAAAAATAAATAATAAATTTTATATATAATAAATGTTTTATTTTTGAGTCGAGACACGAACTGATAATAAATTGATTACAGGCGAAAAATAGGTTAGAATCCAAGATACGTCAAACTAACATTTGTGTTAATAAGGATAAGTTCCATTGTGTCTTAGCAGCTTGAGAAAATCTTAATATGGCTGAATCAGGACTTTATAGCTCAAGCGCAGAAAATATATTTGACAGAACTAATACTAAATTTGTAAAAAATATCCAACTAATATTTTATCTGTTTTCAAATCTTTCGAGTATCGTTAAAATAAATATAATCGCTAAAACAAATATAGCTTATATTTATAAAAAGATCTAAAATAAAGATAACTTATATGTATAAAAAGATCGAGGATCGCTAAAATAAATATAACTTATATAGTATGTATAAAAAAACAGATGCGTGATACTCTCACGTGGTAGAAGTGAAACTTCTTAGCTCTTAGGAAAAGTTGATTTTACGCATTGCTTTTTTTCCATTTGTTAACGATTTTTTTAGGATTAGGAAATGATTCTGTGGAATTTAATTCAAGAAAGTCTCTTTTAATTTAATAAAAAAAAATTTTTTTTATTTTTAATAATAAATAATAATAAATAATAATATAATACACTTAATAAAATGAAATTTAATATTAAATATATTAATATTTTTATATTTGTATTAAATTTATTATTTTTAAATAATTATTTAATTATTTATAGCTTAACTATTTTAATTATATAAAATATTATTTTATTATATATTTTTTTTTGTATAGCGCCATCTGCGTTAATTTATCCGCCATTTTCATTTCGTAATGTGCGTTGTTGACATATCTACCTCTAAGAATATCTTTTTCACTTAGTATTTTTAACTTATTTTTTTATTTTTCTGTTCAATTAGCGGTAAAATTTAATTTTATTGATTGATTTTCGTTTGAATTCAAATCATATCGTGAATTGATCTCTTGGAGTGACGCGATCATTTGCTTCACAGAGACAACATGATGCTGGTATGTACATTTTTGACAAACGTCATATTTATTTTAAACGAACTGACAAATTTTTGCTAATTTGTAAAAAGATGCATTAATGTGTCATTATTGTTTGTTTTTTGTAATGTATTTACCTAAATACCTTGCTATTTATTAGAATCGATATTTATTGTTCATTAATGACGCGATCAAACATGTCACATCCAAATTAAATTCGTGCGTAGTTTGCAATGTTTGCAATGTCTTTCCTTAACATTTAATTAATTCCAATAACCTCTTTTTTTGCTTAACATTTAATTCGTTCCAATTATCTCCGGATTTACTTAACAATACTCCTATTGGACAAATATTTGACAAATGCGTGTCCAGCTGCAAAACGATTGATCAGCTGAGATATTCTCACATCAATTGCTGGAAATTGGGAACGGAAATTTCATTGTCTCATAACTTAATGTTTCACTCATATTTTTAAAGGTTTACTATTTTATATGTTTTTGCTATAACTTTCTTTCTTCTTTTTCTGCAATCTATCTGCTTTAGTTCATCAAAATGTCGAGGAAGCAGCAGAACAACGTGTAGCCAGACTTGAGGATGCACGGTTGCGAGCACGGCGATCGCGTTCTGCAGTTTCAGAACTGGTTCGTTCTCAACAGAATGTACGCGACAGGCTGATAGTGACTGAAATAGGTCATTAGGAATATCAAATGTATCTTTTTTTATATAGAGTTTAATTTTATCTCTATGTTTATATTTCAAATCTATCAAATCGTATGTAGAAATGGAGATTTTTTAAATTAGTTTGATATTCATCCGTTTTAATCAAACCAAGCTTCGCTCTGAAGAATACGTTCATTTGCGAGATGCAGTTGTAAATGACGGTAATACAACTAACGTTGGAAGACTAACGATTTGGCCATCTTCATATACAGGCAGTCTACGTCATATGCACGAGTACGCTCAATATGCAATTGCGTATGTTCATTACTACGGGTGTCCAGACCTATTCACTACATTCACATGCAATCCAGCTTGGGACGATATACAACAGCTCATGGTAAAACATGAAGTGTTTGGGTCTGTGCGCTGCTGGATATACTCAGTGGAATGGCAAAAGAGAGGATGGCCTCATGCGAATATATAGTACCAATCTGGATCTATAACAAAATCACTTCAAACGAAATCGACAATGTAATGTGCGCTGAAATACCCGATGCCGACGTCGATAAGGATTTGCATGAAGTTGTGACGAAAAATATGATACATGGACCTTGCGGTACACTGAATCCAAATTCACCATGCATGATAGACGGAAAATGATCTAAACGATATCCTCGAGCATTAGTATCCAACACAGTTACAGGAAACGATGGATATCCTTTATACAGAAGAAGATCAACAGAAGATGGCGGGAAATTAGCAACCATACAAATGTGAAACGGTGACATCGAAGTAGACAACCATTGGGTTGTTCCATATTCGCCTTTGCTATTCAAAAACATACAAAGCGCACATAAACGTGGAATACTGTAACCCCGTTGAATCGATCAAATACATTTGTAAGTACGTGAATAAAGGCAGCTACATGGCAGTTTTTGGCGTGCAACCAGAATGTGGGATGGGAATGCGGTTATACATATCGATGAAATCGCACAGTATCAGGCTGGAAGATACATAAGCAGCAATGAAGCTGTATAGCGAATTCTTTCATTTCCCATACATGAACGCCAGCTGTTGTTCATTTAGCAGTACATCTAGAAAATGGACAACGCGTTTATTTCACAGCTGCAAATGTGCAACAAATAGCCCTGAATCCACCGGCTACAACGTTAAATGCTTTCTTCACGTTATGTAAAAATGACGCGTTGGCGAAAACACTACTGTATCACTGATTGTGACGTCAAAAGAAGAATTGGTGAAAAAGTATTTCCCTACATTTAAATCAATTATAAGAATCACGTTTGGCATAGTGAACGAGCTATTGCTGCCGCCAAGAACAAAGACGTCTACGAAGTTAACAATATTATTCAGTTCCCTTTTTTAATGTTTCTCAATTTTATATTTTTTTGTTATAACTTTCTTTCTTCTTTTTCAGTGCAATCGATCTTTCATTTGAATTCAAATCATATCGTGAATTGACCTCTTGGAGGGATACGATCATTTGCGAGCACGGCGATAAACGCGACAAACTAAGAGTGGCTGAAAGACATCAAAAATATTGTATACCCACAAGCATTATGAAATTAAAGATATTAAAAACGTATGCTTTTTCTTTTCTTTCTTTTCCATTTAACCAGACTGAGCCACAGCAACGCGTGGCCGGGTACAGCTATATCTCTATAAATATAATAAGTACTGGGTTCAGATTTTAGGTATTCCTCCGTAACACATTTACGCATTGAATGAAAAAAATAATATTAATAATAATTAGCACTTATCGGCCACATCAGAGATATTTTGTGAAAATCGGGAATAAATTCACCAATATAATCAAACGTGAGCCAGTGTGTGACGTAGATATATTAATTCTAAAAAACCGCTATATCGACCATTCCCTCCAGCAAGAAAATCTCTTATCATAATATCCCGCTCTATGGGACCGATTTGGAATAATCAATTTATTAGAGAAATAAGAAATCGACCTCAAAGTAATATTCCTCTCCTAAGGAACATCTCTCAGACATGGCTCCGAGAGATACAGTGGATATATCCTTTTAAGGGACTTGAATAAAAATATACAAAGTTAAGACTTTTTTAAGTTAAGTCATAGAAGGTATTGAACATAATAAAATATATTGACGTATTTTTTTGACATAAATTTTCGTTAACCCGAAGAAATTCGTTGAAAACCTGAAGCTCCAAGAATTGTCGTTAAACCCGGGTCATAATTATACTATTCGCAATTCTATAGTGATACTATTATTATAGAACAGTGCTATACAAGTTATTTATTTCTTTGTTTTATTATGTTCAAAAGTAAATATCTGGTGTTTCCATAAGAACGAAGTCGATTATGTTTTTTAAAAACTATTCAAGTGCTCGGGTTGCGTAAGTGCAATGTGAATGAATAGAAGCTGCCTGAAAAACTGAATAAAACAATAAATCCATCTTGAAAGCTGTGGCCAGACAGAATACATAAAATCAATCTAAATCGGTCTATCTAAAGACATTATGTAGATCACTCACAGCTCCTACGATATGCGAAGCGGATTACCATTCGACAGGTTTATGCAGCCTTCCACCTTCCACCTTACACCAGTCACGATTCTAGTGCAGAGGAACTGACTATTTTGAATATTTTAACCTGTGCCTGTAACTATGTGGACGTGTCTAGAATGTAAGATATTTAGTTATTCTTTGACGATATTCTATGATAAAATTCTAAAACTTCCGCTTTTTGACCAGATTATTCTTTGCGCTGCTCTGTGCTGAGCGACACGTGCAGTTATCTGTAAGAATATTTATATAAATACGTCTTCTTCTTCTTCATCTTATTTTAGACCTGTTGGCATGTTATGGTCCTGCATCATCGTTTCCCTCTTGTGACGTCGACTGCCAGCTGTCTTTCCATCTTTTGGGAAGTCGTCCTGGAGGTCTGCTTGCTTGGGGGATACTGTCCCTGGCCATTCTTACGGCTCTTGGTTCCGCCATTCTGGATACATGTTCGTTCCAGAACCTTCTTCTCTGTCGTCCCCATCTGACAATATTTTCAACTTCGCACATCCATCGGATTTATGCGTTTCGTACTCTATCACGAAGGGTTTTGCCAGCGATACTCCTGAGTATGTTATATATACGGATTAAACAAAAAAACGTTTAACCATAGGTAACAAAGTCAATGGGGCACTAAAACACATATATTTGAACCAGACAGTATCAAAATCTGCTAAGATAATAGTCCACAACAATATTTTGGTGCCAACTTTGATGTCGGTCCCGAGTTAGAGCGCCCTTGAGGAGAGTTTGCTCTCCTTTTATTTTTATTATTACGAATATATTCTAAGTTGAATCAATATTAAAAATAAACGTTGATGAAAATCGATTCTGCTGTAAAATAAATATAATTGATCAGTATTTATTGTATTATAATTACGGAAAAAATACCAATGCTCTGCTAGAACCGAAAATGCGGATAGCTATTTTTATAACAGTCAAAGGTGTATTTGAGATAAAAACAATCATTAGCGAAGCTATCCCAGTTAGTAACGTTTTTTTACAAATCAGTTTGGAGGAATGTTCGAAATAAAATGTGTGTGGACCTTGTTATTCGAGTCCATTGTGATATGGACTGCGGAACACTTGTTCGTATTTAAAAGCTTACAATTTTTTTTTGTAAATTTGGTGTATTTACACTGTCAGATTTTTTATACTCTCAAATACAATGTGTTACAGTTTTATGTATTTTTTTACGAGACATTTTTTTTATCTTCGGGTTTGCTTTGACGTACTGTTGGCAGTCTTCAGTTTAGCATTGACGTAATGTTGGCAACCCTACTTAGAGAGCGCAATTTTTTTTTAAATTTATAAAGTGCGAATAAATTATTTTAAGTAGAAAAAAAATATGTGAAGAAGACATCTTAAAACAAGGATGCCATTGATTAATTAATGAATTCATTTATTCGTATGGTGCCCCTCAACATATTGAAGAACGTGGCTGGAATACGACATTGTTTTCAGCCCCGTTAGTCTTTGAATTTAGGACTACTGGAGTAGGCCTCGGATTCGCAATTCGTCTTGTATGTATTTGAAATACTACGTGAATAGGTAATAATACTCGTTCACGTCTAACAAGGTTGAAGTAACTAGACGAACTAATTTATGAGTTCTGAATCTTTTTTTCTTTTTTTCTGCTAAGAATATTTAGCTCGGGTAAATTTTTTTTATAAAAATCAAGGAAAAGGGCACATTAAATATTTCGTGGTGTATTAAACATTTCTCCATTGCATTCTGCTTCTTCCCAGTGTCATGTCAGGTCCCCCCAATGTTGAATATTATCTGAGAGTAGGCATTTTTGTCCCCGGTAGTCCGAAAAAGATCCCCAACGCTCCTTATACCAGTTGAATCATGTATATTGCGGAGCCAGGAGATTTGCCTCCTGCCAACACCTCTTCGACCCTCTATTTTGCCTTGGATGATCAGGTGCAGTAATTTCTACTTTGCTCCTCTAAGTACATGACCCAAATAGGACACCTTTCGGATTTTAATATTAGTCAGGAACCTCTATCAACTTTGGCTCTTTGAATAACCCTTGTGTTGCTGACCATATCCATCCAGGGTATCCGTAGCATTCTCCGGTGCATCCACATTTCGAATGCTTCCAGTCGGTTCATACTACCAACTTTGAGGGTCCATGATTCCACTCCATGCAATAACACTGACCAAACGTAGCATTTGACTAACCGTTGTCGAAGTTTCAAGTTTAGATTATCATCGCAGAATACGCTTCTCATTTTATTAAAAGCCGCACGAGATGATTCAATTCTGCACTTGATTCTACATTCAATTCTGCACTCCATTGCACACTACTTTATATCTTACTAAATCTGATCTGTTTTCTATGTCATTTTTTAATTTCAGTTTTCTATTAACCCTTTTTTAATTACGTTTTCCAATATAACATAGTTGCCATTGATTGTCTGTTATTTAAAAGCCATTTTCAATAACGGCCTTATTCCACGTGGGAGGCTCCAGTTCGATATCCGAAGGCACGAAATAAAATAATACTCTTCATAATTTAAGGCTTACCAGGTTGGTTAGTGTCTCTTCGACTAAAATATATTTTTTATTTCCATGTATTTATCTCCCGTATCAAATTGTTCATATCTGCATAATATTCATTATATTATATGTATTAATACCCGGCTGACGCGTGCCTCCCCCTCCCATCCCCCTTATCAGCAGTCAGCTGATGCCCCCACCCCCCTATCAAGAGACAGATAAACCGGTATCGCCTCCATGCATACGTAGCGCCGCTATCAGCCACACTTCGCTGGTGGGAGTCATCAGGGCCACTGGTGATATTGCACTTTACTTTGGAAATATTGTTAATAGAAAGTATCACCTTATATATACACACATTCATACATACCATCACGTCATTTCGGGCGTAGGCAGATATGACAAAGAGCCACACTTTCCTATCTCGACATACATCCTTAGCCTCTTCTACACCCATACAACTTCTACGATTTATTTAACTTTTTACGTTTCCTTCTTTCAATATATAATTCACTTGATTAGACCATACTTTCCTTAATCTTCCTCTCACACGCCTTCCACTTGTATTTGCACTATATATTTGTTTTGTTAGTCTTCTTCTTTCATTCGTTCCACATGTGCAAACCGTCTCAGCGTGCTCTCATTTATCTTACTCAACACATCAGCCTCCAATGTACAGTACAATCTGGTAGGCTTTTGCCACGTGGCATTATCTTCCAGCCTACCAAAAGGTGTTAAAGAGGCATGGAGAGAAAATCAGACTGGAATCCTTGTTAATCTGGGTTCCGACGAGAATCGAACACGCAACCCCAAAAGACTTGTCTTGCTAACTTGCTAGGGAGGTCGTTTCTGCCCCGAAATTTTATTCAATAGCCAGATTTCCACTGTTTCCTTATCAATTGTGTACGATCTTTCGGAGTGTTGTACCGCGTGGTTTTGCTTATGATGCCAACATTTCGAAAACAAGACTTCATACAATTGATACGAAGAATCGCGAAAGTCTCAAAATATATTCGCAGAGAAGTGTCAGTTTCATCCAGTTGATTAGATACTAGGAGCCGGCACAGGGCGGTAGACTGGGGGTGGGCGGTGGGCGGCAGGCGTGTGCCGGCCTTGACACAAGCAGCGTGCCCCGGCGCTGGCGGCAGACCCATAACAATTTATCCGACACAATGGGCCATAAACACTAAACACATGATCCAGCCTCCCCCCATCCTGCTATATCCATCACCGATCCACACCCACCCTCTGGACAGATTTACTACTTTACATGGTTGACAATATGAAGGACCATCACCATAACCATCACGCCATGTCTTATCGGGTTCGGCAGAGATAATAAATGCCCACTTTGTTCGATCCAGACACAGATATGTTATTTAGTTTTTTCTATGTTCATACTTGCATTAAAATAATGTACAAATTATAAAGACTTCATTCTTCCCTCTCTCAGATTTTGACTCATTTGATCGTGCTGCGTTTTTATACGTCTTAATTTCTCGTTTATATTCTTTTTCTGAATCTCTTTACTTTATCTAAAGTGCTGCATCTTATTTCTATTATATATTGCTTTTACACGCATTCTACGCAACGAAATACGGAGGTATTAACATATATTATATATTGCTTTTACACACATTCTACGCAACGAAATACGGAGGTATTAACATATACGAGTATATTGCTTTTACACACATTCTACGCAACAAAATATGGAAGTATTAACATACTCGTATATATATTGCTTTTACACACATTCTACGCAACGAAATACGGAGGTATTAACATATATATTGCTTTTACACACATTCTATGCAACGAAATACGGAGGTATTAACATATATATTGCTTTTACACACATTCTACGCAACAAAATACGGAAGTATTAACATACTTGTATTTATTGCTTTTACACACATTCTACGCAACGAAATACGGAGGTATTAACATATATATTGCTTTTACACACATTCTACGCAACGAAATATGGAGGTATTAACATATATATTGTTTTTACACACATTCTACACAACGAAATACAGAGGTATTACATATTGCTTTCTGCACATTCTACGCAACGAAATACGGAGGTATTATCATATACTATATATTGCTTTTACACATATTCTACGCAACGAAATACGTAGGATGCATATAAGAAACGTGTATTATTATCATTTAGAAATTTCTCGAAATTTTTTTTTCCTTTTTTTGTTTATATAGTACATTGAATACGAAATTTCTTGATATGAAACTGGTAAATTTTTAGATATCAGTCAAGGGTGAATATTCTTTGATGAGTGCTAAAACTCAGTCCTGGTTTCATTTGCGATCACTTACCTTTGCGAAGTTGGGTTTTCGGTGGTAGCTTTAATGAAAAGAGAATATCGCTCAAAACTCAACGTGGAACAGGAAATGAGGGTAGTAATGTCTAGATGATTTCAAGATTTGCGCAACTGTGTGGGGAACAAAAGGCTCCCCCATACCTAATTGATAAGATTTTTTTAGGGTACTGTGAAACGAAAATGTTTGTAAACCATTGAACCATACGCAGAACTAGACTTCTGTGACCTTGTTTCTACGACGCCTGTCTCTCAGCCCGGAACACCCGGAATTAAAAAGAAAAAAATATATTGGTTTCACTAAAGTTATCTTTGACATATTTCTGGTTGGTTGGAAGAGATTGCCACATAGCAGTAAGCCATGTGTCAAATGTTATTATTATTATGTTAAATTAATGTTATTATTATTATTATTATGTTAAGTTATTATTATTATTATTATTATTATTATTATGTTAACTTATTATTATTATTTTATTATTATTATTATTATGTGAAATGTTATTATTATTATGTTATTATTATTAAATGAAATATTATTATTTATAATAGTTGTAGGTGTTAATATTATTATTTAGTTATTCATATTATTATGTTATTATTATTAAAATAAATGTTATTATTATTATCAAATTAATGTTATTATTATTATTATTATGTTAAATTATTATTATTATTATGCTATTATTATTATTATTATGTGAAATGTTATTATTATTATTATGTTATTATTATTATTATGTTAAATGTTATTATTATTATTATGTTATTATTATTAAATTAATATTAATATTATTAAATGTTATTATTATTATTATTATGTTAAATTACACATCACGTTGTATTATAATATGTATAATAAAAATGAAATACAATTCAAATAGGATTTGAAGGCGCTTGATATATACGAGTGAGTCTGCAAAACGCCAATGAGACAATAATTTGTATCTAAATTTTGACTGATTCTTTAAAATATTCATGTCACAATTTGCAAACAGTGACGTAAGTTTTCTCATCTTTGCTTGGAAATAAAAATATATGACCTCGCACCGACCTGGTATGGCCAAATAAAGTGGACCCCAGCCGCGGCACGTACTCGTATGCACTCATTCTGACGATTTCTTGTGAATCGAAATAATTAATTACTCAACAAAATTTTCGCAGATTTATTCAGTTTGCGAATCCAATTCATATCTGCGAAATTCAAACGAAAATGTATTATAATTTTAAGAAAACCGGACTAATCTATGTTAATGGCGGAACATTTTTAAAATTAAATTTTATAATCTAAGTGAAACCCAAACATACTTTCTTCTATAACACAACACATTCACTAATCATTATACTTAAATTTATTTAAAAAAAATTATGCAACACAACTACATATAAACCATCAAGCCTGAGTAGGCAAAGAGTAAAGATCGCCAGACTTTCTAATCGCTTCTTCTACATCCCTTCTCTTACAACTTCTACGATCTCTCGGACTTTACATTTCCACTTTTTATAATATCATTCACATCCAAACACACTTTCGTTTTTCTTCCTCTGCAACGCTTTTTCTTTAGATTTACAATGTTTATTTATTTTGTCAGTATTGTTTTGTTCATTTTTTTCCACGTGCCTAAACCATTTCAGAGGTTTCTCTTTCACTTTACTCAATATATCACCCTTAAGGTCACATTCATCCCTTATCAAATTTATTCTTCTCAATGCAGTCACGTAAGAAACAACTCAATTATAATTTAGTTTCATCATTACCAGCATAAAACCATATAATTTTGATGATATGCGGAGAAAACGAATATCCACCCTATTATATCTCATACTTTTGTTGGTCTTCCTCTCACACGCCTTCCACTCACATCTGCACTTTGTGTTTTGTTAGTATTTTTTCAATCACTTTTTTCCCATGTCCAAACCATGTCAGCGTGCTCTTCTTCATTTTAATTAACTCATCAACCTTAATTTCATCTATTTATAATAACTTCATTCCGTATTCTGTCATACATTTTCACCCCATGTGTTCTTCCCAGTGCACGCATTTTCAAAGCATTTATTCGAATTTTCTTCAGTCCTTACCCACATTTCACTCCCATAAATCAGAGTTGGTACTAAAATACTGTTGTGGACTATCATCTTAGAAGATTTAGATTCTGTCCGGTTCTAGTATATATGCTTTAGTGCCTCTTTGAGTTTGTTTCCTATAGTTTTACGCCGTTCGATATCTCTCGTAACTCTTCCATCATCTGTGAAAATACAACTTATGTCGCAGAATTCTTTAACCTTCTCTGACCTTTTATTACTCACCCATATATCGCATTTACTTTTATTACTCACCCATATATCGCATTTACTTTTACTACTCACCCATATATCGCATTTGCTTTTCTTTCCACACTCTTCTATCACAATCCTTTAGATTTTACAACAAATATAATATGAACATATAATTAAGTGTGTTTTTCTTTCGTTACAGGTTTTGAACCTTCCCATTCAGAATGCCGAATACCGTGTTTCTTTTCCTGAAGGTAAGTTTTATTTTAAAGCTTTATATTTTTTTACCCAGACTTTTTTACTCTTTCATTGCATCGTGATGCATTTCATTGCACCAAAAAGGGGTGATATGGACTTAATACTCGTAGTATATTTTATACACGTACGATTATATACAATGATAAATTGGTTTATAAGCAGCTTATTTAATTATTGTGTATGCAATACAATTATTGATTATGAATAATAGAAACTAGTTAACACAAGGATGTAATAAATATCCAGGTCGGTTCGTAGCCCAGCACTCAATGCCCACCAGATTCAAGACATGACTGCAAAGCTCCTCATCATAATACAGGTGGAATATTTACTTAATTCCATTTCTTTGTTACATTAAAAAAATGTTTTTCCTTTCTACCAAGAACTTCAGCACTTGAATATATTGTCAATTTTTTAAAGATTAATAAATAAATAAATATACGTTTATTGACAGCAACATAGTATGTACATATGTTATATAAATAAATTCCGAAATCGCATACATATCTGTAGATGAAAAACAGAGAATATATTTAAGAAAGAAGCTATCAAAAGATCAGGACTCATCTCATAACATCCCCTCGGCCGAGATACACCTCACCAATACAGGGCAAACCCGGCCGCGAGAACATCAGATGTTTTTCAGCCCACACCCTAGATTTATCTATCAGCTTAAACTGAAATTCGTCTAAAGGTTGATTGTATCATATAGCTTTCATTTCATGGCATTTTTAGCTTTACGAGTGAAGGTACAAATCATTCTTGTGTGAGTGGATTACCTATTTATTGAAAGAAAAAATAACACCAGTATAGTATATATAATACAATAATATAAAAAGGACATCCAATTTTTCGAGTCACTAGTGGCCTATTCTAAATATAACATGCTCCTCTCATAATTTTTCGAGTCACTAGTGGACTATTTAATATTGCAACTCCTAGCCAGCTAAATATAGCACGCTCCTCTCATAATTTTTCGAGTCACTAGTGGACTATTCAATATTGAAACTCTTGGCCAGCTAAATATAACATGTTCCTCTCATAATTTTTCGAGTCACTAGTGGACTATTCAATATTGAAACCCTTGGCCAGCTAAATATAACATGCTCCTCTCATAATTTTTAAAATCAAAATTTGTGTCTGGAACCAAAGTTTAAGAAACACTTTTCTCCTCATACCACGAATCATTTCTCACTCGTTTAACCACACCGTCATGTCAGCGGCACGCGGTTTGGTTTCCAGTATTGCGCAGCGCAATAAGCAATGACTAACCAGGACATGTTTTTCAACTTTTCACTCTGAATCATGCGGAACAATTGGTATTCCAGGAACGAAATTTCTGATCATTTTCATGAAGTGCTCGCAGCTGTCCTACTTTCCGCCTGTTGACAGCCGACGCCCGCAAGCTTTCTGACATTCTGAGAAAAAAAGTTTTTACCAAATGAGAAATATTTGTTTCTCACATATATAAAATCCGTTTTTGGAAGTTGACAAATATATAAATGACGAATTCAGTTTCTGGATCTTTGAAACAATGTGAAGAGAAACAATTTATGGCGATTCATTACACATTCCGTAATTATGGCGATTCATTACACATTCCGTAATTAAACATTGTTGCAATAAATTCTAGTGATATAAAATGAGTATGTTGATTAAGCAGAGATAAAATCCGTTTGTTTACGTGGGTAGGCAGAGGGGATAGAGCGACAGACCTTCATATATTGGTACACATTTTTCGCCCCTTTTTATATCCGTACACTTTCTCACACAACTACAATTTTTCGTGAGTTTTACGTTTCCTTTTTTCAAAATATTTACTTGATTTGACCATACCTCCGTTGGTCTTCCTCTACTACGCCTTGTATCCACATTTGCACTATTTGTTTAATTTGTTAAGCTTTCTTTATTCATTCATTTTACATGCCCAAACCATTTCATGGTGCGTTACTCAACATATAAGCCTTAAGTTCACATTTAACCCTTATCAGTTCATCCCGTATTGTGTTATACATTGTCACGCCGTGATTTCTTCTGATTGGACGCAATTCTACAGAATTTATTTGTTCCCGTGCACGTTTCATCTCTACTCCCAACGTTTTCGATAATGATTTATCGGAGAAACATTTTAAGTCGTTTTTGTTTTATACAAATAAGATCTGCCCTTACTGATGTCCACAACAAATTTAATGATTGATTTTTTTTAGAAAGTTGAAAATTTAATAACAAAACGATGTATTAAGTTATATTATTCTTAGATGTAAGAACAAGTGTTTTTCAAATGACTCCGCGGAGGTAGTCATTCGAAATGTCAATTCTTTCAAAATGGAGATTTTTATTTACCTAAATTACAAGTAATTAATTATATACGTACACAGTTTATACAAAAAAAAACAGATAATTAAAAGATGAGACTCAATTTACACGGATCTGGGTTTATTGTCTTTCGTTTATCGTGTCTCTTGTAAACTAGGATCATGCCTGTATCTTAATGAGGACATATAAACACGGAAAAATAAGTTTTTGCTTTATACCGATTGTTAATTAATTATATACAGGGTCTTTCAATTTGAGTGGTTTTTTTAATAATTTTTTTTAATTCTTGAATAAAACACACAATTTGCTTTATTTTTTTATTTATTATTACACATGACAAGAAATATACACAATTTGAGAAAAACAACAGATAATTTGATTTGGACATACAATTTTAATGGATCTGGGTTTGTTGCCTTTCATTTGTCGTATCCCCAGTAAACTAGGCTTTTGCCTGTATCTCACTGAGGATATTTAGCATGAAAAAAATAAATCGATACTTCTTTCCGATTTTTGATTACACATAAACAAAACCCCGTTGCACACTCTCATCAACCTGACAGTGACACTCAACTACAACTGGAAACATCTTGCGAAATTCAACTCCTCACACATCATCACTCCAGAAAGACCAAAAATATTCATCCCACACTATACCGCACACAATCACAAATCTCACATAAATCCCTTCCACTCGCTTTGATTTCTTTGATTTTTTTTATTGCTTTGATTTCAAAAAACTTTTTATTGGTCATTGAAATATAATGTATGCTATTTAAACACAAAAAAACAATATCCGCCAAATGTCCACCTCTTGCAGCTCCACAGATGCCCACTCTTTTGTCAACATTTTCGATGACATTTTGGCATCATTGCGGTTTTAACTCACCAATAACGCGAATAATTTCGTTTATTCAGCTCAGGAATTGATTAAGGGTCATTCTTGCAGACCTGGCTTTTCACGTAACCCCACATAAAATAGTCCAACGGTGTCAGATCACATGATCTTGGTTGTCAATAAACATCATCGTTTCCGGATATTACGATACATAAAATAATTCTCAATTTGAATGCGTTGTTGTATTGTGTACGACTCCATTTTTATAAATGCCATACATTACACTTCTCAAATGTCAGAAGACCCAGGCAAGTTCATGACGCCATCTGTGTTTTATCCAAGAATTAAAAAAAACCGCTCAATTTGAAAGACCCTGTAATACCTTTCTCATAAACTCTCATTAAATTATGAAAGTTGTGAAACCTACTTATAAATGTGTACGACGTGAGTCAACATTTGGTGTACTTTGTTATTTCAGATATATCAAAAGTCCATCCTACAATGTCCTGCATACAATCATCAAAAACACACTACATTTACGAGATAAGATTGATTATAATATCGAAGTTAATCAGTTAATAATTAAAAAATATCTCTAAATGGGGAAAAAAAACTATAGTTCCTACACATAGGTTTTTTTATTGCAATTATTTCTTTACAGCACTGCCATCTAGCGAAATTTCCCCACACTGACACATTCATGCAGAGCTGAATTTCAGCGAATGCTAATACTTGACACCTGATTATTTCAATTGTCAAAGCGAACTATAATAATCTTTAAAATAAATTATTCATTGAGGAAGATTAAAAATAACGTGAATCAACAATTAACATTATTTCAGAATTCAAATATTCATATTTGTCAATTTATTAGGACGAAGGTAATATTCGAATCAAAGAATTTTTAAAACAATTAGTTAATTTAGATTTATATTTACAATAATACATTTCTACAACAATAATAAAGACAACCTTCGTGGCCTAGTTGGTACGACTCCTGTCTCTCAACCTGAAGGTTGCGGGTTCAAATCCCGCTGGAATTTAGACTTTTTCAAAAAAAGATTCCAGTTAGATTCTCACTTAAGGTATCTTAAACAGTTTTCTGGTTGGTTGGAAGAGATTGCCACATGGCAATACACCTTCCAGGTTGTACTGTATACAACAAAAGTGTAATACAATAGGTTTCTTTGGAGTGACATTTGGTTTCTTAGTCTTTCCCTTCCGGTGCTAAAAAAATTCACGCGTTCCGGTGCTGTGTATTCAATACACATGTAAAAATGAGCGATTTAAAATCGGAAAAATAACATTGATAGCCAGTCGCTTAAATTAATTAAATTTGAAGTCAAAAGTGGTAATAAAGCGACCACCTCAAACGAATGCCCGCGAGCTACCAAGCGAGCGAACTGAGATTCTATTTCTTGCATTCCCATATACCGAAGTAGAGTGAGAGTGATACGTGAATAGCATCGTTTCCTCACCCATAGTGTTTTTTTAGAATGAATATATCTACGTCACACACTGGCACACGTTTGATTGTATTGGTGAATTTATTCCCGATTTTCACAAAATATCTCTGATGTGGCCGATAAGTGCTAATTATTATTAATATTGTTTTTTCATTCAATGCGTAAATGTATTACGGAGGAATACCTAAAATCTGAACCTAGTATTTATTATATTTATAGAGATATTAAAGTTTTTAGAAGCAATGTGTACTAGTTACACATCACAGGTAAATACTCGTAGAAGTAATACTGCCTGAATAAGTATAATATCACCAACTTAACATATATCATTATCCGTTTCCGTTTGTACGTCGGTCGCTAAGAAATAATTTGTTTCAGAACCTATTTATTCTTCCAATATTAGTTGACATATGTCACTTTTTGATACTCGTATGATTATCCCAATCTTTCATTTTTATCTTGATGTAAGTTTACACATGACACTACTTAATCACTTGCTGGCATTTCTTGATAAAGTAACCTTATTAAGTATTCTTCTTCTTCTTCCTGGAACTGTCCCAACTCTTTGCCTAGGTAGGCTGTTGGGGTCGGCTCTTCTCGTTCTCAGGCTGTATGTTCTTCGGTTCTGGGTGTCACTTTCATCTAGGACGTTTCTCTGCAGGATTTTGGAGCATTGAGTCATCAAGGAGTTCTTTGGTCTTCCTCTGGACGGATGTCGAGGAAGATCCACAGACATTGCCTGATTTACAGTATGGTCTGGTGGTCTCCGTCTTATGTGCCCGTACCATCTCAGTTGTCGCTCTTCCCACTTACTATTTATATCAGTGACTCTCAGGCTACTACGAATGTGTGAGCTCTTAATTTTATCTTTCAGTGATACTCCTGCCGACCACTAGCCTTATTGAGTAAAATATGTCATTTTTTTCACAGTTCATGTTCATTTTCAGTGGTATATATTTGTGGTTCGCGGTCCACCGTTCGATGACCCATGACGGTGGTGACGTGACCCTCCGCCTGATGCCTGCGTCACCTGACTGACTTTTACTGAATCATCGTGTCAGATAACAATTCGAGGAATAACCCAACTGAGCGCATTCTATTGCACACCTCGAGGAAAATAAATTCATTATTTTAGACATTTGAATTAACATTTGTAAATGATTTATTTAATATTTACCAATTTATTATTTACTAGCTGAAAATCCATCCAAGGATGTGCGAAAACAATACTTGTTAATTGTTACTCTTACATACATTCTATCCCATCTCGTTCTTCTTTTGTTTATCTGAGGCTCCTGAGGCATTCTTCTTTTGTTTATCTGAGGCTTATGAGGCGTTCTTCTTTTGTTTATCTGAGGCTTATGAGGCGTTCTTCTTTTGTTTATCTGAGGCTTATGAAGCGTTCTTCTTTTGTTTATCCAGGCTTTTTTGTATAAATTTAAAGAATTAAGGGTCGCACCGAACGTTTTTAACTTAATGCATTAAAAAACCAACTGTATTTTACATTTTCTGACTTTACAATAACATCAAATTGTGCTATATTTAATTTAATAATTACCTTTATTCAGTGCGTGTGTTTACTCGAAATGCGAATGATAATGAATTTATTTTCTACAAAACTTTTAATTGTACTTTTTTTACGAAACAAATGGTTTGTAAAAAAAAATATACAAACTTATTTAATAGCATAAGTAACTACCTTCCAATTGCCGACTTGTTTTACTTCGATAGTGAGAGTTTCAAAATTAGAATACTTACTTTAAGCAGTAGCTTCTGCATATATATTTTATTTAATTTTCACTTCCCGGTCGCAGTAGGTTTTGTTTCATTTTCGTCTTCATGGCATTAGGTAAATTATGTAACAGATAACGCAGCTGCAGATCGTCATCGTGAGTATTGGTAACATTACCATACGTGAAGATGCAATAACACTTGCACAGTAGGTAGACATGACATAACACCAGAGTTTTATATCTTGAGACCTATCTTTAACCTTCTCCACATTCATATACCATACAACTTCTACGATTTCTTTGACTTTAAACTTTTCATTCTTTCAAAATATCATTGTCATGATCTAACCATACTTTCCTTGATCTTCCTCTCACACGCTTTCCACTCACAGGTTGCTAAATTATTACGATAAAACAAATTCTATCAGTTTGTGACAGTCGCAGCCCTCTCCACTTCGTGGTCTGATTTAAGTGTTGCAGCGCTCCGTGTGTCACGCTCTATTACTGTTGGCACAGTTGAATGGGATAATTAGCAGATATTTGAATGTTTGGCTGCAGCTCTGGCGCTCTGACACAGCGCCCACCCACTTAACACTTTCTCTTGGCAGAGCGGCCGGTCCGACCCATTTGTCAATCTCGTGTGATCAACTTGAAACATATTTAATATGTTTGGTGAACGTACTCTGAAGGGCGTTTGACGTCGCATGTTCATTATACGGAGTGTTGTTTGATACGGCATATTAAAGGAGCTGCAGCGTAAGGTAATATTCCAAAAATCCTTGAAATAAAATTAATAAATAAATAATAAATTAATTAATAAATAAATCCTTGAAATAAAATTAATAATAATATTGAAGGAATAAAGATTTAGTGAAATATGTTAGAACACAGAATTCCTTGGTAACCGACATATATGATAAACAGTGAGAATTATATTATACTCGTATATGTTGATATAACATGTATCATATGTTGATATGATTCTTAAATATTTTTTCTTACTGGTCGAAGCACTTGTATATCTTCTTCTTCCTCTTGGTCTAGGTCATATGACCTGTTTGTGATAGTGGGCTGTCCTGGGATGATGACGTCCAGCTGTCCTTCCACCTTTTCGGCGGCTGGTAATCTCCTGCTGCTAGGGTTTTTAACTTGTATATAAGTTTCAAATCTTGTGGCGAAGACCTCGTGAACCTAGTTGGTAAGACGCATGTCGGGGGTTGCGGGTTTGCTTTCCGTTGGAACCCAGAAATATTTCAGTCTGGTCTTCACTTAAGGCCTCTTAAACATTTTTCTTGTTGGTTGCAAGATATTGCCATATGGCAATAAGCCCACCGGGTTGTACGATATATAACGAAAGTGTAATACAATAAATTATACGTACATAAATACTATCACGCCATCTCCCTGTAGGTGTCGAAAGTCATATTTGTGCTTATCGTTTTTGTGCATAACTATAACGTTTGTGCGCCAACGTATCAACAAGATATAACATTTTTGCAGGGGATTCGCTTGTTTTTTTTTTCATTTTATAGGGGGTCGCAAAACTAAAAAAGTTGAGAAATAATAGCCTAGTTAAACTCTCCAAACACTGTGGCGTATGTGATTGCTAACTCTCAGCTGTTGGAAACTGCCAGTGTGAACAGATCACTTCGCCCAGCGCCGTATATGTGACCCACTTCCACCCACATTACTGTGCCGTATCCATTCAACTATAAAGTATGAAGTAAGTGCCTGGGCCGATCTGACTGATGGAAAAATCAATAAATAAATTTAATCAAATTATATCCATTTATCTTTGATATGTATGGGAGTGAAACAATACTGAAAAGAGCTGAATAAATGCTGCAGAAATGCGTCTACTTAAAATAATACATGGGGTGACAGTATATGGCAGAATACGGAATAAAGTGTTTATAGATGAGTGTGAAGTTAAGGCTGATGTGTTGAGTAAGATGAAGGGAAGAGCACTCTAAGAGGGTTTGGGCATGTGGAATGAATGAACGAAGAAAATACTAATAAATACTGCTTAATTATTTCCATGTGTTATGTTGTGGTTTTTATGTTCACACATCATTTCCCATTTGTCATTTTAGTTTTATAAAATTTGGACTCCTTGAGGCTTTTCTTTCATTCGTTCTTGTTGACAGTTAAGCTGAGGTGGGTTTACTTTTTATTTTGTTTTCTTCCATATATTTTGCTTTTTAGTCTAGATGTACAGGGGTGAGGGCTGGAAGCCCCCCGATGGGCTTGCGGTCGGGCTCGTCCTACATTAGTGGGGTGTATCTCGGCCGGGGGAATGTTTGTGGGATGAGCCCAGACCTTTTAGTGTCTTCTATCTTAAATGTGTTTTCTGCAGTTTGTTTTGAGATGTGTGTGCGATACTCGGAATGAGTTTATTATATATATGTACACATTGTGTTGCTGTGTTTGAATTATTCTGAGGTGGTATTTGTGATTATTTATTTTTTCTGCCATCTATTTATATTGTTATTTCTCTCTTTATTCTACATGTGCAAGGGTGTGGGCTGAAAAAACATCTGGTGTCCCCGTGGCTTGACTCGCCCTCTATTGGTTGTGTGTATCTTGGCCGAGGGGAATGTTATGCGATGAGCCCAGACCTTTTGATAGCTTCTCTGTTAAATGTATTTTCTGCAATTTATGTGTTTTTTTTAAGTATTTAAATATATTATGTACATACCATGTTGCTATCAATACACCTATATTTATATATTATTATTATTTATTTATTTAATAAAAATAAATACACAGTGCAAATGAGATTGGAAGGTGTGGTAGAGGAAGTCCAGTTAGAGTATGGTTGGATCAGGTGTAATAGTATGATATTTTGAAAGAAGGAAATGTAAAAAATCGTTGGAGCTATGTGAGAAAGTGTAAATAAGCAATTAATTCAGTGATAAATTTCGGTCCGATTCCCGTTGTAACCCAGATTTATTAAAAAAGGATCCCAGGATGGTTTACTCTTAAGTGTTCTTTAACATATTTCTGGTTGATTTGAAGAGATTGACAAATTGAAATAAGCCTGCCAGGTTTTACTGTATGTGTACAATGAAAGTGTATTAAAATAATTCAAGATATCGGCTATGCTAAGCCTTTAATGAGGAACTGGTGTATATACTCGTAATGTTACGTTAACCCTTCCTTCCCTGTGACGTGTAACTGGTACACATTGCTTCTAAAAACTTTAATATCTCTATAAAGATAATAAATTCTGGGTTCAGATTTTAGATATTCCTTCGCAATAAATTTATGCATTGAATGAAAAAAATAATATTAATAATAATTAGCACTTATCGGCCACATCAGAGATATTTTGTGAAAATCGGGAATAAATTCACCAATACAATCAAATGTGTGCCAGTGTGTGATGTAGATATATTCATTTAAAAAAAAAACAGTATGGGTGATGAAGCAACGCTATTCGCGTCTCACTTTCACTCTACTTCGGTATATGGGAACGCAAGAAATTTAGTCTCAGTTCGCTCGCTTCTCTCGCTTCAGTAGCTCTCGGGCATTCGTTCGAGGTTGTCGCTTCGCCCATTTTGTGAACGTCGACCGATGTTTTTTTCATGTTTTCAGCAATTAAATTTCAATTATTATCACTTCTGACTTCAAAGTAAATAATTTAAGCGATTGGCTATGAATATTCTTATTTTTCCGATTTTAAATCGCTCATTTTTACATGTGTATCGAATACACATCACCGGAACGGGTGGATTTTTTTAGCACAGGAAGAGAAAGGTTAATGCTGTCAATGATCAAACGCCGGATCTGTGACTGACTCAATATCCCCTCCCCCTGCCAAACATTAACATGCGCTAATTATCTTCTCTTTTAACATGCGAAAAAAATGCAATACACTTGCGAAATTATTTCAAGTAGCCTCGATTTTCTTTGGCCTCGATTGCCAAATTATTTTTATGGCACCAGACGAATATTTATTATTTTAAACTGTCTGTTTATACTCAGTATTCTTTCTCCAGCTGAATTCTTTATTATACGAGTAGTCGAGTATTTCAAAGATATATTTTTTAAAGAAAATCTTCACAACGTAATGCTCTTCCTATGTTTCACGGGCTGTCGCTTTTGAATAGGACCTTGGATATTGACATCTTTAATATTAAAAAAAATATTTTGTGATTACTTCGTAACAGATTACGGGTGTTGGTATCTTTCCAAAAAAAATCATCATATTTCTTAGTAGTAAGCTCTCCTTCGATGAACAAATTGCTTATACAGTTTCTTTAGGTAATATAGTCTTATAGAGTTACAATTTGTACTCCCATGTCAGCCAACAAAGGAAATAAAAACTTTTATTAAATCATTTGTTATGTCGGGTCTGGATTATTGTGATTATTTCTACTTTTTGTATTTACTGGATTATTTCTGCTTTTTGATATCGCTTCGAGTATAAAAATAAATTACAATTCATCGTTATTTAAAAAAAAACTTGTATCCTAAAAAAGAGAATAAGCAGGGGCGTGGCAAAGTACGTGTATGTCAGAATTGAGAGAAGGGAGCTATGTTTTCTCTACCTTACACAAAATATATATGGTATTGAATTTTATCCGTGGGGTTTATCTTTGGTAACCAGATTTATTCATTCTAACACTCCAAAAATCAAATGTTAAGAGGAATTTCAGGGCATCAATGCCAAGTCTACATTATTGTAAGACCTTTTATCAAAACGCCAGCACCACTTTGGAAGCTAAACCATTAAACACAGACATACACGTACTACTCGTATGTAGTATCTCTATGCTAAACCATTAAACACAGACATTCACGTATTATGTAGTATCTCTATGCTAAACCATTAAACACAGACATTCACGTACTATGTTGTATCTCTATGCTAAACCATTAAACACAGACATTCACGTACTATGTAGTATCTCTATGCTAAACCATTAAATACAGACATTCACGTACTATGTAGTATCTCTATGCTAAACCATTAAACACAGACATACACGTACTATGTAGTATCTCGATGCTAAACCATTAAACACAGCATACACGTACTATTTATTTATTTAATTAACGACACAACAGTGTCTTTATATACAAATGAACATGTGACAGGTTATACAAGTACTTAAAATTATTGACAAATAATACAAAACTTTATCTTAAACTAACATGAAGATACAAAAAGCAGTAGTAATAATAAATTACAGTCATTGTTTTAAAATTATTTAATAATTATATGTATATTTAAGTTCAATATATGCTATGTATGTATACCACAAAATATTACCAAACTTCACCAAGCAGACTTACGTAATTGTCGAAGACTTATTTTATAGAGGTAAAGAACTCAGATCTGTTTTTAGTGGAATAACGCATACATAGAACAAATATTGGATTTTTTTTAAATTTTGTGGGAATTTTATGGATAGATATTGAGATATAGAAAACACATGGCCTCATTAGCAGAACGAGATGCAAGTTGCTTTGCAGAATTAAAACCTTCCTACATGTTGATTCAGGGTTACTCAACTCCAGAGGCAAAGTATTGTCCTTAATGTTTTGTTTATATTACGTTATTTATATTAATAAAGGAGAGCACAAAGTTAGTAGCTATTTCTAAATATTGTTGTGATATTCTTGCGAATACTATGTATACTTATATTAAAAATATCTAAATTGTTGCAAAACTCGTTACTATATAGTATCTCGATGCTAAATAAATTAGGAAAAAAATATAAATAATATTCTATACATTATCAATTTCAGGTGATATAACATAATACGTCGACGCTTTGAATCCAAATGACACATAATCCGAAGCATTTTCTTATCAGCATTTTCAAGAATTTCTCTGAATCAGCAATTGCTTTAGCTGAAATAATCACTTCAATATACAGTGTCGAGTGATTCGGAGAAATCAAGAGTGTGCAGCGTAGTCCGCTGAACCGGCTGTATTTCGTTTTATGTTAGAGTTGACTTTATATTAGTCGGTTTGGTCTTTTATCCATAGAATGGTTCAATTTGAAAACTTAAAATCCAAAGTTGTCCCGTTCGTCCTATAGTGACCAGTTATTTGCACCTAAATGTGTCCCGTTCGCCATCTAGTAACCGATTATTCGTACCTAAAGTTTTCCCGTTCGCCTTACAGTGAACGGTTATTCGTACCTAAAGGCGTCCCGTTCGCCATCTAGTAACCAGTTATTCGAACCTAAAGTTTACCGTTCGCCCTATAGTGAACGGTTATTCGCACCTAAATGTGTCCCGTTTGCCACCTAGTAACCAATTATTCGTACCTAAAGTTTTCCCGTTCGCCTTACAGTGAACGGTTATTCGTACCTAAAGGTGTCCCGTTCGCCATCTAGTAACAAGTTATTCGTACCTAAAGCTTTCCAGTTCGTCCTATAGTGACCAGTTATTCGCACCTAAATGTGTCCCGATCGCCATCTAGTAACAAGTTATTCGTACCTAAAGTTTTCCCGTTCGTCCAATAGTGACCAGTTATTCGCATCTTAATGTGTCCCGTTCGCCAACTAGTAACCAGTTATTCATACCTAAAGTTTTCCCGTTCGCCCTATAGTGAACGGTTATTCGTACCTAAATGTATCCCGTTTTCCATCTAGTAACTAGTTATTCGCACCTAAAGTTTTTCCGTTCGCTCTATAGTGAACGATTATTCGTACCTAAAGGTGTCCCGTTCGCCATCTAGTAACAAGTTATTCGTACATAAAGGTGTTCCGTTCATCCGTGAGTGATCAATTATTCGTAACCAAATGTGTCTCGTTCGCTCGGTGGCCGGTTATTCATACCCAAATGTGTCCCGTTCGCCATATAGTGATCGATTATTCACAATCAAACGTGTCCCGTTCTTCCTATAATGACCGGATAATCATATCCAATGTTGTCCCATTCGCCTTATAGTGATCGTTTATTCGTCCCAAATGTGAGTAATGACTAAACAGGGTAAAGAGGTGTGTAATATATGAATAAATATTTTTATGAAAGGTTGATGTAAGTTTCGTTAATGTCTATAAGATGTTTATAGAGTGAACAAATACTTCATCAATATTTTCTCTTTAATTTTAATATTTTTTTTAATCGTTTCGAAATCAGCTGCTTTCGGAAAAAAAACTTAATTATTAAATTGAATACATCATTGGATGATTCTTTGAATTATTCAATAAGTGTTTTACAATATTATCGTACAAACTCAGGGTATACCATGAATGTTGATATAATTAATGGCAGTGAAGCATTACATAGTTTAATGAAAGCATTTATAACTTGAGACATTGTAGCATGGTCCCTGTGACATTCAGTAATTTAATTATCGTATCAACGATTCTAATAAATAGCAAGTTATTTAGGTAAATACATTACATAATACTAACAATAATGACAAATTAATACATCTTGTTACAAATTAGCAAAAATGTGGCAGTTTGTTAAAATCAAATAATATTTGGTAACGTTTGTCAAAAGTCACTACGTTAGTCTGCATTTGTTAGGGATGGGGTATTCCATAATTGAATTTTCGATTTTTTTATACCTAAAATGAAATGTTCGTAATTAGTATTAATTCATTGTGGATCTTGGCCTATTTAAAGATAGATACAAATCATACAATACATTATAAAGTCAGTTTAATGAGAATTAGGAATTAAAACATCAGTTTAGAGAAAAATAATTTTTCGATTTATAAAAAACTATTCGATTTGTAAAAAAAAAAACGATTTTACTCCATCCCTTTGAGACGTGACATTTCAAATGTCACAGGAATCATCCTACATTTTCTCAAGTCTAACAATATTATTCTGCCGTTAGCTGTAGATTAAGTTAATCGTACCTAAATTAGTATACCCAAAATATCTGAATCGGTGATGTAGAGATGTTGGGGGATACTATAGAAAATCGAGTGGGAACAAGTCAGGACTTCATGGAAGCTTCACAATATCACCCCTTTGCGAAATCAGTTTTCACACTTCTTAAACTAATTCCAAACTATTATTGAACGTGCGACAAGTGGCCTAATCCTGTTGAAACCACGTTCTCAAATTGCGTACCTGAAATCCTTGCCACTCCAATAACAAAACTCTCAGCATTTAAATGTAATATTCCGAATTAACTGTTTTTGCTTGGCCTCGAGCATCTTCAGATAAATAAGGATGGATGATTTCTGACGCTGAAATGGCTGCCCAAGAAAAAATATTTGGTATCCTTGCAGCCGAGCTCGCTTTCATAATGGTGATGGTTGTGTCTCAGCTGGGAGGGTGTTGTGGGATGAGCCTGAACCTTTTGGTGTCTTCTATCTTGAATGGGTGTTTTCCTTTACCTGAGCATGTTGTATATTATTGTGAGACATTTGCATGTTATTTTTTTATTGTTGAACCTTTTATTATATTAATCTATTAAATGTTTTGATTTTATTGACTGCTTATTAATTTTTTTTATATTTAATTTCAATGTACAAGGGTGTGGACTGAAAAAAATCTTTGACATCCTCGCAGCTGGGCTCGCCTTCTATTGGTGGGGGTGTAGATCTTTTGATAGCTTCTTTCTTAAATTTAATTTCTTGTCCATTATCTTGTAAATATGAAATTTCAGAATATATTCGTATGTGCATACCATATTACTATCATTAAACTTATATTTATTATTTTACTGTTTCTCGTGCACAATGGAGAGGTTTCTGATGTGTTTACCTTGGGTTTCCATCACTCGAATGGTAATAAGGTAGTCCGCGACATCGCTAATGTTGACGAACGCTTACGGGTTAATAGCGTTGGATCGACGCGCACAGATTCATTGACTTACTCTATACGTTGCTCTGTCCGAAAAGTCCACGGGTGACCCAGTGGTCGAGATTTTAGCGTGAAACCAGCCTCTTCAAATCTTTTAAACCACTGCTTAATTAAGTTGGTGGTCGGATACTGTCTACCATTATATAATCGGTACTCAACTCGAAATAATCGTCAGTTATGTATGAACTATTGTTTTCGTAAGACCCTGTCCAGATGAGGCGTTTTACGCGCGATTCGAATTAATCAAGGTAAATTGATCTAGCTTCGAGGTATTTATGAAATTTACAAACATGTATGTTTCTGTAAAATGTTTTCTTACTTCTAACTCAATCGCACGGAGAATCATTTCATAATTACCGCGAAGCTAGATCAATTTATCTTAATTAATTCGAAACGCGCTACTTGAATCGCGCGTAAAACGCCTCATCTGCACAGGCCCTAAGACGTATTGACGCAAAACGCGCGATTTTTTAATGTGACTCATTATGACTGAAATCACCAGAACCCGTTGAGCAAATGACGTCTTCCGCGTTCTTCTCTCGTCATGCATTCTCAAATAATAAAGGAAACAAAAGTGCACTATATTCTGGGATACCTGTATAGTAGATAATCGCATGATGTATTTATATACTTTATTTGAAAACTCATTAACAAATGACTTAGTTATTGTACGAGTAGCTATAGCCGCGCATGGTAACACATTCTCAGCTCTCCTTTCTCAGTCTACGTACCGTTTTACCAATAACAGATAACAGCTATTTCAATGAATCCGATTACATTAATCTCCCAACTCTCTCAAGCGATAAGCAACGGATAATACCAACCGCTCGCCACACGACCGCTGTGCGTTTCACCAGAAATACCGTTTAACTGCTATGAATTATTTAAAAAATAATTGTAATTGAAGAACCGACACATTCCGATGGTTTAATAAGATCGTGTCTTGTACTTTCGTATCATTGGTATTCTGAATTTCGCATTCTTGAAAATGGTTTCACCGGATTTTATCACCTGAGATATGATTGAATTGAGACTTCTTTTTCCGTGGCCTAGTCGGTAAGACACCTGTCTCTAAATCCGAGGGTTGCGGGTTCGGTTTTCGTAGGTATACAATGTAAAAAATATATTCTAGTGTGCTTTTCACTCTGCTGTTGCTGTTGGATGAAAGAGATTGCCACGTGGTAATAAGCCCACCAGGTTGTAACAATACAATAGGCATGAACGTATAAGCGTACATTAAATCTCTTGTATTTAAGTACAATTGGTAAGGCGCCAGTTTTTCAACCTGGAGGTTGCGGATTCGATTCCCTTTGAAATATTTTTTTATTAAATATATTTTCTATCTGGCTTTCACTTAAGGCCTGTATAACATCTTTGTAGTAAGTTGTAAGAAATCCGCCAGGTTGTTCTGTCAAATGATCGTTTGTTGACGTTTCACTCCGACTCCCATTCTACTATTCTTCTTCTTCTCAGTGTCATGTCAGGTCCCCCCAACGTTGAATATCACTTGAGAGTAGATATCTTTATCCCCGGCAGCCCGAAAAAGATCTCCAACGCCCCTTATGCCGCCCGTCCAATCACGTCTATTGCGGAGCCAGGAGATTTGTCTACTGCCAACACCTCTTCGGCCTTCTATTTTGCCTTGGATGATCAGGTGCAGTAATTTGTACTTTGCTCCTCTAAGTACTCGTACATGACCCAAAGTAGGACACCTTCCGGATTTTAATATTAGTCAGCAACTCTCTATCAACTTTGGCTCTTTGAAGAACCCTTGTGTTGCTGACCATATCCGTCCAGGGTATCCGTAGCATTCTCCGGTGTATCCACATTTCGAAAGCTTCCAGTCGGTTCATACTACTTACTTTGAGGGTTTATGATTCTACTCCATGCAATAACACTGACCAAACGTAGCATTTGACTAACCGTTGTCGAAGTTTCAGGTTTAGATTATCATCGCAGAATACGCTTCTCATTTTATTAAAAGTCGCACGAGATGATTCAATTCTGCACTTGACTTCGGTTTATGGGTCTTTCTTTTTTCTTTTTTCCATTCTAATATAATATATATACTTGATAACCACATATTATACTGAATCACTTGCAGTAACAACTTAAATGCAGGGTTCTTTTAAAATTTAAATAATATCTACGGGGATTCCTCATCATAGTACACGCTATTTGTACTCTAGATGGTATATACGTGTTTTATGGATAGGAACTTTTAAAAAATCCAATATGACTAAGATCCGTGAAGACAGTCACATCAAGGGGCGGCCAGAGCAGATACACAATTCAAGGAGCGCCCCTCTGTTTAACCGCCTGTGTGCGCTGCACACATTGCACTTATGAACGCAAACCCCTGATATATAAAGCACAGTAATACCTCGTCTAACGATATGAATACGTTCCTCTAAATCGTTAACGGAGGTAAAAAAATACACGAAATATAAAATTAAAATAAATGGACATCTTATTTTATTGACAAAGCACAATTTAAAAGTATTATTGTTAGTTAATGGAAATCCCATCCTATAAGCAGGAGGATTTGTGCCAGTAACCATTTAAATGAAAGGAGGTAGTGCTAGAAGAAACTACTGTTGTACAAAATGTTTAATGAGTTTGGGACAATAAATTCAGATATGCGACTATAAATTAATTGAGAATTAAATGAGATTAGATGGGATGTATTGAATGGACGGAGGGCATTTACAGTTGAGTCAAGATTGTATGCGGTGCGCAGAGGATACTCAAAGAAATCATGGTCGAAGGTCTCCTCGCCCATTCCACATGTGCATATAGAACTTTCTTTTATATGGATTTTGTAAAGTGGTTTCCTATCAGACACCGGCCTACTATTATCCTGCATGTGACGCACAATTCGTTAGGTTTTTGAGTATTTTAACCTGAATATTCCTGTAGGTAAGCACCTTTATTGCTGTTACAAGACAGCTCCCAAGCCTTGAACCAACTGGCGAGTAAACAATTTGAAAGTAAAGTCAACGAAAATGTATTAAATTATAACTATACTCGTATATGTGATACATAACACAAAAATTCTACAAAATAGGGATGCAAGTGAATAAAATTAAATCAAAAGTCGATTGTGTTTCTTCTTCTTATTTACACGTAACATCTCTCAGTAACAGGTTCAAGCATTTAATACATTACTTTTTACTACATAGCTTCGTGTAAAGTCAGAATCATTTTTTAGACTGCGCTGGCAAGAACTGTTCTCAATAACATACGCAAGAAAGGGTCTTCCAGCCGCTATGCCTGTTGTAAGGGTCTTAACTCTTTTGAACGGGACTGCTTCAGATATTGACATATTTCATATCACATTACCAAAAGCAAAAGTAAATTTTCTTCTAAGATTGATCGTGTGAGAAAACACTCATCAACGTACTTAAGTGACTTTGAATATATGTGTATGTTTGTGTGTATATATAATATGTATGCATATACATTTTATTTTATTCTATATAATTTATCTTTATTTTTAATGTTAACATTTCTTGTATTTTTCAATGTAATTGGGCTAAGCCTGTTTTGAGAAAATAAATAAAACGTCTAACGAATGAGACACTCGAGTGAGGTAATAGGGTAACGTTTTTGCTGTTAAAACTTTAGCTGATGACTGGTTATTAAGAATCATCTCATTCCAAATTTACCCGATGACTGATTATTAAGAATCATCTCATTCCAAATTTAGCTGATTACTGATTATTAATAATCATCTCATTCCAAATTTAGCTGATTACTGATTATTAAGAATCATCTCATTCCAAATTTAGCTGATGACTGGTTATTAAGAATCATCTCATTCCAAATTTAGCTGATGACTGATTATTAGTTATCATCTCATTCCAAATTTACCTGATGGCTGATTATTAACAATCATCTCATTCCAAATTGAGCTGATTACTGATTATTAAGAATCATCTCATTCCAAATTTACCTGATGACTGATTATTAAGAATCATCTCATTCCAATTTTTGCTGATGACTGATTATTAAGAATCATCTCATTCCAAATTTAGCTGATGACTGATTATTAGGAATCATCTCATTCCAAATTTACCTGATGACTGATTATTAAGAATCATCTCATTCTAAATTTAGCTGATGACTGATTATTAAGAATCATCTCATTCCAAATTTACCTGATGACTGATTATTAACAATCATCTCATTCCAAATTTTCTTCAGTCAATTTTTGTTGTTCCTCATTCGTGAGAGGATTGTCGCTGTCATCCAGTAAAGTTTGAATATCTTCAATTGAAATCCAGTGGGTGCGCGATATCAACAATAGTGTTTTTGTCAATTACGTTATAACGAGGTAACATAAAGCGAGGTAGGACTGTATTTATATTTATTGTTGTATGACACGGAGCGATAAAGCATGTATCTATTTATAGTGGTATATTTTCAAGGCTACTTCAAATAGTTACATAATATTCAGGATATGGTCCTAAATATAGATAGCAAAATATTAAAAAAATGCATTAAAACGAGTTTGTTACACGATATTCAAAGAAACTTCGAGTATGTAGTTTTTCAGAGTAATGCGAACGAGATATATATCAATATTGTAGAATCACACATTATGAATAATTGGTTTTGGTATTTGGGCGCATTCTTTTTCAATGGTTGCTTTCAACCCATTAACCCTTGATAAAATAATCATTTCATTTTGTAATATACGTAAATTATTGTAGTTGTCATAAACAAATATATAGTGCCATCAATGACCGACAAAATAAATAAAATTTAAGTGCAAATGTGGTTAGGAGCAACGTTCCCCCTATTTTTTTCAGTGTGTGTGCGGCCCATCAACTTATATGTGCAAGAAAAAAAGAGGGAAGTGCGTAAATATGCATATTCATGCATAGATAAAACTAAGTAGTCAACATAATGTACCACGAAATCATAAATTAGATTTTTCAAATATGTACGTTATGTATAAAAAAATATATTTTCTTATCCGATAATGTTCCTTCCTGTTGGAATCCAGGATATTCTTTCCTTATGCCGCGTGGACTCTATATGGTGTTTCCGTGTTCCGCACACATCTCAAAGAAAGGAACCTGAGAACCCATCATAAAATATCAAATAAAATATATAATTGCGCAAAACAAAATATGGTTACAGGTTCCTTTCTTTGAGATGTGTGCGGAAGATGGAAACATGTGTGCGGACATTTTTTAACAGATGTGCGGCCTCACACGCGCACATCTTGTGACGGTATAACCCTACCGGTTTCAAGGCTTTCACCTCATCTTCAGGCTGAAACCTTGGATAAATAAGTAAAACGGTTTTAACTTATTTCTATTTTATTTTGTTTTCAGAATATTAACCAGAGACACAGAAGAAAGCTTCAATGAAGGAACAGCAGGAGGGTTAGATTGCAAGGATATAATAACAGGATCGAGGATAGATCAAAAGGTAATTAGTTCAACTCTTATAGAACATATAATATAACATACATTATATATAAATTTTAACAAAACATTACGACTTTTTTCACATATAAGATTTTTTTTAAATTTGTTACAGCTTTATTCCATCGAACCATTTACAAGTTATTGTAATTTGTTTTATCAAACACTGTTTATGCCACTTTTTGTAACGGTATAGCCCTACCGGTTTCGAGGATTTGCCCTCATCATCAGGGGAGCAAACAAGTCTTATTTGTGCTCCCCTGATAATGAGGTGAAAGCCTCGAAACCGGTAGGGTTATATCGTTACAAAAAGTAGAATAAACAGTGTTTGATTAAATAAATTGCAATGTATTTAAACCTCTACAATATTAATTAATGCCTTAAATCTGTGGCGTTATGACAGAAGTTGATATGTCCGTTCTTTGTCATTTTGTGTTTGTGTGTCAATCATTATCCAAACAAAATATACGAGGCATATCCAGAAACTAAGTGTACTGAATTTTTGTGGGTTACAATTTTTTTTATTTAAACAAAAAAATTACGACGAAATATAAATAATATATTTAAAAGTTATTTAATTTTTCTCTCAAATGTAAATATATATCATATTTACATTTTATTTTTCATTTCTGAAATTTCAAAACAAATTAAAATAATGTAAATATCAGTTTGATAAAACATAAAAAAATAATAAAATAATCGAAATTGATTCTTAAGTATCTGAATGTTTTTTTGTTAGTTTTCTTCATTCATTCGTTCTAAATGCCCAAACCATTTACGATTGCTCTTCTTCATCTTCTCAACGAAAGGAACCGAATATATGCTCTCCACGTTTCGATTCCATACATAAAAGTTTTTTTCTAAAATACCGCTTGTAACTATCATTTTATCAGATTACGATACTGTCCGGTTCGAGTATATGTTTTTTTAAAGCCCCCTTGACTTATTTTTCTATCGCTGCATGCCGTTTGATATTCCTCATAACTTAAGCAGAATTCCTCAACTTGCATCAATCTTCCATAGTTCACCCACATACACATTTCTTCTTCTTCTCAAACTTTCTGTAGACTCTCAAGAGTCTGTTACTGCAGGATTGTCCTGTGATGCTGAGCTCCAGCTATCTCTCCATCGTTTCGGTGGTCTCCCTGGTGGATGCCGTCCATCCGGCACCCCATGCAGAGCTATGTATGGAATTCTTGTAGAATTCATTCTTTGTACATGTTGGTACCAGTATCGTCGACGCTGTCGTCCCCATCTGACCACATCTTGGACCTCACAGACCTCTCGGATTGTGGTGTTCCTTACACGATTACGCAAAGTCTTCCCAGCAATAGCGTGCAGAGTTCTCATTTCCGTTGTCCTTAGCATACTTTTTGTCCTGACAGTGTCCGCCCTCGCTTCGATGCCATATGTGAGGATAGGTCGCACACAGGTCTTATAAATGCGTACCTTGCTATCCGTTCTCATATCTTTATTCCTCCATATGACATCTCTCAGACAGTCCGCCTTAACTGCAGTTTTATCTACCTGAGGCCTTACTTCTCCGGGGAGGTCATGAGAGCTGAGCAGTTCACTGCCAAGATATCTGAACTGGGAACATTTCTTATTATATAAAATATATTTTCTTATCCAAAATATGTGGACTATTCGAAAGTAAATAATTGCATAAATTTATCTGTAGTTTTGCATTATTTACTTATCTTTTTGTCTGTCAGCAGAATATAACAGACCAATGATCTTTTATATTCTGCTGTTCTTTGGATGTACCCTGCAAGCTGTCCTTCAATTTTGATGGTATTGCTGGTGGTGGATATGGAAAATTCTCGTATCGTCCATTCTTATCACGTGCTTGTACCGGTATCATTTTGCCACTATCTTACAATTTCCTCGATGTCGCACGTGTCTCTTATTTCACTATTGCGAATTCTGTCGGCGAGTCGCTTGCCAGAGATATATCATATGATCTACGTTTCTGATATTCTGAGACGTGACTTTGTTCTAAAGGTATCCGCTCTGGTTTCAGTACCGTATATCATTATCGGTAGGAATGTTTCATACATATTGTATTTATCCAAGTTTCAATGTTCATGTGTTTGTTCCTCTAGACGACGTACTTAAGATATGCCGATATAGCCTCCTCAGACCCAGTGTATAAGATACTGTGAGTTTTCTATGAATGATACTGTGGGACTGAACTTATGGTACAGTCCCACAGTATCATTCACACAAGGAAACACTTTTACCAATCTAATCAATTTACGCAATGTTCATGAAAGTGCTACAGTCTTTCTCGGAGGGAATAGATGTAACTTTTATCCGTCATAATTCTAACAAATTATATTTGTATTCGAACATATTCTAACAAATTATATTTGTAACTTAAAAAATATGTACAGTACCCGGCGGTAAGTAATACACGTCGGGTTTAAGAAACAGACTGTCGCTTTGTAGAACGTCGTCTCTGTCGCACGGAGTATTAGCGCATCGTGCGACAAAGACGACGCTCTACAAAGCGACAGTCTCTTTCTTAAACCCGATGTGTTTTACTTACCGCCGGGTACTATACTGTCTTATTTGTTACTGTCTTATTAAATGATGTAATGTCTTATTTGTTACTGTCTTATTAAATTATGTACTGTCTTATTTGTTACTGTCTTATTAAATTATGTACTGTCTTATTAAATTATGCACTGTCTTATTTGTTACTGTCTTATTAAATAATATACTGTCTTATTTGTACACAGTGTGTTCTATATTCCTCTTTGCTTTAATTTTTATTAAAATAAATACAATTTGGTTACAAATGTTAATATTTTCATCTTTTTTGTTAAGATAAATACTCAAGGTATAACACGAGCATATGTTCCCTCCCATCATCACCCCCCTACCGAACAACATTGAAATTATTTCTTAGTTTATAAAAAAATATTAAATACTTAAAATCTACTCCTTATTTGTTTTTTGGGTCTGAGGAAGGTAGTTGCAAGTCAATTATTATTAATTAACCTAACCACTTTTCCTATTTCAGATTATTGTATCAAAATCCCCTTAAATACTCAGATTATTGTATCAAAATCCCCTTGCAAAATAAAATAAAAACTCAATGAAATATCAGCGATGCTACATTCTCAGTTCCCTTGTGGCACAACGCATGAATTATATGTTTATAGGACTAACGCAAGAATTCCACTTATATATTTGTTCGTTAATAGAATTTGCAAATACAGCAAAAAGTTAAGATTCCGAATAAATAATTTAATTCACAGTTGATGATTGATATATTATTGAAAAATATCTGACCGTACCAACTTCACTTCGACCCGGTTTAAGTAAACCTTCATTATGTTGTTAATTCTATCTAATTTTCTATAAGTCACGCTATTTTCTGCAAACGTGGTAGTTTTTTTCACGATTATTTTAACCCCTTTAATCCCAACCCTATTATATATACAATATATGATATATAAAAAGACTCGCACGCGTTGTTTTGTGAAAAATCGTGTACTTAGTTTGAATGGATTACCTATCAAAAAAAACTTCGCTAAAAAAATGCAAGAGTTATTCACTTACAGTCGTATGCCTCTGTGAAGACATACAAAAGCTTTAAAAGCTCCTTTTGTAGAAAGAATACGTAAGAGTGTGTAAAGAATGACGAAGCGAGTATAAACTTTAAAAATGCATGGTATGCGTAGAAGAGATTGACTTATGATAACCACGTTTTTACCTTATATCAAAATCTGATCCTTTTAGACCAAATCTGCAAGATTTCGAAGTTTGAATAGTAACATATTGCGCATGCCGAGATGTATGAACGTGGTGGAGGCGCAAGTCTTGCTCTTGGATTGAAAAATTATGAAATCTGTTTTCTTTGCCTACTTCGCAAGGTACACGTAGGGATGGTATGTACGAGTATGGATTCATATTATTTTTAACGTTCTCCTTCACGTTGGAGGCTGGCAATCATTATAACTACGAGTATGTATGTTAACTTTGTCTGTAGCTGATCTGAATAGAAGTGTCCGTACTAGAGTGGAACCACTCTCTTAAGGGGATATTCTAGTCTAAAGGCGTGAATTTTGGGCGTTTTTTCAGACTAAATAAAAAAAACAAAAAATATTTTTAGTATACATTTTTTACAGTTTGTTTATTGATGATTTGAGAATGTGAATTTTTGAAAAAAAAAAATAAAATTCAAGTTGTTATCAGCTGTTATATCTTGTCGTAAAAAAGGGAGTGAGCTGGTCGAAATGATTGGAACACTTTCGTAAATCTGAAACAAAATCATATACAGTTACTTGATAAGAAATAATGTCGTTATAGTTGGTACCAAAGAGAAAAAAAAACGTAAAATGGCGGCTGTCTGAAAAATTTTTTTTTAACCTTTTTTTAAAAATAGTAACATTTTTTTCATTTTTCAAGGTAGGGACAATATAAAAACATTTATCAAAGTTATATACTAAATTTGAATGCAATCGGTTGGATAGAACTTGAGATTTTATGTCGACTAGGTCGCAAAAAGTAGTTTCGAGAAAAACGCGTTTAAAGTTTTGAGATGATTGTCCGAATAATTCCGGTGCGGCGTAATTGCTGCCTCATTTATAACTATAACTTCGTAATTATTGAGAATTTTAAAATTTCCTTTTGAGAACATATTCTTAAAGATCTAAACTTTAAGAATATGCAAAAAAGCTCTTCGTTTTCCTTGTTTCTTCTCCTGCAAAACGACCTGGATCATTTCATATTTGTTTCCTCTCACGAAATGCCCCAATAAAATTTAATCTTTTTAATGGAAATGAGTATTTTTTTCCACGCGTTTGAGGACAAGAGTGGGTAAGTATGTTCGAATGTGTATGTCTATTATTAAATATCTTAAAACGATAGCGCCCGTCTAAAGCGAGTCAACTGATTGCATAGTTCGCGCCTGAACGATACACAAACATGAATGCAGATATATGCAGCACACATCCTTTGTCCAGTTTGCGATTTGCATATGTAGACACTTACATCGTTGGCACACAATTTCATTTTCAGTCGCCCTTGAGCGGCGCGCGGCTGTCGGCTGGCCGAGTCAGTTACCCCGGGCGGACCGCGACTAGAGGTCAGTGCTCAGTGCATACTGCACGCCGCGCACTGCAATATGCACTCCATGTTAATTGTCATTGTTTTATTGAGGAGCCGGCGTTGCGAGATGTCATTTGCATATACCTACCTAACTCTGTTACTCGTATATGTGATAGAACACTTGAGCGACTCGACCCATCGATTCAATCAATATATCGTATGCCAGTTCTGCGATCGTTTTTAAAATGACTATAGAGAAATAGAACCAAGGTTTAATTGGTCGAAACTCTCGTTTGTTCCATTTTTTCTATATGGTGCGGCGACCTGGATACTATAATAATAATAGAAGGATAATTTGTAAAGTGCTGTTTAGAGAGCAAACTCTCTTTAACCCTGAGAGATCGGCGCACTGCTATAGCAGTGGAAGAAATTTGTTCTATCCTTGTATTCTAAATGAATATCATTCATTTAGAATACAAGGGTACATATTCTAAAATATATTTATGTTGTAAAAATATTGGTTTTTTGTTTTATTGTTGTTTAAAATAAATATTTATCACGAACGTTCGAATCGTAAATATATCTCAGCACTAGATAGACAATTATATTTTTTTCTCGTAGCGCTCTCAGGGTTAAGGGCGCTTTGATTAGGAACTTCCCCGCATCTGCATGTGTTAAGAAAAACATATTTAGTAAGAAAACCGCAGAAAGTTAAGAAGCATTTGGTAAGAAGTACTTTGAAGTTTTTCTTAGCAAGGAAAGACAATGGCCGTAGCCACCACCTTCCTATATTTACACTTAACTCTTGTCTCTTTAATTTGTAATGTTTTTAGATAAATACCATTACGCCGTCTCCCTATCGGGGTTGGCAGAAAAACCTGAAATTAGTTTTTGACTGAAACTGAAACTTTGGAAAGATGAAGATGTAGAAAAAAGTTCGAAAAAAAATTCTGCTTTTTTTTATTTTCCTATGTAACAACATTGTATTCTGTGTCTAAATTTATTATTTCAGGAATTTATTTATTTTCATTGTTGTAATTACGACTTTTGAAACGCGTAAAAACGTACCTATTTTATTAAAACACTCTCCCTTCTGTTACACAAAAATGTTACGTATTACAAACTTTTCACTGCGATTTTCGTAATCATCAGGGTCGATTTAGTAAGAATCAGCTAATTTAATCTCTATTACAGACAAAAAGTTTAAATTTGTTAACTAGTGTATAGTTCAAGCGCCCTTAAGTAGAGTTTGCTCTCTTATTATAGTTAAAGCGCCCTTAAGTAGAGTTTGTTTTCTTATTATAGTTAAAGCGCCCTTAAGTAGAGTTTGCTCTAATATTATAGTTTAAGCGCCCTTAAGTAGAGCAGGCTCTCTTAATGGCGCTATATAAGTTGTCTTATTATTATGTGTCTTTTTTGGAAGAGATATCGATCACGTTAAAATATGGGATCGGGATACAAAGGGTTAATTCACACAATGCCTGTTCTTATATGCGCTGAATTATAACCAAATTTAGTCCACAAGTTCAATAACTCTTCAGCGCGGCCACATGACACGCGCCCGGGCAGTAATTTAGTGAAATATTCCTGACTGCGCAATTTTTTTTATTTCTCTAGTACATCATATAATCATAAATTTGTGTCTAAAATGTTTATTGTAAAATAAATTACCCGTCAAATTTTGTTTAGTTGAAATATGTTTTTATTATTGTAGTTAACTGCCGTACGGTGCCAACTTAAATAGGAATGAAACGTGGACGTAGAAAATGACTGACAGGAATCGAATAAATGCTGTAGAAATATGTGCACTGAGAAGAAAGAATGCACGGGGTAATAATGTATTACAGAATACGGAATGATTAGGGATGAATGTGAACTTAAGGCTGATGTGTTGAGTAAGATGAAGAAGAGCATGCTAAGATGGATTGGACTTGTGGAACGAATGAAAGAAGAAAGACTAACAAAGCAAATATATAGTGCAAATGTGAGTGGAAAGCGTGTGATATGAAGACCAAAGAAAGTATGGTTGGATCAAATGAATTATATTTTTATAGAAAACGAAAGTCAGAGAGACTGTAGTAGTTGATGTTTCCATGACCGAGTATCGGCTGTATATCCGATGGTGGAACATCTATCCGCATAAAAGAAGAAGTACTTCTATGGATAGCCCTTGACGAAAACGCAAATCAAGAAAATAGCAAAACATTTCAAAACTATTATCCGACTGGAAGGTATCAAGTGTTTGTATTTATGTTCATGTAAATAGCGCAATCTATGAATAAAACCAAGATTATATAGTTTCGTCAAATGATTCCATATCAATCTTAGATTATTCGTGGAAAAAGATAATACGGAAACATATTTATTGATAAATAATAATGACTTCCACAATTTTATTATTGACGCTCGTTTCGAGTTTCTTTACCTAGATCTTCGACAGGCGAACGAAATACAATTAGACGTATATTTTGCATTATAGTTCTATCTTCATCCTGTCGTGTAGTTTATGGCTTAGCATCGTGATTCCCATGATAGCTCTTGACGACACCTCTCTATTCATCCCTGCACTCCGCGGTGCGAAGAGCTGTGACTAAAGGTAGTCATGTTGCGTCTCTCATTTGGCTAGTCCAACGCACGTAGACTCGTCTTCTTGCGTATCGTGTTTTCACGCTTCCATTGACCACAGGTCACTCCAAAATGTCTCCTTGGCCTCAAGCAATATGCCCAAAGAATCGGAGGAGTCGTTGTAGAGATATTTTCTACAATTTGTAAGGGATTCTCAGTTCTTCGAGGACAGTCTCCTGCAAGGTGGATAGACCAAATCAAAGAGATGGCTAGTTACCAATTGAGTGCTACATTCATCATGGTTCAGAAGTGGAGGCGAATGCTTCGTTGATTTCCAGATGCATCAGAGAACCACGACGATATTCTATTATTCAAACTTCTCACTTGGTCTTCTTTCAAAATCTGGTCCATTTGGTCCAGTTACGTTTTCCTCGGTCTACCTCTTCCACGCAAACCTTGCACCTTTGACTTGTGTACTCGCTTAGTCGTTCTTTCATAATTCATTCTCTCCACATGTCCAAACGATCTTATAAATCCTTTGTTCATCTTACTTAAAACATCCATTTTTTCCATGCATTCATTTCTTATGTCTTCATTCCATCTTCTTTCAAAAAACATTCTCCACATCATTAATCTTAGTCTTAACCTTCTTCCGTCAAGTCCAAATTCCACTTCCATATATCAAGGTGGGTGGGTGGCCTTGTTTTTCCAAAAAGTGTTCTAGTCTAATTTTCATTTAAGGCCTCGTTAAATGTTTCTGGTTTGTTGGGAAGAAATCGCCACATGACAACAAAGCAACCAGGTTATACTGCATACAACGAAAATATAATACAACACAATACATTAGAGACGTGCAGAATACTATTAGATCTAAAATATGTGGAGTTCGGGGATATTTATTACTTTGTTACTATATGTAGCATATGCGAGATGTTAATGTAGAAGATATAGGTTGCTGACCGTTACTTTCTGATCTGCTGAGCAGCCTCGAAGCAGCCAGTAACGGTACGCTACTGGAACTCGTGTCTGATGTTTTCGTAATGATGGACAACATCACTCCATCACCATCAATGCAGAATGAATGACCGTCACGCTATATCGCGTTGTACCTGCGAGAAATCAATCAAATTCCAACGTAGAATATGCATATTTATTAGCACGCTATTTCTAAGAGAAGAGGCATTTGTCATAGATCAATCATGTCCATAGAATATACGACTAGAGAACATAAAAAAACAGGTCGGTGTCTCTTTAGTCAGCACATTTAATACTTATGAATATGGAGATAGACAGACCTTCACATTTAATTATTATATAAAGTGTTATAATCGTCCGGTGGGTAAAATAGTCCGGTAGTACTTACGTCAGGTACCCTGATCATCCATTTAGTATTGTGCTTTCTATTATCCTGGTCACGGATTATGGGCATTGAAGTTTATTCATCATGGGAGTTATGATGCTCAGTTATGAGCTAGTACATGTTAGCTTGTTCAGGCTACTTGCTGTCCATCACAATCACTCATACCTTGGTCCTCCCAGCTAATACTGTAGGTGGACTTGTTAAGCAACAGATGATGCTTCAGGAGCCTGTTGTTATAACGAAAAGGTAGTTTGGACTCACCCTCGTAAGCACCCAGGGCAGCGATTAGAGGATTGCTGTGGTTCTGTTAGCTTTTATAGAACTTCACGGTTCAAGCAAGGATGTGGTGTTGAAGGGTTTCTTTACTCTGTTCGGGGTGAAGTCGGAAGATGTTGAACAATGTATCTTACACGACTGATGTTGAACAATGTATCTTACAGCTACACGACAGTATAGATCAGGGGTGGACATACATGAGGTCAACGAGAGCCACATTCTGGATTTTCATATATTCGAGTATAAAGAGCCACACCATAGTCACGTTATCACGTAGTATTAAATACACTCATTCTAATTTATTACATGTTCTACACAATTCTTAATTGCTATATAAAGTATCAAAAATACACATATAAGAAAATATAAAAATGAGAAAGAAAACACAAAATAATTAGTTCAAAATTTATTTAATAAAAATAAAATATAATACAATAAAAAGTGTATTTATCCCTTTTAGTTAAATCACTCAAATTTGGTGTAAAATGTGTTAAAGCCGTTCGCAGCAATTCTGTCAAATGCTCGTTTTTTAGCTGTGAACGATGTTTTGATTTTACAAACTTCGTTTTTTTTCGGTTTGATTTTACAATTTTACAAACGGTTTGCGTGGTTTGCGCACATAAAGAGGCAGGAGATGCGTGCGCACCCTACACATTGAAATCACAGCACACACGTATACAACAATATTCGCGTCTTTGACAGTTGCATTCATACATGCCCATCTTGTCACTTACAACATTTAGAAAGGAAAATCGCGAAAATACAAGTATAATGGGGTAAGAAAATATCTATATTTTTATAAGAGATATTGGGAGCCGCATTTGACCACGTCTGGTATAGATGAAATATTATAAGTTAAATTAAGTTTTAAAGAAAAGGTACGGTAAAAGTAAACTGCATACAACCTTTTTGTTTGCTTAAAGAAGAACCAGAATCGAATGTCGTCGCCAATCTGGTTTTGAGTGGGTGGCGCGATGCAAGGAATGACCCCGGTGATCTTGAGACGGCGCGCAGGATTTAAATATCGGGGTCAACTACCCGCGTGGAGTGTGGAGCGCGCAGGTCCATATTTAGCGACGCACTCGGATCCCAGAACCGGTTGCAGCGCTGCCAGGATGACATTCTGCGCGGCGAGGACCTTCGCGCATCGGAATGCACCGCCGCTGAGGAGATTCGCTTTTATTGTCTCATCAAATTGTTATTTCGCCTTATCCAATACTTTATTACCAACACGACTATTCAGATTTCAAAGCGAATGAAATGTAATCTTTCGAGAAATGTATTCTACTCGACACAACCTGGTACAGGTAAAAACATGCCCGTAATATCAATCTATAGTATGTTGTTTATAGTTAAGGCATTAACGTTGTGGACGTTTAAAGACATTGTAATTTATTTTTAACAAACACTGTTTATTCCACTTTTTTGTGACGGTATAACCCTACCGGTTTCAAGGCTTTCCCCTCATCTTCAGGGGAGCGCAAACAAGACTTGCGCTCTTGTTTGCGCTCCCCTGAAGATGAGGTGAAAGCCTTGAAACCGGTAGAGTTATACCGTCACAAAAAAGTGCAATAAACAGTGTTTGTTAAAAATAAATTTCAATCTATAGTAGACGACCTCCATGGCCCAGTTGGTAAGATGTTTGTCTCTCGACCCGGGAGATGCGGGTTCGATCCCAGATATATTTTAATATTATTAAAAAAAAACAGGTTTTTTGATAGCAACATACTCGTATGCACCTATATCCTGAAAATATATTTCAAGATAATGAAAAACAAAAAATACATTTGATAGAAACTATCCAAACGTCTGGGATCATCTCATAACATCCCCCAGTCGAGATACACCCCTACCAATAGAGGGTGACCCCAGCCGCGAGGACTACATCACTTTTCAGCCATCACCCTATTTCAAATTTCTGTCCGGTTTTCCCTTTGGTTAGAAGACATTGCCATATGGCAATAAGCCCGGCAGGTTACACTGTATACTACAAAAGTGTACAATTCAATTTTCGAGACCAAAATTAGTTTTTATTTTATTTATTAATAACTTTATTGCACAGTGTAATATAGCGGTCATGTAGCAATGTTTTCCAACTAACTATGTAACTTTATTGTACAATGTATAATATGGCGGTCATGTAGCAATATTTCCCAACTAACTATGCAACTTTATTGTACAATGTTTAATATGGCGGTCATGTAGCAATGTTTCCCAACTAACTATGCAGCTTTCTTGTACAATGTATAATATGGCGGTCATGTAGCAATGTTTCCCAACTAACTATGCAACTTTATTGTACAACGTATAATATGGCGATCATGTAGCAATGTCTTCCAACTAACTATGCAACTTTATTGTAAAGCGGCTTTATTGTATATGGCGGTCATGTAGCAATGTTTCCCAACTAACTTTGCAACTTTATTGTACAGCGTATAATATGGCGATCATGTAGCAATGTCTTCCAACTAACTATGCAACTATATTGTACAGTGGCTTTATTGTATATGGCGGTCATGTAGCAATTTGAGGGAACACAAATTCTTTTCTTTCTCTGTATGTAGCCATTGCAATTCCTAAGGACAAGATATATTTGTAGCCATTTATGCTCGCACATGTATTGATATTTGTCGTTGTTATCTAAATATGGCGTCAAAGGATAGTAAAAGTAAAAAAAAATAGCATAATTTTTGCACTTTGTTAATATAGTTATTGCACCATGAGTAATTTTCCTTCTTGCGTTGAAATTTTACTTCTCGTATTTTACTTCTCTTCTTCGTTTCATTCCTGATTTTTCTTTTCCTTTCCTCTCCACCATCCCTCTCTTTCCTTTTGATTGATGATATCTCACTTTATATGAAAAATAATGTTCGGGTGACTGTCCGTCTTTGTGGGGTTCGTGGGCATGTGCTCACGTATACGTTTATGGATTTCGTAGGGATGGATAGTCATTTGAATGATTTATGTGACCACGTAACTTGCTTAATTTAATTCTGTCTGGTTGGTTGGAAGAGATTGCCGCCTGGCAATAAGTTAAATAAATAAATAAAAATAAAGTCAGTCGTCGCTGTTATCTTTTTCACACTCTGGCACGTCGTCGCTGAAAAATAACTTCATATAAGACAGCTCTGTGTTCGTTACTACGTGATGTTTCGTTTAAAAAAATAACCAAAACCGTTTCAATCATCTAATATAAATCATGCTTGATGTCGACTTATTTTTACCCTAGCAGCGTGGGACGTGAAGGGATCGAACTGAGCTACGATATAAATATGACCTGGATGATCTACAACTAAAAAAACTTAAATAAACCCTCCCCGCACTCCGATACAAAATTTCGTAGATGCACGATCTCTGGACACTTGTTTTAAATTATGCGCAAGTATTTAGTTTCAAATTCATTGTATTTTAGTTTTCTTCTTCTTCCTCTTCCTATAGATCATGATCTGTTGTTCACCTTCTTATGGTGTGGATTGCCAGCTGTCACGCCATCTCTTCGGAGGTCTTTCCGGTAATCTTCTTCCGGCTGGGTTCGCTTGAAGGGCGACACGTGGAAGTCTGTCGTCTTGCATTCTGTTTACACGTTCGTTCCAGTATCGCCTTCGTTGTCTTCCCTACCTGACGATGTCTTCCGTACAACACTTTCTCCTTATTTCGGTGTTTATGATTCTATCTCTTAGTGTGTTTCCGGTTATACATCTCAGTACTTTCATTTCCGAGGTTCTCAGGAGAGATTTTGTTCTAGATGTGTCTTCTCTGGTCTCTATTCCGTAGGTGGCTATCAGTCTCACACATATCTTGTATATTCTGACTTTACTTTCTATTCTCATGTGTTTATTATTCTACACCGGTGTTGTTAGGCATCCCGATATTGCAGCCGCCTTTTTGACCTGTCTCAAGGTTTCATCATACAGATTTCCATTGCTACTGATGCTCACTCCAAGATACCTAAACTCCATCACTTGCTCTATTATTTTGTTATTCACTGCTAGTTTGCATTTAACCGGGGTCTTAGATATTGTGAGGCTCTTCGTTTTGTCCGTGGATATCAACATGTTATTGTATATTTTAGTGAGGTTTGATGGAGTCTATATAACATCCTTTGGAGGTCATCTTCGGATTCTGCGGTGAGTACTGCATCGTCTGCGTAGCATACAATTCTGACTTTTTTGTCTCCCAGTCTGTATCATATGTCCATGTCTGCAACTTCCTCAATTAGTTTGTCCATTATTAGATTGAAGAGGAACGGGCTTAAGCTATCCCCTTGTCTAATTCCAATAGGAGTAGGGATTGTATTTTACAAATGAATCAACTCATATGTAAAATGTTTTTTGTCGAGATGTGTGATTCAATGATAATGCTGTTAAAGACACGTCATTGTACACATCATCAATCTAGACAAGGAATTATATTCAAGTTGAATATTCCGAATCTAAAGTTGCTGTACGCTGACACAATGTAACATATTGTCAGCGTATAATATGTAATCTGAGCCGTGATTCACTCAACATGATCACATACATTAACATAACAATAAACACGTTTCCTCCTCATGACAAATTGTTTAATAAATTTTCTCTTAACGTGTAGCACGTACCATGGTCCCGTGAAGCCGCAATCACGGTAATTCTTCCACAGACCCTTCTTATTCTCGCTCGAAGCACAAAGGAAGGTCGATCAGCCGTGGAGTAGGGCTTTTAAAATTTATTGTTATTGCTGATAATGGCGGACCCTGCGACGTCTTCTGCATATATTATAATATATACACTTTCACCGCGTATTATGGGGAGTTACTTGAGGGATACCGTTGATATTAATGTGTCAGTAATCATACTGTGGAGTGGTCATTAAAAGTACCAGACTTTATAATGTGGCACACACAGAGTGACTGATACATTACCACGCTTTATTACTTTAAGTATAGACCATCACGATGAAAATGCGACTAGTTAAGTCACATGTCTTCGAAATATTTATGTACGGCGCGGAGATGTGGACGCGAGAGATGTAAAATAGATACATTTGAAATGTGGTGCTACAGAAGGATGTTATAAATTTCTTGAACGACAAGGCGAATAAATGCCTTCATTTTTGAAGAACTGAGAATCAGCAATACATTGTCTACAATACACCTAAGACGAGTTCTTCGATTCTTTGGACACATAGCTCGTCGCCATGGAGATGCAGAGCATTGTGGTCACTGAAAACGTGAAGAGATAACGCACAAGAGGAAGAATCCCAATGCGTTCTTCTTCTTCTCAGTGTCATGTCAGGTCCCCCAACGTTGAATATCACCTGAGAATAGGCATCTTTGTCCCCGGCAGCCCGAAAAAGATCCCCAACGCTCCTTATACCAGTCCAATCACGTATATTGCGGAGCCAGGAGATTTGCCTCCGGCCAACACCTCTTCGATCCTCTATTTTGCCTTGGATGATCAGATGCAGTAATTTGTACTTTTCTCCTCTAAATACACGACCCAAATAGGACACCTTTCGGATTTTAATATTAGTCAGCAAACTCTCTATCAACTTAGACTCTTTGAAGAGCCCTTGTTTTGCTGACCATATCCATCCAGGGTATCCGTATCACATCCACATTTCAAATGCTTCCAGTCGGTTCATACTACCAACTTTGAGGGTACATGATCCATGCAATTACACTCCATGCAATAACACTGACCAAACGTAGCATTTGACTAACCGTTGTCGAAGTTTCAAGTTTAGATTATCATCGCAGAATACGCTTCTCATTATATTAAAAGCCGCACTAGATGGTTCAATTCTGCACTTGACTTCGGTTTCTGGGCTACTTCGTATGGCAACAATGCGTTGAACTGACCAAGTGAGAGACAAAACAAGGCTACCCTTAACAACTGCTCTTCGAACCGCAGAGTGCAGGGATGGATGAAGAGGAGTCAAGAAAGACTATCATGGGAGTCACAATATTCAGTCATGAACTACACGACAGGATGATGATCGAGTTATAATGCATACACGTACATAGACGTCCAACTGTATTCAGTTTGGTTGTCGAATATCTCGGTAAAGACACTCGAAACCCGAGTTGATACTAAAATCGTGGAATTTCAAAGTGATTCCTGTTTATCTATAAGCATATTTTCATATTATATTTTTCCACAAGTAATCTAAGATTTTTGTTATATGGAGTCGTTTTATGGATCAATATAATCCTGGTTTTACCCATAGATTACCCTACTTACATGAAAATGAGTAGAAATACTTGGTATGTGCCAGTTATGAGTAACAATTTATTGTGAAATGTGTAGCTTTTTCCTCGGTTTGCGATTTCATTTCAGTAAATAATTGTTGAGCGAGGCGAAGAGGGAAGAGGGGGAGTTAAATTATATACTTCTAGGTGTGTTTATGCAAAACTAAAAAAAACATCACAACAAAAAAAGTTCGCCATTATCTCGATTTAATGTACAATATTAGGTGTTAACATAAGTTGTGTCCGTTTTTTTTTCAATTTAAAGATGAGCACCAAAATTAAACAAACTGGTAAATGTTATACGTCATTCACAAGAAAATTTTCTGCTCTACAAGATATTGTGTTTGCTTTTACGTTACATATATTATTTTATTTGATTACAAGCCTTCAAAATGGAATGTCAAGTAGACGAAAGGGAGCATTTTCGACACCTCCTTCTGTTTGCGTTCAATCGAGGGAATAAAGCTGCCAAAGCTGCTCGCGATATTTGCGAAGTGTACGGTGAAGATGCTATGAATGAAAGGACAGCTCGACGATGGTTTTTGAGTTTCAAAGACGGTAATTTCGACCTGAAAGACATGGAGCGTTCCGGACGACCAGTGGACTTCGATGAGGACCGCTTAAACCATATTATTCACGAAGATCACCTTCAAACATAACATTAACCATTTTGTTTTACTTTTGGTGCTCATTTTTAAATTGAAAAAAAAAACGGACACAACTTATGTTAACACCTAATATAAGATTGTAAGAAACTAGAGTGCTAAAAATGACCCTCGCTGGACACCCGGGAGAGAAAAGCATCACGACTAAGGCTCCCGATAATTAACCGGCTAATTCGACGAACCGTTTTTCGGTTATTTTTATATCCTAGAAACCGATTAACCTATTATTTTATTTGATTACAAGCCTTCAAAATGGAATGTCAAGTAGACGAAAATGAGCATTTTCGACACCTCCTTCTGTTCGCGTTCAATCGAGGGAATAAAGCTGCCAAAGCTGCTCGCGATATTTGCGAAGTGTACGGTGACGATGCTATGAATAATAGGATAGCTCGTCGATGGTTTTTCCTTCAATAATGACGTCGAATTGCGGACATGGTTGGACGAATTCCTCGAGTCAAGACCGGATGGTTTTTATCGCACAGGCATTAAAACACTTGTAGAACGTTGGCAAGAAGTTGTAAATAATGAAGGAGAACCACTTCAATTTAGTTTGAGTTTGAGAAGTAATTGAAGAAAACTCTTTTTGTGAGGAGTTATAGTACACCTAAAGTTTAATTTATTAATAGCAAAATTATTATTGTGATTTATTTATTCTTCTCAATTGATAAGTCACAGGAGTAAAATGTTAATATTTCTTGATAAAGTTATTCTAAATATTTTTTTTATTTCAGGAATACTCCGTAAACTGTTGCTACCGTTTTCGAAGAAGACGTCCACAAGCAAGGATAGCAGGGAGCCAACTTCTGAAGAAAAAAATCCAGTCATGATAAAACAGACAAGACTAAGGTTAAGGCTACACCAAAGTGCTTCGCTAGGTGTTACGGGGCTAATAGACTAGATGACTTCATGCTTGGCCACACCAAAGTGCTTCGTACTAATTCATTTGACATTTGGGAGCGGTTGAGTCAACAAATGATGCCACTCTCAAAACTAACTAATTTCATTACAACTTACCTTATCTTTACATAAAAGGAAAAATAAGTAAAATAAAAAACATATTTTATATTTTTGTGTTCACCACAGGTTTATTTTAGGTTCACAACTAGTTTCGAAGACCACCGTCTTCATCGTCAGGTGAAGATAAACTAAGTTGTTAAAAATCACCATTGTATCACATCTCTCCCCACTTCACTCACCCTATCGCATCTCTCTTGTATTATATTATTTACACTTGTACATAATATATTTTAACAACTTAATTTATCTTCACCTGACGAAGAAGACAGCGGTCTTCGAAACTAGTTGTGAACCTAAAATAAACCTGTGGTGAACACAAAAATATAAAATAAGTTTTTTATTTTACTTATTTTTCCTTTTATGTAAAAAATGGCATCACAAAGTAAAACTATAGTCTTTTCGAAAATTCAAGAAATACCTTATCTTTATTTACTTCCTGTGCAACTTCATACCAAAGTGATTTTATTACAGGCACATTTTTGTATAATTTGCTCGATGGGTTCTACAAAGGCTCCCTTTTACATACAGCTGTTATTAAAACTTCCGCCATCTTGTAAAACCACTTGGTGACACAATAAAATTAACCAACACGTCTGTTTGCTAGGAGACTCACTAAGTGGCTAATAGTCACGTAACGTGACGCGAAGCGTGCAGTGTCGCCATTGCGATAATATGCGGTGCGTTGGTTCGCTAGGATATGGCACCTAAATCGCAGCGTAGCTCTAAGCACCAAGCGAGGCTCCTACATGTGTGGCCAAGGCCTAAGAGAGGAATCGAGGCTGTTGTATCACAAGAGGAAAAAGAGAATATTGCCATTTACGCCATTGTCAATCATTCAAGTATTTTGGTGATACCATAATTAAATACCAAAAATGTGTTCAATTAAATTGAATTTATTGGAGATAACTGTTGTGCTCTTATGCAATACCTTTATTGACGATATTTGTGGCTTAGTTGGTAAGACGCCACTCGAGAGTAGCGGGTTTGATTCCGTACACATCACTACACTTTTAAAATCGAATGTGTTACTACGAGTATCACCTATCGGAAGAACTACAAGAGTTTCTTTGTAGTTCGTCTTTTCTTTGTAAGTTTTACCAAATATGTTTTTCTCTAAACACATGCAGATGCGGTGAAGTCCCTAATCTACTGGCCGCAGCCACCACCTTCGTATCCTTACGCTCAACCTTTTCTTTTGTCAATAATAGATCACCTTTGAGGAAAGTCTGCTCTCTAAGCGGCGTTTTATAAATTATCATTTTAATGACAATAATAATGGCATCCGAAAAAACAATTTAAGAAATGTTTCAGTCTGATAAGAATAATTGCATTTGTCATATTTATGCGAGTGTTGTTGCCTCCTCATGCGCGGTGCAATATTGCTAACACATACGACGAACGCGAACAGCGAGATTCTCAATCATAAAGCTCGATTAATGAGGCAGAAGACAACGTTGTATATCGGCCACGCTCTTCAATATATTGGGATATGTCGAAGTTGCCATACGAATGAAAAAAAAATCATTTTGAATTCTGTACCTATAAACTTACACCCTTGAGGAGAGTTTGCTCTTTAAACGACGCTATGTAAATTTTCATTTTATTATTATGAATTGTCATTTTATTACTATGAATTGAATCAAAAGAACATTTCAGATTGAATCTAAAATATATTTGAAAATAAATTAATTTTGTTATACTCGTACAAGCACTCCTACAACTTCAATTGATTTGCAACATACGTCATTAATAAAAACAAGGTTCTTAATTATTTCTCAAAACATAGCAAATAGGAACTTTCTATAAATCAACAGTCCCACATTATGAAAAATCTGAAAAATTCAATTTCGTTCCTATTTTGAAGATATTTGTGACTTGGGTGACAGTGTCAATATTCAAATATTTTGCTTCAGTCAATATTTAAAAAAAAATAGAGTTTTGCCATCTCTTTTATTTTCACTCGATAGATTTACCGACCATTATTCGGATTTACGAGTATTATTAAAGCTTTGTTTTTATATGTAACATTTTATCCCCTTGTATAGTTTTAGAAAAGTTTTTAATTTTCGCGATTATTATTTTATATGTTATTAAGTGTCAAGTTTTTTTTATGATATTGTAATTTGTTTAATAAAACACTGTTTTTTCCACTTAATATAACGATATAACCATACTCGTTTTAAGGTTTTCCCCTCGTTATCAAGGGGCCACAATTAAGACTAAATTATATTCGAATTGACAACGATATACCAAACATTTTTAACCGTAAAAAATCAGGTTGAGGGTTCTGGGTGGAGGGAGGAAAGAGATAACTTCGGCAAAGAACGGTGAAATATTACTGTATTGACCTGACCAGGAACACCGTCTTTGTATTCTCTTTCATCGCAATGTCCTGACTTTGATATTTCCAGGGCCTCTAATATGTCCAATTTATTATCGTTATTCTTCATCATCTTCAGTTTCAATTCTGGAAATTGGTTAGCAGCAAAGCTCTGCATCTCTTCCTCCACTTCGCTCGGTCTTCAGCGATCCTCTTGAGCTCTGTATAGGAGGTGCAGTCCATATCGTGACATATTTGCTCCAGATACTCTCGGCGAGGATGCCCTCTGCCAATCGATCCCTCAATCATTCCCTCTAGTATATTGTACAGGAGATTTTCATGTCGCAGCATATGACCCATCCATTTTGCACGCCTTTCCGATATGGTGTTTGACAGGTGCCTGGTTTCTTCGATACTGCTGAGAGCCTCGTCATTTGTTATGTGGTCTCTCCAGGAAATCCTTAGGATTAGTCTATAGATCCACATCTCGAAGACCTCCAATCTTTTTCGATCTCTTTCACCTATGCACCATGTCTCGTAACCATACATCAAAATACTTCACACATAGGTATGTTATGTTTTGACCAATTGCTTATTCCGTTATTATTGATATGCAATAATTTGGCATCGTCGATAGAAAATGTGGAATTTTCTCGGTCATTTCAGAATAAATTAGACGATTCTAATTTATTCTGAATGCTGTAATATTATATGTAATTGGAAATCACAGTATTGTATTTAACAAATTAAACCTCCCCAATGTTAACCCTTTAACTATAAATTATATTTTTTATCTTCTTCTTCAACTTTCTGTAGACTCAAGAGTCTGTTACTGCAGGATCCTCCTGTGATGCTGAGCTCCAGCTATCTCTCCATCGTTTCGGTGGTCTCCCTGGTGGACGCCGTCCATCCGGTACCCCATGCAGAGCTATGTATGGGATTCTTGTGGGATCCATTCTCTGTACATGTTGGTACCAGTTTCGCCGACGCTGTCGTCCCCATCTGACCACATCTTGGACCTCACAGACAGACCTCTCGGATATTTTTTATATTATTTTATTTATATCAAAATACATATATGATTTACTTCAACGGTAGATTATTATTTGTGCAACTAACATATATCAGCTAACAACTTAAATTTATTGATGGTGTCGATATTCAGTTCGTAGTTCTCCTTTTTAATTAGTAATATTAAAATTAAACGCTGTGATAGTTCCTTTATTTATTTACTCAGTGACAGCTGTAGTTCCTTTATTTATTTACTCAGTGACAGCTGTTTCGGCATACAATAGCAGTTTGACAAGTTATGGCGAAACAGCTGTAAATAAATAAAGCACATAGAACCAAAGCGTTTAATTCTGAGTTTCCTAATTAAAAATGGAGTTATACAAATTGAGTATCAATATTATAATTACTTGCAGTACACAACTACAGAACATGGCGTATAACCAGCACGCTTTCTTAATGAAGAGTTCGCGAGGAATATAATCATCCGATTCTGTCGGCTTTTGATGAGCGTGCATCAACTCTGAAGATGGTACCAGTGAGAAATGAAACGTTGAATATCTCGTGACGGCGGGTGCTACTCAGGGACGTGGTCTTGGTTCAATAAGTCAGGTACCTGTAGTAGCGCACGCTGCTGCGAGATAGTCGTCAGTAACCTTCGTGATACACGCAACTGGAGCGGCGTCAATTCTTTATAAGATGATTTGCAATGCCTTTTTGTTGTACGCGGAATCTCAAGTGTCAAGGTATGAAATTAAATTGAACAAAGTATTAAAATGAAAGTTGTTTAGAATCTACTGGGTTATGAAGTGTGTCAATAAAAGAAGCAAAAAAAAGTTGCATCAGATCATTAACAAAAAAAAGCTTTTATTCGTTCTTATAAAGGGTCTTTCAAATTGAGCGGTTTTTTTTATTCTATTTGAATGAAACACAATTTTCTTTGATTTCAAAAAAACTTTTTATTGGTCATTTAAGTATAATGTATGACATTTAAACAAAAAAAAATCAATATCCGCCAAATGTCCATCTCTTGCAGCACCACAGATATCAACTCTTTTGTTAAAAATTTCGATGACATTTTGGCATAATTACGGTTCTAACTCACCACTAACGCGAATAATTTCGTCCTCCAGCTCAGGAATTGATCGTGGGTCAATCTTATAGACCTGATTTTTCACGTAACCCCAGAAAAAATAGTTCAACGGTGTCAGATCATATGATCTTGGTGGCCAATTAACCGTTTCCGGAGATTTTTATTTTATATAATTTTTCTTTGTTATTAATGTTAGCATTTCTTGTATTTTTCAAAGTAATAAGGTTAAGCCTATTTTGAGAAAATTAATAAATAAATATAATGGCCGCAGCCACTACTTTAATATTCTTACACTTAACATAACTTGTATATATTCATTTTGTTACATTTTTGTCAGTAAAAGTGTATTCCCAAATTGGAGCGCCCTTGAGGAGGTTTTGCTGTATAAATAGCGCTATATTGTGGGCGTAAATTGTAATTGTAATTAACTCTTTTAATCCCAGCATATTTTGCATAAAATGTGCGAAAAATCCCAAGCATTTTTTGACAAAAAATAACAGTAGATTATATTTTATTTTTTATCTCAGTTAATATTTAGTTTTAAAACCTAATTTTTTGTGGAGACCTCCCTGTAGTGTGTAAAATAATAAGTAATTTTCATATTTCATAAAAAAAAAATATTTTTATTCAACATAAAAACTTGTATGAAAACTTTGTGGCCGATGATCGGCCCCGTGGGATTTTTCGCATACATCAGTTGGGGAGGATAATCGGCCCCGTGGGATTAAAAGGGTTAAGACTACAATTTTGATTCGTACCACATCTTTTACATTAGTATTATTAGATACGTGTCTGAAACCCATTCTTTTGAAAATTGTAATTAGTATTTATTATAATAGAGGTCCATCTAGCAGTACAGGATTTGAAGACGCTCTGATGAAAGGACGCGACTGCAGCGGCGCTTCGACATTGCCTCATGTTTATTGTACTTCATCAGGTGCTCTGGTGGTAAACGATCCAGGCGCTTGTTGGAGTACACTTAATATGTTGGCAACCTCACATCATGCGGCTGGAAACCGTTCTGGAAACAGGGGCACTGTGTCATCTATACTTCTTGGGCATTCTTGTATAAAATCTCACTTGAGGAGGTGATATTAAAAAAAGAACATGTCCACCAAATCAGAATGTTGGGAAATCGCAAAAAAACTGTTTATATTAAAAATATATGACATAATATTTCATTGTAAAAATAACTGAAATTCTTAAAATCGCTTAAGGTGACTTGATTTGTTGTTTAACCCTTGCCGATCTGTGAACGGACAAGAGTGACCAAGACGTATATTTTATTTAATTTCTCGAAATATACTGCTTGCAGGGTCTTCATACTTTATGTATTCCTCATCGGAACCTCGATGATTTGAATGATGTCATTACGAAATAAAATCATTAATAAATATCAACAGAAATGAATGATATTAAATCGAGAATTGACGAAATGTCAAAACACTCCGTATGACTCATTCTTTTTTGACAGTTAATATTTTACGAGTACATTCGTTCCATGGATTGGTTACCAGTTTTATCAAACACCTGTGTGTTTAGTACATAGAATAGAAGCAAAAGTTATTTCGTGCCCCAATTGCGATAGACTTTCTCCACAGGATTAAATTTTGATTTTATGATATGTTTGTCCTATTTTCAAATTTTGATCTATTTTTAAAGTGTTTATATTTTCCAAATGGCATATTTTATTGATTTGAATTACGTGTTTGTTTTTATATTATTATTTTTGAATTTATATATTCATTTTATATTTTGTTAATATGTTAATTATTGTCTTAATTCGAATTATATTTTTATTGCCAAAAAATACACGCTACATTTTATTGTATAATTTTATGATTTTTTTTTTAAAAGGTTGGAGACCTCTTTTCAGTCATGCGCGTTCTGAACGTTGCGCAGACCGAACGAAGCAGTGGGAAAATTATATTCTTATAGAAATGTCACCTCTCTGTTTCAACTCTTATTTTATCATTTCTTACACTTATTTTATATTATTCGACATTTTATTACATAATAAAATGATGTTTATAGCTAATTACAAAAAAAACCTAATAGATTTTGCATAATTTTAATTTAAAACATACATGTTTACTGTACCCTCAGTGTCCAACACCGTTACTGGCGTAATTTTTTAGCACAGTAAGGGAAGTGTTAAAGTCGAATCATAATAATTAAAATAGTTATTCTAGTTTAAAATATGGACATGATCCTTTTTGTAAGAACAATTCTACTTTAATCTTTTGTGATTGAACAGGTCTGGGACATGATGTTTTTTGTTCGATTTCAAAAATATTATACAGGGTTGCAAAAAATAATCAAAAAAATAATTAGGTAGAGTAATTTATTTTTATTTTAATCAAATAAAATAAATAAAGTATTACAAAATAAGAAGAAATATTACTATAAAACTATAAATATGTGTAGGTAGATAAAGCTGTATAATGACATTACACTGCACGTACGATTTAAAACTGACAGTTGCTGGTGAACTGGTATGAAGTTAGACACAATCGGAAAGCTATGATTGGTCAATTCGGACATGATCTTTTTTGATTTGTTTGAAGCCTGGACAAGATTCTTTTTGAAAAAAAATGCTGTTTTTTTATTATGATTTTAAAACGATTTATGTGCCTTTTTCATTGAAATGAACATGTTAAACGGCTCCGTACCATCGATAAGAAAAAATCTGCTTTATCAACTCATTTTTTGTATCCGATGAGCATGATCTTTTTTAAATGTTACCTCCTCACTAATATTTCTTTGAATTATTGTTTATGTGAATGTTGCCTGGAAAACGAGGAATCATATTTTCCCCACCTGCGGCACTTGTGACTCTTTTCCTTATTTATTTTTTTATTTTAAAATTTTGATATCTCTCTCCGTGGTTGCAGTCCTAAGACTGGTTTGCAGCAATTTCAACTCTTCTCCTCCATTCCCCCCTGTCCTGTGCGGCTCTTTTTAAATATGTATATGTTGAGCAGCGCACGTCCACCAACAGGCCCTCCAGGTACTCTCGGCGTGGGCGTCCCCTAGAGTTTGTCCCCTCGGTCATACCCTCCATTATGGCATGCAAGAGGCCCTCTTGTCGTATTATATGACCGATCCATCTTGCACGCCTTTCGGACAGGATCCTGAGCAGGTGCCTTCCTCCTTCGATTCGTTGGAGAACCTCTTCATTTGTGATGCGGTCTCTCCAGGAAATAATAGTCTTCTATAGGACCACATCTCAAAAGCCTCTAGTCTTCGTCTATCTCTTTCGGATAGGCACCATGTCTCGCAGCCGTACATCAAGATACTCCATACATAGGTCTTGATGAGGAGTATTCTCAGTTTTAGGTCTATATTATTTGATTCTATTATTTTCGACCTTTTATTAAATGCAAGTCTAGCCTGATGTATACGGCTGTCGACCTCGCTCTCGGACCGACCGTCCCATGTTATTTTGCTCCCGAGGTAGACAAACTCCTCGGTGTTCTTTAGTGGTTTACCCGACATCACTATTCTCATCTGGTGTTGCGCTCGGCCGTAATTGGCAGTGATTTTGATATATCACTGCCAATTAATATTTCGACTCTTTCGGTGTGTTTAAATATTCCATTTGTAAATATAAGGTCAGTCCACAAATTCGTGCGTATTTTTTTAGAAATTTCGAAACGCAAATAAAATAAATTTTACTATTTTAATCAACGATATATTTTCCTTCACTATCAACAACTTGTTGGCATCTTACATGTATTTTCCTTCACTATCAACAACTTGTTGGCATCTAACAGGTACTTTCCTTCACTATCAACAACTTGTTGGCATCTAACAGGTACTTTCCTTCACTATCAACAACTTGTTGGCATCTTACATGTATTTTCCTTCACTATCAACAACTTGTTGGCATCTTACAGGTATTTTCCTTCACTATCAACAACTTGTTGGCATCTAACAGGTACTTTCCTTCACTATCAACAACTTGTTGGCATCGTACATGCATTTTCCTTCACTATCAACAACTTGTTGGCATCTTACAGTTATTTTCCTTCACTATCAACAACTTGTTGGCATCTAACAGGTACTTTCCTTCACTATCAACAGCTTGTTGGCATCTTATAGGAATTTTCCTTCACTATCAAAAACTTGTTGGCATCTTACAGATATTTTTTTAAATTCCATTTGTGTAAAAGGACTCTTGACATAAAAAAAACTGGAATCTTCGTTTTTGACTTTATCTTTATTGTTAATTTTTTCCCGATAAAAAAATCTGTCGAGTCAAAAATAAATAATAGTCATTTGTGGCGATATCTGGAGAGTGAGGGTGATGATGCAGAAGTAACCAATTAAAGTCTTTAATTTTTTTGTAGTGTTGTTAGTGCAGTCTGTGGTCTAGCATTATCATGATGGAAGAAATTATCACTTTTAGATATTCAATAATCGCGGGCATTTTTTAATGTATGCTGAGTTTAGAGGTGAAAGCTGTTGACAATAAACATCTGTATTTATCGTTTTGTTAGGTTCTAAGTGGGTGACACCGTACATATCACACCAAATAGTGGATGGCACCGTACATATCCCACCAAATAGTGGATAACACCGTACATATCCCACCAAATAGTGGATAACACCGTACATATCCCACAGAATAGTGGGTGACACCGTACATATCCCACCAAATAGTGGATAACATCGTACATATCCCACCAAATAGTGGATAACACCGTACATATCCCACAGAATAGTGGGTGACACCGTACATATCCCACCAAATAGTGGATGACACCGTACATATTCCAACAAATAGTGGATGACACCGTACATATCCCACCAAATAGTGAATAACACGGTACATAACCCACCAAATAGTGGGTGACACCGTACATATTCCACCAAATAGTGGATGAAACCGTACATATCCCACCAAATAGTGGATAACACCGTACATATCCCACCAAATAGTGGGTGACACCGTACATACCCCACCAAATAGTGGATGACACCGTACATATTCCAACAAATAGTGGATGACACCGTACATATTTCAACAAATAGTGGATGACACCGTACATATTCCAGCAAATAGTGGATGACACTGTACGTATCCAACCAAATAGTGGATGACACCTTACATATCCCACCAAATAGTGGATGACACCGTACATATCCCACCAAATAGTGGATGAAACCGTACATATCCCACCAAATAGTGGACGACACCGTACATATCCCATCAAATAGTGGATGACACCGTACATATCCCACCAAATAGTGGATGACACCGTATATATCCCACCAAATAGTGGATGACACCGTACATATCACACCAAATTGACAAAAGCATATTTTTTAGATGCAATTCTTCCGTTCCTGTTGGTATGGACTTCTTATCCTTATCTGTCCACCATATTTTCTCTTGCCATGTTATGATAGTCAACTATGGTGAATCATATATACGAGTATGATATGAATAAGCACGAATTTATGGGCTCGCTTAATAAATCTATTTTTTTAGGAATACAATCTAAATCCATACCAATATTTTTATGATAAAATATACTTACTTGATTGTTAATATTTTAGTAAAATTAGTTTTATTATTAAATTGTAGTTATACTTGTATTTTAATTTAACTCTTCATTGTCCATATACTGAATGTCTAATTTTATTGTCATATTATTTGTAGAAATAATACTTTTGATTGCAAATGTTATTTTTGTTATATTTATGTATGGCTATATAATGCTGAGGAACACTCTTCATGGGTGAATGCTGAGGAACACTCTTAATGGGTGAATGTTCAGGAACACTCTTAATAAATGCTGAAGAACACTCTTAATGGGTGAATGTTCAGGAATACTCTTAATGAATGCTGAGGAACGCTTTTAATGGGTGAATGCTGAGGAACACTTTTAATGGGTGAATGGCAAAAAAAATTGAAAGAAGAATTATTCTCATTATAAATATGCCTTAATGAAGAATGAGGAAAAGGTAGATCGGGCTAAAATGGTAGGAGTTGCGAGATGTCAGGAAGTTAGTAATATTTATATCCAAAACAAGCATTCATGTATCTCCAACAAAACCCTAAATAATGAAGTTTGATTTCCCCAAAAATAACTTAATACTTTTTGTTTGATTATAAAACCATAACTAAGTTTCTTTTTTATGAATCTGTTAACGTTAAAATATAATTTGATTATATTCTTGATTTTAATACTTGCATGTTATTTTCATAGATACAATATTCTTGAATAATGACCGTGAACTTCTATATATGAAGGAGTATCCGCCAGTGTCAAGTGATGTACATTTCACAGGATCTCGTTAGTTCTCATTAAATATTTTCGAATTCAATTATTGAGAACTTGATTTCATAATATTCCATCTTCATACATACATTAAAATAAACTCGTAGTTGGATTCAAATCTTAAAAACTTGATTCCATAAAATTCTATCTTATTGATACATTAAAACATTTATTATTGAGAACTTGATTTCATAACATTCTATGTTCATAGATACATTAAAACATAGTTGAATCTTGATTCCATAACCTTCTATTTTAATGGATACATTAAAACATAGTTGAATCTTAATTCCATAACATTCTATCTTCATAGATACATTAAAACATAGTTGAATCTTGATTACATGACATTTTATCTTCATGGATACATTAAAACAAAGTTGAATCTTGATTTCATAACATTCTATCTTCATGGATACGTTAAAACATAGTTGAATCTTGATTTCATAACATTATATCTTCATAGATACGTTAAAACATAGTTGAATCTTGATTTCATAACATTCTATCTTCATAGATACATTCAAACATAGTTGAATCTTGATTCCATAATATTCTATCTTCATAGATACATTAAAACATAGTTGAATCTTGATTCCATAACTTTCTATTTTAATAGATACATTAAAACATAGTTTAATCTTAATTCCACAACATTCTATCTTCATGGATACATTAAAACATAGTTGAATCTTGATTCCATAACATTATATCTTCATAAATACATTAAAACATAGTTGAATCTTGATTCCATAATATTCTACAATATCTTCATAGATACATTAAAACATAGTTGCATCTTGATTCCACAACATTCTATCTTCATAGATATATTAAAACATAGTTGAATCTTGATACCATAATGATCTATCTTCATATATACATTAAAACATAGTTGAATATTGATTCCATAACATTATATCTTCATAAATACATTAAAACATAGTTGAATCTTGATTCCATAAGATTCTATCTTCATAGACACATCAAAACATTGAATCTTGATTCCATAACATTCTATCTCCATATATACAACATATGGCTTAGTTCCTGTGAGAGAATGGTTCGAGATGAGGAAGGATATGACGAAATATATGTATAGTATATCCTGTTATGAATGGATAACGTGGAATAGGTCGACTGAGAAAAATGGAAGGAAACGTTTGTGAGGAATGTAAACTGAATAAACAACAAGAAACATGACGAACAGACGAGGTGTTGAGGCAATGTTGAGGCAATGTTGCAACTCCGATCGTATTGGAACTGGAGAGAATGAGAATAGTCCCTATATTATATATTGTTTATACAAATTGTGTAATGTAATTGTCAAAAATATCTAATTACAATAAAACTGTTTATATTTACAATATTTTTTATGTAAAAAATGTGTTGATGTATTGTATGTATAATATTAAAACTGTGTTGATGTATTGTGTGTATAATATTAAAAATGTGTTGATGTATAAAATTAAAAATGTGTTGATGTACGAGTATAATATTAAAAATGTGCTGATGTATTGTATGTATAATATTAAAAAAATGTTGATGTATTGTATGTATAATATTAAAAATGTGTTGATGTATTGTATGTATAATATTAAAAAAATGTTGATGTATTGTATGTATAATATTAAAAATGTGTTGATGTATTGTATGTCTCATATTAATAATATGTTGATGTATTGTATGTATAATATTGCAAATGTGTTGATGTATAATATTAAAAATGTGTTGATGTATTGTATGTATAATATTAAAAATATGTTGATGTATTGTATGTATAATATTAAAAAAATGTTGATGTATTGTATGTATAATATTAATAATATGTTGATGTATTGTATGTATAATATTGAAAATTTGTTGATGTATAATATTAAAAATGTGTTGATGTATTGTATGTATAATATTAAAAAAATGTTGATGTATTGTATGTATAATATTAAAAATATGTTGGTGTATTGTATGTATAATATTAAAAATATGTTGGTGTGTATTGTATGTATAGTATTAAAAATGTGTTGATGTATTGTATGTATAATATTAAAAATGTGTTGATGTATTGTATGTATAATATTAAAAAATGTTGATGCATTGTATGTATAATATTAAAAATATGTTGATGTATTGTATGTATAATAATAAATATGTGTTGATGTATTCAATGTATAATATTAAAAAAAAATTTGATGTATTGTATGTATAATATTAAAAATATGTTGATGTATTGTATGTATAATATTAAAAAAATAAACAAATAAAACCATTCTCGTTAATTTATTTATAGGTTTCAAAGTAATGAATATTTTTTTCGAGACAAGATATGCCAAAGATAATTAGTTAGTCGGTCCTTTCATTTGGGTTTATTATCAAATCACAATTGCGTTGTACAAACTGACAGATTTATAGCTATTTGGTAATCTCTTACAACCAACTAATAATATGCTTAACATGCTTTAAGTAAAACTAGACTACCGAGGGAATCGAAAAAACCTCGGGGATGGAGGATATATCAAAATGGCATATCATACTCTTGTTTGTGCAAACGTATAGAGACAGAAAGAAACTACATTGTAAAAACGATCTGGCGGGCGTATTGTTAGACGGCAATCTCTTTCAACCAACAACAAAAAGTAAATAAAAGAAGTTACATGTCTGAAAAATATATCATAATATAAATAGGCCAAAACCCGTACGGTTGTCGCCAAATAAAGAATACGAGAATTGAATTTTGAATACAAGAGGGGCGAGAGAGGAATACTTCGAAACAGATTGAAATTATACTGAACGAACCGGTGTAAAAGGGGACGATGCCAATTTATTGTATTTTGAATTCTAATTCATTAAATAATACATTTATTTCCTATTATATTGAACCTTATGATTACTTGTGTTTATTTACCTTATGCTTTTTTTTTAATGCAGACAATTATATGTGGCTTTTCCAGATGTCAATATATCTGAAACAAGTCTTCAAGGAAAACTTTATCAACAATTTAAATTGAACAACAGTAATGTTTATACACAAAACATCGTGTATAAAGAGATTTTTGAGAATGAAATAATTCATCAATCAAGATGTACCTTTTTTATTTTTAACTTTAAACATTAACGAACCAAAAAAATAAAATATTTTGATCTTGCTCCATTCGGTATTTCAAAAATGTATACCTAATTTGTTTTACTTCCGTGAATATTTCACGGGTTACAACTAGTTAAAATGATTATTCATCCGCGGCGCGACGCTGTCAGTGGTCAGGTCTAGCGTCGCGACGCGATTATTATTATATTGATTTAATATCATCGCTATTGATTTAATATCGCAAAACATATATTGATTTAATATCGTAAGGGTAGGAATAAAGCGGTTCCCGAAATAGGCAAAATGGGTAATTTTTCATTTAATAATAGCAACCTTAGTGGTCTAGTTAGTAAGACGTGTGTCTAAGATTCATTTTCAACCTACGTAAGTACGATCATATAACTTCATACCAGAAGGCATTGAACTGGTTGAATGTTAGAAATAGACGCCAAATTCACATACTGGCTCTATTGTATAATATCCTTAACTGTCCCACAGCACCCTCTTATCTCGCCGAAAATTTTAAGCGTCTTTCCAATCATGGATTAGCGCTACGCTCAAACAGAGATTGTCTATTGGCCTTTCCAGTTCACCGCTACTCTTTCTTTACGTCGTCCTTTACTGTCCATGCAGTGAGACTCTGGAATCAGTTACAAACCAATATAAGACTCGATCCGTCCTTGGCATGCTTTAAGAAGCGGCTGAAAAAACTCTTAATTTCTAGTCAGTAAAATAACGTGTTTCATTCCTGATTTTTCTTTTCCTTTTCTCTCCTTTTGATTGATGATATCTCACTTTATATGAAAAATAATGTTCGGGTGATTGTTCGTCCTTGTGGGGCTCGTAGGCATGTTCTCACGTATACGTTTATGGATTTCGTGGGGATGGATAGTCATTTGAATGATTTATGCGACCACGTAACTTGCTTCATTTACTTTTGTCTGGTTGGTTGGAAGAGATTGCCGCCTGGCAATAAGCCCGCCAGATTTTATTGCAATAAAAGTGTTAAATAAATAAATAAAAATAAATAAATAAGACGATGGTCTCCACCCAAGGGTTTCAGTTTCGATTCTCGATGGTACCCAAAAAAAATAGGCATCCTGGTTAAATAATTCGTCTGATAACACTCAAATCGCTCGACGTGTCCGAGTATTATTGCCTGTTTTATTATTTCAAACATGTACGATGGCGAACCGTGATTTAATTGCCGACTCTAGTGGTTCTCAACGCACAAGCTCAATTACTGGGGTCAAAGACACCATTGTTATCCGATCACGCTCATCGACATGGCTGGTTGATGAATTCATATACGAGTACGTGTATATTGAGGGGTACTATACGAATGAATTGTGTTTTATATTACTTTCGTTGTGTACAGTGCAACCTGGCGAGTTTATTGCTATGCGGTTATCTGTTCTAACCAACCGGAAAGATGTTAAGGAGACCTTGAAGAAAAACCAGAGTGGAATCCCTTTAAAACATCTGAGTTCTCAATCAGGTTGGCAGATATGTGTTTTACCAACTAGGCCACAGATGTTATCGATTAATGTTTTATAAAAATTCGTATGAATTAATTAACAAATTGTGATGACAAAATTATTGTTTATGGTTAGTTACGTTTAAATTTTGATGAAAAAGTTATTGTTTATGGTTAGTTACGTTTAAATTGCGATGCTAAAATTATTAAGTATATTATAATTTAAAATATTTATATTTATGTATATACTCGTATCTCTATCCTTTCTCTCTATACACATATCATACGAGGGTGGTCCCAGAAGTACCCGACCTGGCCTATAGATGGCGGTTGTTGCTTTAAAAACATGGTAGGCATTTCAAAAAGTGTTGTACATCGCATATTGACTGAAAATTTGGACATGAGAAAGCTGTGCGCAAGATGGGTGCCGCGTTTGCTCACAATGGAACAAAAACAGCGTCGTGAGGATGTTTCAATCGAGTGTTTGGCGATGTTTCACAGCAATAAAACCGAGTTTTTGCGTCGATTCATAACCATGGGTGAAACATGGGTCCAACACTTCACACCTGAGACGAAGGAACAGTCAAAACAATGGACTGAAAGGGGAGAATCGGCTCCAAAAAAGGCGAAGACAGTTCCATCTGCAGGCAAGATCATGGCGTCAGTTTTTTGGGATGCGCGTGGGATAATTTTCATTGATTATCTTCAAAAAGGAAAAACAATCAACGGCTAGTATTATGCGAACTTATTGCAGCGTTTGAGTGATGAAATCAAGAAAAAATGGCCGCATTTGGCAAAAAAGAAAGTGTTGTTTCGTCAAGACAATGCACCAGTTCACACATCCGTTATCGCAGTGGCCAAAATCAATGAATTAAAGTTCGAATTGCTTCCTCACGCACCCTATTCGTAAGATTTAGCCCCCTCGGATTATTTTCTTTTTCCAAACTTGAAAAAATGGCTCGATGGTAAAATATTTGCCAACAATGAAGAGGTGGAATCTGCGGTTGATGGCTATTTTGAGGCGCTCGACGGTTCTCACTATAAACAGGGTATCGAAGCTATTGAAAATCGCTGGGAAAAGTGTATTGAGCTGAAAGGAGACTATGTTGAGAAATAAAAATATTTTTTCCCAAATTTTTTGTGTTTTCTTTGTTAGGTCGGGTACTTTTGGGACTACTCTCGTATATATATATATATTAACGCTGACATACATACAAATATAAGTGTATTAATATGTAACATATATGTGTTTATAACATTAATATATGTACACAATTCTATCCTTTCCTCTCTAATACAATTGCTTTTTTCACCACCCAAAATATCCAAATAAAATAATCCAAGTCCGTTTACAACATTCGATGAAAGAGTAAGGTGTCCTTAACCCTTCCTTCCCTGTGATGTGTAATTAGTACACATTGCTTCTTAACACTTTAATATCTCTATAAATATAATAAATACTGGCTTCAGATTTTAGGTATTCCTCCGTAATACATTTACACATTGAATGAAAAAAATAATATTAATAATAATTAGCACTTATCGGCCATATCAGAGATATTCTGTGAAAATCGAGAATAAATTCACCAATACATCATAATCAAACATGTGCCAGTGTGTGACGCAGGTATATTAATTCTAAAAAAACCGCTATGGGTGAGGAAGCGACGCTATTCACGTCTCACTCTCACTCTACTTCGATATATGGGAACGCAAGAAATTGAATCTCAGTTCGCTCGCTTCAGTAGCTAGCGGGCTTTCCTTTGAGGTGGTCGCTTCGCTCGTTTTGTGAACGTCGGCCGAAGTATTTTTTATGTTTTCAGCAATTAAATTTCAATTATTATCACTTTTGACTTCAAATTTAATTAATTTAAGCGATTGGCTATGAATACTGTTATTTTTCCGATTTTAAATTATTCATTTTTACATGTGTATTGAATACACAGCACCGGAATGCGCGGATTCTTTTAGCACAGGAAGGGAAAGGTTTAATCGGACCGATACTCCGAGCAAAAACGATCAACAGTGATGATTGGTTACGTTTAGATTGCGATGGCAAAATTATTACGTATGGGTGGTTACATTTAGATTACGATTATAAAATTATTGTTTATGGGTAGTTACGTTTACCATAGATTGCGATGACAAAATTATTATAATATGTATCGGTGGTTACGTTTAGATACATAATTCTTGATATCCAACCACACCAATATTGAGAAAAAAGTAAATCTTGTATATTTTTAGAGTATATTTTAATGTTCTTTTCAGGGAGGAGAGTATTCATTTGACACAGGAATTTCAAGTAAGTCGACGAGTAGTTCTATGGTATTTTAGCATAGAAATTAAGCACGAGGGAAGGGAAACATGTTACATTTATATGATAATTGAAGTGTATCTTTAAACTTGCTTTTTTATTAAAATATATTTCCTTGTAGCGTGAAAGAAAATGATTTAAAAAAAATAACAATAATTTTAACATCGCAATTTGGGAAAATGACATTGAGATTTGCAAACGCCGTTCTCACATGCACGATGCCCCTCATATTAAATCAAAATGCTATCGTATTTACCTTGGACTGGTGAAAAACTTCGCCTTGGAGCCGGCGGTACAACCTTCAGTCGCGTCGTTAGCTGGTTGCCATGCTGCAGTATACAGTCTATTCACTGCACATTGTTAGGTCAGATTCGCACTTGGTCACATTCACGCAGTCACATCACGAGATATTCACAAACTGCTTTTGGGTCGACCGAGAGCCTACTGTAACCCGTATTATTCATTTTATTTTATTTAACATTTAATTGTACAACACTCAGAATTATTTAACAGGGTTTTTGTCAGGTGGCAATCTCTTCCACCTAACCAGACAAAAGTTAATAAAGGAAGTTATACCATCGAAAAATTAATTCAGATTATTCGAATTATGAACTACAAAATTATTCGAAACATTTTATGCCTGTTGACAATTTCATACAACCAACGATACATAAATGATGTTTTTTTACATGACCGCAAAAATTATTCAAATTATTTTAAGCGTTTATTGTCAGGTGGCAATCTCATCCAACTAACTAGATAAAAGTAAATTAAATATGTTATATGGTCGTAAATATTATTTAAAATATATTACTTATAGTTAAGGCATTCACATTGTGGAGGTTTAAAGACGTTTTAGATGCTTTACTGGTACGTCGTGATGTTTATGATTGTTGTTTGGTATTTAAATAAAATACCTCGATTAGCAATACGGAAAGTGAGAGTGAATAATCAATGAATAGTAAACAGCGATGAATGGTCAAGTGATTAATAATAAGTGATCTTTATTTATCGATAAGTAGGTATATATACAATTTCAGAACGGGGCGCGTGAATGCGTCCGCAATACATTTTTATCTCACTCCTGTGCGTGCAGAGGTGGTCGCAGACGTTGCTATTAATATAGTGGGTAGAATATTTATTGGCGAAACGGCGAGACGGCGTGATGTGTTCTCTTTCTACTGTGGAATGTGTCGTAAATAGTATTTTCGGGTACACAATATTAATGTTCTGGTATGTGACCTTTGGGCATGTCCGAAGGTTGGTTCGTCGGTCATTGACCGTGCGTGTTGACAATATTTAGGGACGACGGTATTCCCTACAACGTTATCATTTGTTTTATCAAACACTCTTTATTCCATTTTATGTAACGGTATAACCCTACCGGTTTCAAGGTTTTCACCTCATCATGAGGGAGCACAAACAAGACTGATGCCTTAACCATAAATAATATACTTTGAATAATTTTACATTAAGTGGGATAAACAGTGTTTGATAAAACAAATTATAATATTATTCAAAGTGTTATTAATTTAAAAAAATATTGGGCTTCTTGTCAGGCTGCAATCTCTCCCAACCGACCTAACGGTGTCCGTTTATGTGCAAGACCTCGTGTAAACGTTTTTCATGTGTCGTTCAACTCCTTGATGATAATACCTCTTCATTTATTGTAATACAACCATTTGAAATTTTTTATAGTTATTTATTACATGCTATATTTTGTTATAATCACAGCTTTTCTAACAATACGGAATCATTCCATTTGAAGAAAGCCTCAGAATAAGAGCTATAAACACGCGTAGAGGGGACTAATCCAATTACAGTGAAACCCCGTTTTTACGTTTTTGAAAGGACTGATTAAAAAAACGTAATTGGAGGGAAAACGTAGATTTGGGGCAAGGAAAAAAAATTGAAAATTAATTTTTATTTAGATAATCACGCAAATCGGAAAACTTTTTCAATCGATTCGCGATTTTTTATTATCGTAGCCAAAGTTGTAATGGGTATCCCCAAATCACGCGCGAGCGAAACACGTGAACCAACGTGTTTATTCACTTTTTCGAGAATTTTCCTTTTCTCTTGAATCGATAATGTTTTTCTTTGCTGAGACATTATTTAAAGGAATTCAACGAAAAATTAAAAGAAATGTAAATTGACACACGAAATACACGACAATTGACTATTGAAATTGTATGTACACGACCGACACGTTTAAAACACAAGCACAGATTGACCTGCCTATACAGTCTGCCTGCCTCTGATTCGTTAAATTTCCCACCAATTGCATCGTATTACACGACTCGTGTAACCTTGACCATGAGCGCTGCAGGTGCACACGTGTCTAGAAATAGAAACAACATATTTCTGCTTCCTAATATTAATTTCAAATATTTTAAATCGTCACGCATTTAATTAAATATGTTTATAAATTGATTTGCGTTTTAAATATTTCAAACGTAAATTGTGGGAAATAAAAACGTAAAAGCGGGTACTAAATGTACTAAAATAAAACGGGATTGTAAAAATTGAACGCAAATAGCGGGAAAACGTGGGTTTCACTGTAGTATAATAAAGTAATTTATTGCTAAAAATTCTAATATGGAGTTGATAGTTTGAAAGTAAAACATAATGGTACATATGTAAAGGAATTTTGACGAAATCGACACGTACTCGTATGTGTATATCCACTTGGATTCAAATGCCAGTAAGATGGAAGTATTGTTCCCTCAAAGTACAATAGAATCATCACTGGTATATTGTATTGTACCCCCGGTTTCTTTGTTTGATAAACACAGTGTCACACACGTTTCTAATCGTGCCTTCCCTCCTTAACACATAATAATATTGGACAAACAAGCTACGACCAACACCACTGCCTTAATACTCATGCCCAGTGCCGCATTTGTATAAATTACGCCCTTGGACAGTTTGCAGCTTGTCCTCCTCCCCAATACATTATTTTAACCTTTCCCTTCCTGTGCTAAAAAAAACCGCGCGTTCCGGTGTTGTGTATTCAATACACATGTAAAAATGAGCGATTTAAAATCGTAAAAATAAGGATATTCATAGCCAATCGCTTAAATTAATTAAATTTTAAGTCAAAAGTGATAATAATTGAAATTTAATTGCTGAAAACATGAAAAAAACATCGGCCGACGTTCACAAAACGGGCGTAGGGGCCACCTTAAATAGATGCCCGAGAGCTACTGAAACCTGAGACGGGACTCGGAAAAATAACACAGTATGTTATACCTCGAAGGAAGAAACACAACTGCGAACTGAGATTATATTTCTTGCGTTTCCATATACCGAAGTAGAGTGAGACGTGAATAACGTCGCTTCCTCACCGATAGCGGTTTTTTAGAATGAATATACCTACGGCACACACTGGCACACGTTTGATTGAATTGAATTTATTCCCGATTTTCAGAAAATATCTCTGATCTGGCCGATAATTGCTAATTATTATTAATATTATTTTTTCATTCAATGCGTACATGTATAACGGAGGAATACCTAAAATCTGAACCCAGTATTTATTATATTTTAGAGATATTAAAAGTTTTAGTAGCAATGTGTACTAGTTACACATCACAGGGAAAGAAGGGTTAATACCAGCTTGGCGTTGGTACAAGCGCAGCTCTCAGGTGAAGTGAAGATCGGTCTAGGCAAAGCTCTCAGGGGAAGTGAATCCATTCCATCCGGCACGTTAGCCGGGTGAAGAGTATTTTTTCCAGGTGGAGAATTCACCCGGCATGGCAGCCAGATGAAGAGTCAATGAAGTTCCAGGTCTAACATTTTATAGCGACCACGAAGTAATTTTTGGACAGAATAAGTGGTTTGCTTATCGTGTTGAAAGTTTGCCCAAGTCATTGGTACCATCTCGTTTCCGTGAAAGTCGCGACTGGAATCGGCGAAACTCATTACAACGGGTAATTGGTAGATAGGTGACACCTATGGGCGCATCAGTTTTAATAATGAAAAACTTTGTCAAACTGAACAATTTATATAAATAAAATAATGTAAATATTAGGATAAACGGTTACTAATTTTTGTTGATTATGCTATGGCCTCTTACTCTAGGCAACTAGAAACTGCTGAAATGCGCATGCTAAGATGGTCAGCAGGTGTGTCCCTAAGAGACAAAATAAGAAGCTCACGCATTCGTGAAAGCCTGGGTGTTACAGACATCAACAGCAAGATGGAGGAGAGGCGATTGAGATGGTATGGGCACGTTGGACGCAGAGCACCCGATCACATTGTGAACCAGGCAATCTCCATGGATCTTCCTCGAATAACAACCAGAGGAAGACCAAGGAATTCATGGGTGGTGCAAAGAGATAACCTGATGCAGAGGCACGGCCTGGGGGACGTAGTCCGGGACAGAAGAGCATACAACCTGAGGACGAGGAGAGCTGACCCCAATAGTCTTCGCAGACAATGAGTTGGGATGGAGCCAGGGAGAGAGAGATGCTATGGCCTTTTGCAACGAAAACACTTTTAGAATTTCAACTGTGTAATTTTATTTGTATGATCGTTGAATTACATTGAAGTATAATATTAACAGTATTATAGAAGGAATAATAACGATGATGTTAACATCGTAGTGGCTTTAAAAATAGTGATTGCTGCCTCTGATATGACGCCCTATTTAAATCAAAGATAACCATACGCACGACCCTTCGATAGATTAAAAAGGAATTTTTCGGGTATGTTATCGATGCCCTTAAGATCAAATCGATATCAGGCGATTTATCTCGTTCGCAGTTTACTTCCATTTAGTGATACTAAATCTTTATTGAATTTGGATAGGAAACCGCCAACAAGATAATAAATTTAAACATAATACATTGAGTTAAGTTTGACATACATGTGATAACACTAATATTTATATTGTAGGTTCTAGATTACATAGTACAGATATGGTTGACATCGATAGGCTTAACATTGGTTTGCATGATAACTTATAATATTTATTGGAAGTGAGTAAGAGTATACGATAAGATTAGCAAATTAACATTGGTAGGGATACATTACAATTATTAGTTGGCTAAGCATAGCATAGAACAGTCGTGGATATCGTTAAATATTAAAATATGAACTGAAGTGAACGCATTCTTCTATGAAACATTAATCTAAATTGTTCTGACACATATTTTTATAAACCTATTGATGATATTTTGGGCGTCCCCTTAGACTTGGCGCCCCTAGGCGGTGGCCTAGGTTTGCCTGTTAGCAAACGTGACTCTGCTCTTGAGCCATAAAGATACAGTATCGTTATCTTAACTGGAGTCCTTGGAATGTGAGTGTCAATGAAACGTTTAAGTCGATAAATATGAAATATCACAAGACAAAGACAAGAAAGTGCAGTTAAAGTATTTAATTCAGTCAGGTGCGTAGCTAAAAAGATTGGGCCCCAATAAAAAAGACAATACTAAAGGTATCTTTTTATCCATGGGTTGTTGCGTTAAAATACAGAATTCTTAATATTGTATCCTATGTCTATATTTTGTCAGTTTCATTTAAAAAAAAAGTCAGGTCGAGTATTTTGGACATATTAAGCGAGAAGAAAAAAATTGAGATCCTTCAAGTGATATTTTAGAGGAAAATTTAGAAAAGAAGAAGCGTGGGAAGAAGAGTAGCCTCTGGTAGACGACCTCCGTGGCCTAATTTAGTAGGTAAGACGCTTGTCTCCCAGTCCGGAGGTTGCGGGTTCGATTGCCGTTGGAATCCAGTTTTTTTTATAAATAATTCCAGTCTGGTTTTCACTTAAGTCATTTGTGTCTGGAGACGATGCAAATGCAGGTTTTAATTTTTTTATCAGCTGTAGTAACTAAATTTGAAAATAATTTTGGCTAAGCATATTTAATTTGACTCTTGCTTTATAAGCAAGTAAGGGATGTGTTATATTATTTTTAGTAAAAATGTACATTAATCAATAATAATTAATGTAAAAATGTACCTTAATTAATAATAATTAATGTAAAATAAATTAATGCTGGTCGCTTAAAACTTTCATTGCGAGTCTGATTTATATTTCTTTTTTCAGATTTCGGGGGCTGTAATACTTAAATTGAGAAATACTGATCTAGATGGGTATCCGCGTCATTTGTTACCTTTGGGCGCCCGCGCACTAGGCAGCCTGGCTGCGGCAGCCAATCCGACCTATGGTGGCTCATTGGAGCGCGCGCACTAGGCAGCCAAAAATTCCTGGCTGCGGCAGCCATTAGAACGTGTACGCTTGCACGGCAGCCAACTGGCTGCGCGCAGCCAGAGCGAGACAAGGCAAATGTATGTGGCTGCCTCAAGTATCCGCGCACCTGTCGTAGCAGCCAGACGTATTTTGCGTTCCTAAACGAAATTCGCGATGACTTTCGAGATATTATTATAAGTAAACATAACATTTTTGTTTTGTGTACACACCTCAAAGTAATTACCAATTTATCTTCTGGATTTATACAAGCTCGCATACGACTATTAGTAACAATAATTGATTTTTTTATAATAGATTATCAAATGATTGCACTGACATTCTTGTAAAGTTAAAAAAAAAATATCCGTGTTGTTTCGAAGATCGTTAAAATAATTTTGAAATACGTCCTTTGAGTGCCGCTCCAGAAATAAAGTATGAATCCAATGCCTTCTTTTTGTTTTTTTTTTACCTTTACTCTTTGGTATTTTTACCTTTACTCTTTGGCATTTTTACCTTTACTCTTTGGTAGTTTACCTTTACTCTTGTGTATGGTTACCTTTACTCTTTGATTTATTTACCTTTACTCTTTGGTAGTTTACATTTACTCTTTGGTAATTAACCATTACTCTTGGGCATGTTTACCTTTACTCTTTGATATGTTTACCTTTACTCTTCGGTATTTTTACCTTTACTCTTTAGTAGTTTACCTTTACTCTTTGGTAGTTTACCTTTACTCTTTGATTTTTTACCTTTACTCTTTGGTATTTTTACCTTTACTCTTTGGTATTTTTACCTTTACTCTTTGGTATTTTAAATATGTTTTAAATAAAAATACGAAGAAAAACATATGAATAAACATCGAAGAATTTCTTCCATAAAATTTGGATTAATTAAAAAGGCCGCACTTAACGGTCCACAAGGATGCAGGTTCTCTATCTCGGCTTAATCCGTCAGTTCCGCTTTATCTTAGTTTATTATCTTATAAAACGAATTATTTATAATTAGTCTAAGTATGTGCTTATCAATATAATTTTCACGTCACACGAAATACGTTGATGAAATCATACGTTCAATTGTTGTCTTTTATTATAAGATAACATTATAATTGAAACCAACTCTTCACACGTCTACTTTGTTAAAGAAATGTTTAATGGTAGAACAACAATCATTAAGATGACATTAGAAAACTGTAACTCAATCACGGTTACAGTTGGACTTCACCAAGGATCAGTCTTGAGCCCGCTCCTGTTTAATATATTCAAGAATGCCTCACTAGGAACCTCCTGAAAGAAACCCACGACATGTTTGCAGACGATATTGTTTATTTATTTATTTAACACTTTTATTGCAAATACAATCTGGCTTATTGCCAAGCGGCAATCTCTTCCAACCGACCAGACAAAAGTAAATGAAGCAAGTTACGTGGTCACATAAATCAATCAAATGACTATCCATCCCCACGAAATCCATAAACATATACGTGAGCACATGCCCACGAACCCCACAAAGACGGACAGTCACCCGAACATTATTTTTCATATAAAGTGAGATATCATCATTTAAAAGGAAAGGAAGGAATGGTGGAGAGGAAAGGAAAAAATCAGGAATGAAACACGTTATTTTACTTACTAGAAATTAAGAGGTTTTTCAGTCGCTTCTTAAAGCATGCCAAGGACGGAGCGAGTCTTATAATGGTTTGTAACTGATTCCAGAGTCTCACTGCATGGACAGTAAAGGACGACGTAAAGAAAGAGGAGCGGTGAACTGGAAAGGCCAATAAACAATCTCTGTTTGAGCGTAGCGCTAATCCATGATCGGAAAGACGCTGAAAATTTTCGGCGAGATAAGAGAGCGTTGTTCTGTTGTAATAAAAATATTGGAGTAATCCAAGACAACTGCAAAACTGGAGATAGATGTTGGAGGTAAAATGAATAGAAAATAAGCAGATCCAATACTGAACACATGCTAGACATACTATAGTTCGGAAATTCTAGGATGAGTCCTGTGACAGCTCACAAATTGGCCCAAATATAACCTTATGTAATGTATTTACCTAAATAATTTGCTATTTATTAGAATTGAGGCTTATATTAAAGTTGATAAAATAATTTAAATTACTGAACGTCGTTACAAGGTTGTATTGGGGCAAATTTGTGAGCTGTCACAGGACTCATCCTTGAATATCCGAACTATAGACACGGACATTGGAACAATCAAATTCCAATCCGTAAACCTACTTAGAACATAACATATTTATTCAAATATCTTGGCTCAGTCATTACAATATATGGGGAGGTGCTCCAGGGTGTAAAAGAACAAAATAAAAATCGGTTGGAATAAATGGAGAGAACGGAAGTAAAACCTTAATATAAAAGGAGAGTGATAAGATCACAAAGGATGCTGTAGAATTGAATGCCTCATGAAGAATATCTTTAAATTCAATGAATTAGAGACGGATTTTATAAAAATAGTTCGCTATCGATTCGGCTTGTCGGTGTATTCGGTGTCGATTACAAACGACATTTGTCATAGCTGTTACGTACCCTCAATGTGTCCACTTAGCAATTTTAATACTGGCAGTGACATCTCTCGAATAAAAAAAAACTTCAAAATAATTGTAAAAAAATGTCGCACTTGCTTTTTATTAGTTGGTAGAATAATAAACTAAACAAGGTAAATCCCCGATTCTAGTGCGCTGTACGTGCCGTCAAGATTTTGCTTTATGCATTTTCTTGTATTTTAAGACTTATACATTAAGTTATTTCGTTAAATTAACATTTTTACTACATTTGTATCAAGTATATTTGTGTTGTGTTGTCATAAAATTTGATATCTTTGTGTTCTGTACGATAACTTAACAAACACCTCATTCAGTAGACACCATAACCTAACTTTAGTTACAAGATTTGATATTAATATCTATAAAATTAATTTACGTGAATTGTTTTATTGTCGCTTGAACTTGTGCTGTGAATCGTGTTTATAATATTCATGGATTGTGAATCGTGATGATGTAATGATCTGTGAATCGTGTTTATAATATTCGTTGAATGAATCTGAAATCGAACATCTTTTAGAAGAAACTATTGAATTGGAAGATAAAAGTCAAGATCTACGAATTGAATACAAAAGGTTTCGACGATAGGGGAAAATATCAGCAGAGGTAAATATAAGGTATTATTTCACATTTCAGCTATTCTTTCACCCTTAGTCTATACTTATATAGTGTCTTTCACCCTTAGTCTATACATCTACAGTGTCTTTCACCCTTAGTCTATACATCCACAGTGTCTTTCCACGCAATTCGCAAATTTCTAGACTCACTTATGGTGGTCATAAATATGGCCTCTAAAAAGTCTACAATGACTAGTGTCGCGAAAGGATTGATTACAAACTTTACCTCTTTGTTTTTAAGTCCCTTAATGGGATATTTCCATGTTGTCTTTCGAATCTGTATCGTCTGAGAGATGTTCCTTGGGAGAGGAGTAGAACTTGGAAGCCGATATCTTCTAAATTGACTTCCAAATCGATCCAATAAGGTGGGTGTTATGATATATATCTTTTGCCGTTGTTGGTCCTGTGACGTGAATGATATACCTCTTACTGTTAGTCCTCGGCCACCCAGTTAGGAGCCTCGCTTGATGCTTAGATCTACGCTGCGAGTTAGTCGACATATCCTAGCGAACCAACGCACGCTTCGCGCCACGCTACATGACGATTAGTCATCTAGTGAATCTCCTAGCGAACATATGTGTTGGTTAATTTTGTTGTGTCACCAAGTGATTTTACAAGATGGTGGAAGTTTTAATAACAGCTGTGTATAAAAGGGAGCCTTTGTGGAACCCATCGAGCAAATGTACTTATATTTATTTTTAATCTTGAAAAATTTCATTGTTATTTAATGTTAGTAGAATAATAGTAGAATCTGCCATGCCTAAACAATTAATATGTTAAATAAACTTACTTTCATCAAATATTACATCTCAAATAACTACAAAACTATACATCGTATTTCCGCAGTTCTTTGTAGATAAGTTGAAACTCTCCACTCCATACTTCTAGATAAATTAACATTATGCACCCAACAAGTTCCAATTTGAGATGTTGGAAATTTTAAACTTAAATTCTCCGAGAGAAGTAGCTTTCTGGTTAGTTTTGAGAGTGGCATAGTTTGTTGACTCAACCGCTCCCAAATGTCAAATGAATTTGTGCGAAGTACTTTGGTGTGGCCAAGCATGAAGTCACCTAGTCTATTAGTCACGTAACATCTAGATAAGCACCTAGCGAATCACTGGTGTGGGCTTAGCCTAAGAGCAACAATACTGACAATGAAATAATATTCATTGAGTGCGAGTGATTCGAAAAGGGTACTGCAAATTGTATATTCTGTAATTTTTTTCTTCGCATAAATATTTTTTTTAACCTGGCGAGTTTATTGCCATGTGGCAATCTCTTCCAACCAACCAGAAATATGTTTTTATAGGCCCTAAGTGTTCACCAGACTGGAATCCTATTTAGAAAAATCTTGGTTCCAGCGGGGATCGAACCCGCAACCTCCGGATCGGCAGATAAGTGTCTTACCATCAAATTGTATAGCTCTCATGACAATGTGTTTTATTGATTATTAGTAACAACATACATTGATTTATTTATAAAATATCTAAACTTTTTTAAATTAAGCGAGAATTTTAAATCTAGAAATATGTCATATCACCTGTTTTACGTTCAATTTGCGCTATTTTCATTTACGAGCTATTTATGTCATATCACCTGTTTTACGTTCAATTTGCGCTATTTTCATTTCTGCTGGAACCAATTACCGGATAACATAAATAGAGGAACTAGTCTAATTAGGATGCACTCGTATTTTATGAATTACACGTATTTTAACCGCGTTTTTATAATTATCTTGTGATTAGTTTTATGACTTTAAATAATAATTTCGAAAATGAGATATCGAGAAAAATAAAATTTTATAGATAAGCGTACAGACAAATTAAAACAACAAATTCGGTACTGACTATCGGTAAATAGCGAAGCTTGTCTAGACATGCTGGCAGTATGCTAACCAATCTCGATAGAATAAAATATACTTGTTTGTAGACCTGTCAGCCCATATATTTGATAGATTTGTCATAGTTGATTTTATCGTTCATCTTCCATTCCTCGACATCAGAGGAATGCTCCTTTCCTCTTTTTATAAATATTAATTTAATTTTATGTCAATATCTTCCTTGTTAGCACTAGAGTCCATCTTGAGTGTCCGAGCATCACTGTCTTCAGCAACTGTCGTCCAATTCCATGACATATCTTTTAACGTTTTCCTTCCTGACACTCCCAACAAAGTCGTGGTTAGGGCTTACAAACCGGTTTTAACCGAAACCAAAAAATCGGTTATTTTGACAATTTAAAATAACTATATACCGGTTATTTTTATTCGGTTTTTTCTCTTCTTCGTGGCGACTCAATGCTGAGGAACGTGACCAACGTATTGTTGAGGATATTCGTGTGATTTTCTTGGGGCAAATAGTGCGGTGGTTTCCTATTGCCTTCCGCCATTCGGTTAACTGGTTAGAAAATTAAAAATGTTAATTGAATTTTTGATCGAGTCGTGGCAGAGTTGGTAGAATTATGGATTTGCGTGCTGTACAAATTCTAAAACTGCCGAGAAACTATTTTAATTTTTATAACGCCAGTGAATTTATTTGTTTGACATTTTCATGCAAATACATCTGACGGATTTATTGCTTTAACCCTTCCTGTCCTGTGTTGTGTAACTAGTACACATTGCTTCTAAAAACTTTAATATCTCCATAAATATAATAAGTACTAGATTCAGATTTTAGGTATTCCTCCGTAACACATTTACGCATTGAATGAAAAAAATAATATTAATAATAATTAGCACTTATCGGCCACATCAGAGATATTTTGTGAAAATCGGGAATAAATTCACCAATACAATCAAACGTGTGCCAGTGTGTGACGTAGGTATATTCATTCTAAAAACCGCTATGGGTGAGGAAACGATGCTATTCACGTCTCACTCTCACTCTACTTCGGTATATGGGAACGCAAGAAATAGAATCTCAGTTCGCAGTTGTTTCTTCCTTCGAGGTATAACATACACAGTGTTAGTGTTCCAAATCTCGTATCAGTAGCTCGCGGGCATCCATACGAGTGGTCTCTGCGCCCGTTTTGTGAACGTCGGCCGATGTTTTCAGCAATTAAATTTCAATTATTATCACTTTTGACTTCAAATTTAATTAATTTAGCGATTGGCTATGAATATTCTTATTTTTCCGATTTTAAATCGCTCATTTTTACATGTGTATTGATGTGTATTGAATACGTAGCACCGAAACGCGCGATTTTTTTAGCACCGGAAGGGAAAGGTTAAAGCAATTTCTCCCAACCAACCAGTTTTCGTTTCATGATTATAATTGGTGTTTATAATCGTGTCTTTAACGTAGTGAACAAAAACAATATTTGAAAAAAGGTAGTAAACATGAAAGGCAAATCTCAAGGAAAATATATATTATGGCGGGAGTTAAGGGCGAGGAGTATTTTGAAATAAATAATGTTACTTTTGTTTATTCTTAAATATCGATAAGGATAGAAAAAAAAACACGTCTGATTGAGTCAGGAAGATCGTTCTCAAGTGGAACTGTTTAAGTCATGGAAATAGTAATTTAAAAAGAGAAATGACAATTTTTGTATAACCGGTTAAAACTGGTTAATCGGTTTCTTGGATATAAAAATAACCGAAAAACGGTTAGTCGAATTATTGGTTGCCTTAGTGTGATGCTTCTCTCTCCCGGGTGTCCTGCGAGGGTCATTTTTAGCAATCTAGTTTCTTACAATCTTATATTAGGTGTTAACATAAGTTGTGTCCGTTTTTTTTTTTTCAATTTAAAAATGAGCACCAAAAGTAAAACAAAATGGTAAATGTTATGTTTGAAGGGGATCATCGTGAATAATATGGTTTAAGCGGTCCTCATCGAAGTCCACTGGTCGTCCCGAACGCTCCATGTCTTTCAGGTCGAAATTACCGTCTTTGAAACTCAAAAACTATCGTCGAGCTGTCCTTTAATTCATAGCATCTTCACCGGACACTTCGCAAATATCGCGAGCAGCTATGGCAGCTTTATTCCCTCGATTGAACGCGAACAGAAGGAGGTGTCGAAAATGCTCACTTTCGTCTACTTGATATTCCATTTTGAAGGCTTGTAATCAAATAAAATAATGTATTATATGTAACGTCAAAGCAAACACAATATCTTGTAGAGTAGATTGGTGCTCATTTTTAAATTGAAAAAAAAAAACGGACACAACTTATGTTTTTTTTTTAATTTTTTTTTTATCCACTTTGCACGGATTTCTCCTGTTACACAAAGAGGGTCTGCTTCTAGCGTTAGCTTATTCGTTAGGAATAATATCAGCCAGGATTCTTCTCATACTGCTAGGCGGTACCGAGAATATATCAACAGTGTCATTCAGTTGGTTCAATATCTCTATACCACGCGTGACTGAGTGTTTAGCCATGATATTCGTCCTGTAAGTTGGTATGTAGAACAGAGGGTGATTCCTTGCACGAATATATAATATTTATTGGGTACATATAAACTTAGTGCTTCTAGAATCGCGGGACAGTTAAAGGAACCTTGGAAAACCTTTATTAGGAATATCGCAATGGATTCTTGCCTTCTTGTTTCAAGGCTTCTATAGTTACACACCGTGAGAAGTTCGGCATGGTGAGCATATTTTGGGTAATCGCCCTTTGTTCTGTACCATAGATATCTGAGGATTTTTTTTTGTATTTGTTTTATATTGTTTTTATATTTGAGCTGGTGAGGAGCCCAAACCGTAGATGCATATTCTAATTTGGTTCTAATTAGATAATTATATAAGTTTCGGAGGATATCGGTGCTGTTAAATTCTCTTGATATTCTCATTACAAAACCGAGTAGTTTGTAACAGTCCGATATCAAACGTGAGACATGGTTAACGAACGTGAGTCCGACATCGAAGGTTACGCCCAAATCCTTGAATTCAGAAACTCTGTTTAGTGCCACTCCCTGTATAGTATACTGATGGTGGATTGGTGAAAACGATCGACTATAAGATACACAGACACATTTATTAATGTTGAACAGAAGATGATTTTGCTCACTCCAGGAGACAAGGGAGTCTAGGTTAACTAATGTTAACACCCAATAGATAGAATAGTATGCAGCTGACATGGTAGTATTGGCAGAGAGTGAAGATGAATTGCACTTTGATAGATAAATTGTATGAGAGATGCGAAGAAAAATATCTGAGAATGAATATTACAATATCCAAAGTAAATGTGATAGACAAGTGTGAAAGAAAAGTAAATGCGACATATGGATGAATACTGAAAGATTGGAGATAGTTGATGAATTCTGCTATAAGGGTGGTATTGTCTCAGATGATGGAAGAGTTAAAAGAGATAAAAGTAAACGGCTTGTAGAGATAGGGCACTAAAACATATCCAATTAAAAATATATAGCTCATGTAAATTTCATGAAATTTGGACTTAGTCACGTTCGATCACACCCCCATCCGTGCTGTTATGGGGAACAACATGAGTCCCCATTCAGTGCGATCTACACTAGAAGATCGAAACCTTATTTATTTTTTATAATTAATTTCTGTTGTTTGGGTAGTATTTTCAAACATGATGAACAAAGTAAATGGGACACTAAAAATATATACTTGAACCGGACAGTATCAAAATCTACTAAGATGATAGTCCATAATATTATGGTGTCAACTTTGATGTGTGGGAGTGAAACGTAAACGTGGATTGAAAGAAGCCGAACAAATGCTGCGGAAATGCGTGCATTGAGAAGAATACACGGAGTGATGAATGTATGAGAGAATACGGAAAAAAAATAATAAGGAGGGAATGTGAACTTAAGGCTTAAGTGTTAAGTAAGATGGAGAAGAGAACGCTGAGATGATTTTGTCATGTGGAACAAATGAAAGAAAAAAGACTAACAAAGTAAACAAATGAAAGAAAAAAGACTAGCATAGTGTAAATGTAAATGGAAGACGTCAAGTGAATGGTATTCTGAAAGAAGGACACGTAGAAAGTCAGAATAATCGTATAAGTTGTATGGATGTCGAAGAAGCGAAGGATGTTTGTCGATATAGGAAAGTCTGGTGCTCCGTTCTCTCTGCCTATCCCGACAGTGAAATTGCGTGATGTTATGTATGTATGTATGTAGTACAAATAGCGTGTATAGATCATTCAGCCAGAAGAGTCATTTTTCAATAGTGTGAGTAACACTCGCTGTATTACACAACTTATGAAGTGGTATTGGTTTTAGAATGCCACACGATTGGTTCGCGCAGAGCGCACGTTTGTATTGTTAAAATACTCGGTGATTAGAAAAACATTACCATGTCGAAATTAGGAGTGCGATTTTTATCTAATATAATGTATAATTCAACATTTTTCGAAAGTTTAGAATGTGCTTTGTTATAACTTAGTTTCCTAGAATTTAGTATCACTCCATCCACTATTATTTTAAAACTTTATTATTTGGCATTGTAATTATAATACATTAATATGTTAAATAATCTAACATTCATTTCATTTTTATGTGCAATCTAATTAAAGCTGACGAACATTTTTCTTTATAATACTTGTACTTATATTTTTTTTAATCTTGAAAAATTTCATTCTTGTCATTTAATGTTTCCTAGAATCTGCCATGCCTAAACAATTAATATGTTAAATAAATTTACTTTCATTTTATTTTTATAATTATTACAATTTAAGCTGATAGCATTTTTAATTTACAAAAAGTGTGTGTTCATTTCAATGTTTGAACATAAAATATTATTTTTATATTTTTTTGCCTTTTCATTTCATTAAAAAAATAAAGTGACAAGTTTTTCTTGTAAACACACTGTTGTTACTTACACTATTGCAAAATGACTCTTCTGGCTGAATGATCTATACTATGATGAATCTCCGTAGACATTACAGGTAACCCTCGTTCATCGCGACCCCGGTGAGTGCGGATTCGTTATAACGCGGTATTTTAAACAACACTTGTCCGGCTTCGATACATTCCAGGAATCGTTATAATGTATAATTGCACGAGCGAGCTATCTTTCTTTTTCGTTCACTCACATAATACACATGTACATATATACGTAAATTCACGAGCGCGAGTGAGACAAAATATGTAGCTATCAGAAACATCGACGAAGCGTGGAATGAAGTCACCCAATATTGTATGAAGAGCGTTTGGAAAAGGTTGTTCAGAGAAATTGCTGATCAAATGAATTACGAAAATGATATTCAAAATATCGTCGAAGATATTAAGTGTTAAAATAATCGAAAAGGCCCTTTCTCTTCACAATCAATGCATGCAGTTGTTAGAAGGAAATGACGAAGATTATGAGCGAGTGAGTGCTGTAAAGTGTGGTTGTAATGGATTATTTGACGGTTATAGACAAATTTTATACAATAAACGTAGAGAAGCTAAACAAGGAAATCTAGATTCTTTTTTGCAAAGCGGAAAAAAAAAATAATGAATTATATTTTATATGACTTTATTTAATTATTTACGCCACTTGATTAAGTATAAAACACATATGGTTAGCAATATGCAACATATGGTTAGCAATTGTTGAAGTCAGAGCCAAACATTTAAAATGAAATTACTGCTGAAAACTATACAACGTTACTTCAAACCGATCACATCAGTAACATGGGATGGCAGTGATCGGACTCTCAGACAGACTTCACAAGCTTCGCAAATACTCGGCATCAAATGACAGGGGAGTATAGGGCGTGGGCTTCAGATAGCCTGTTATTATGTATGGTGCAAACCGTTCAACGCCGTGTTCATGTCAGAAGTGTGCAGATTTACGCCATACAAGTCATGCATACTCAAAGTGGGTTCACCCGCCAGGTGCTTATTAAAATCATTATGGAAAAAATGTACTCATCAAAGTTTTAATTATACTAGAGAAAATGTAGGATGGTCCCTGTGACGTTTGAAATAACATTTCTCAAAGTGATGGGGTAAAATCGTTTTTTTACAAATCGAATCGTTTTTTTTTTATAAATAGAAAAATAGTTTTTCTCTAAACTGACATTTTAATTCCTAATTTTCATTATACTGACTTTCTAATGTATTGTATGATTTGTATGTATCTTTAAATAGGCCAAGATCCACTATGGATTAATTTAGGTATAAAAAAATCGAAAATCCAATTATCGTATACCCCATCCATAGCCAATGCAGACTAACGTAGTGACTTTTGACAAACGTCACCAAATATTATTTGAGTTTAACAAACTGCCACATTTTTGCTAATTGGTAACAAGATGTATTAATTTTTAATTATTGTTAGTTTTATGTAATGTATTTACCTAAATAACTTGCTATTTATTAGAATCGAGGCGTATATTCAAGTTGATTAAGTAATTAAAATTACTGAACGTCATTCAACAAGGTTGTATTGGGGCAAATTTGTGAACTGTCACAGGGACCATGCTACATTTTCTCTAGTATAATAGCTATTGTTAGTTTTTACATGTTTTATAAAAAAACAGCTCCCGGGCCGCATAAAACAACCTGGCGGGCCATATTCGGCCGCTGGCCCGGGGTTAACCGAATTTTAATACCGAATTTTAAAGCGCTATCCAAGCGGGCTCGTTGTCATTTGGCATTTTCCCAAAAAAATTAGAAATACATTCTCTTTTTCATCGCATGCTCAATGCTGAGCTTCGTGGTCTTCTGCTATATCTCGAATTTGGTGTACCACCCATCTCCATCTCTCCCGGTCCTGGAACACGTTGAATGCAGCGCTTAAAGAGGATCCTGTTATCTCCTTTATTTGATATTTCCATCTCATAGGACACGTTGTTCGCCTTCCCTCAACAGTCCCTGCGATCACCAGCTTCTCCAGATTTTGATCATTTTTACGTAAAGATTTTTCTGCATGTTGTCCAAAGTCTTTCACTAATCTGCAACTCTTGAATGATAGAAACGTTGGTGCGCCTTGCGGTCCACGGGATAAGGAGTATTCGCCTCTACACCACATCTCGAAGGCATCTTTTATATTGTTTTCCTTCCTTCTTATCTTCCATGTTTCCACTCCATATAGTGCTATGAAGATTATTAGACTTAACTAGTCGGGTTTTGGTTTTTCTGAGTAAAGACCGCTTAGTTCATATCTTTGTCAGATTTGTTATAGCTGGTTTTGCTATTACAATTCGTTTACGGATATCTGCTTCATACACTCCATTCCTCGAAATAAGGAGCACCTGGGTAGACAAACTGGCTGACCATACGTGTATATTATCAGTCTTAAATCGGTTCACAATAAGAACTTTTTGTTTTTGTTTATTTCTAGTCCTTATTGGCGGCTTTCTATTTAAACTCTATTAAGGAGCTCAACCATTTCGGTCGTCGTTGGTTATACGCGTTGTATCGTCCGCGAATCTTATATTGGAGATTTTACAACCTCCTGTTATAAAACCACCCTCCCATCCGTATAATATTGTATATGTCGAATAACACTTATACACCTTGACACACTCCTTTCTGCACATATAATGGTTTTGAAAGTAACCCATCCACTCTATACTATTGAAATCAGGCTTTAAATGAAAAAAATAGACTGGATTCCACCAGGAATCGAATTTATTGTATTACATAGAGAATCTTACTACATAGCTGACTCGTTTATTCTACCAACTAATAATTCGACTGGAAGTCGAGCATTATACGAGGGTCATCCAGAAATTAAGGTTACAAGGGCTCCTGAGGCCGGGGGAATTTTTTTCTTTCAAAGTTGGTGCATTTGGCGTGTAGGGGGGATCCTAACGATGTTTGTTTGGTCCCACGTGTTTGTTGGCCATTTTGTTCAAACACAGTAAATTCTTCCGATGGAGAGGTCGTCGCGCGCTCCCGCCAACTCTCGTCCGTGCGAGACCCGCGCGATCATCAGTTTTTTGACTTTGCAGAACAATACCGTCGCAAATATCCATCGGAAGCTCGTGGAAGTTTATGGTAGTGATGTGATGAGTCGACAACATGTCACGACGTGGGTTAGGTTGTTCAGAGAAGGCCGTACTAATACTCACGACGAGGCAAGGCAGTGATTTCTGACGAATTTGTGCAAAAAATTGAAGAACAAGTGCAAAATGACCGCCGGTGACGCTTGACGACCTTCACGAAGAATTTTCTGATATTTCTCGAAGTCTCCTTGGTAATATTGTGTCGGAAAAACTTGGTTACAAGAAGTTGTGTGCGAGATGGGTGCCCAGAATGCTCACACCGGAGCACCGTCAAAATCGCGTGACCGCCGCGCGTGAATTTTTGGATCGTTTTGCACAGGAGGGAGAAGCTTTTCTGGACTTTATCGTGACGGGGGAGGAGACGTGGGTGTGTCACTACACCCCAACAATTTTCCAACGATCAGGAGGTCGAGGAAGCTGTGAAGAAGTGGCTGAAAGAGCTGGCGGCGGAAGTCAATGACACTGGCATACAAAAGCTGGTGCCCCGACTACAGAAATGTCTCGATCTCGACGGCAATTACGTTGAAAAATAGTTTAATATATTTTTGAAGTATCCTGTGAATTTCAATTAAATACAAGCATTTTTCGATCCTGCATAAATGTTGTAACCTTACTTTCTGGATGACCCTCGTACTAACAAGACCACGGAGTCTGTCTTCGTCCTGGAGTGGTGTTCCTAAACATGTCGTCAGAGTTGATACAAATGGGTGGGTAGTCTTTGTGGGCTCCGTAACATGTACCGGCGACATTTCGTCTATCTTCGTCAATCCTTTCAACGTGTCTAATTTACCTTCATTTAATTTAGTTGGACCATTATTTACCAAGCTACGAGTATATCTGACCGCTAACCAGAGGCCATGAAAATTGTCGCGGGTTTTTTAAGCAGCCCCATTGGATTTATTATTTACGTCCCTTAATATCGTCGGGAAATTGCTGATGGTAATTCTTTGGTGTATAGTAGACTTCCAATCCTCGAAGATCACAAATTTAATATTTGTCAGTAAAATTGACGAGGTAAAAAACAAAAATAAAACGTTTTTGTTAAAAATATTTTTCAACTAACTTTATGCCAGGATGACCTCCGTGGCCTAGTTGGTAAAACGCCTGTCCCAACCCGGATGTTGCGGGTTCAAATCTCGCTGGAACCCAGTCTTTTTTTAAATGATTCCGCCTGGTTTTCACTTAAGGTCACTTTAACATCTTTCTGGTTGGTTAGAAGAGATTGTAACGTGGTAATAAGCCCGCCAGGTTGTACTGTATATTACGAAAGTGTAACACAATGCAATGCCGATTAAGTTGAGTAACTATTGTATTGTATTAGACTTGTATTGTAGGTCTATTGAATTTAGATGTAATGAGGTGCATAGCCACGCGGTAACGCACTGGACTTCCGTGCGGAACGACGCTGGTTCAAAACCCACGCTGCGCTACTCTCCTCGAATGACACATGCATTTATTTCCACCTAGTATTTGAGGGTATACCTTAGACTACGGTGATATCTATTCTTTCAAAAAAAAAGGGAAAAGTCATGCCGGTGTGCTCCAATCGTCCGTCTCACTTCGATGTGCCATCGCATTATAAGTACAGCGGCGTGGCCGGTGAGTTTGCTGGTGCGCAACGTATCACTCACTTAAAGAGAAAAAAAAAAAGAAAGAAACAAAATTTCGTGCACGGCACAGCTTCGCTTTCCAACTGAAATGACGTTGAAATAGCGAGAGGATTTAAGACCGCGAGGCCCAGCAACGACGATGACTGAATTTAGATATAAAAATGAAAAATATATATTTTCTTCGTTTTTCTCTACTCTTGAAAATCTGACCAATTGGATTTACTTGAATTGATACGTTATATTATATTAAAATGTTTTTTTTTTTACTATTGCGGATGTATTTTTACGTTTGTTTTTTTTACACACCTCACGAATAAGGTTATATCATAATCATAGAAAAAACTAGAACGCCATTACCGAATAGTTATCGCCATAGATGAAATCGTATCGCAGAAATTGCAATATGAACAGCTGACGTTTCTGCTGACAGTTTCGCTACGAGAAATAAAACAAGAATTTAATTGTTTTCCGAGTCTTGACGCGATATGTTGGCGATTAAAGGAGCACTATGTATTATCGTGGCTTTATCTGTTTTTCTAAGGTTAGTACAAGTTCGATTGGTGGCGTCACCAGATTAATAATATATTTTAAATAGCACGTCGTATTTTGGACAATGTTTTCTTTATTGAAATAGTGGCTACATTTTAAACAAAATTATTCTTAATTGACTGTTAGAAATTACACTCGTATTCGCGCATTTGACATTTCTCAATTAATTCTTTTAATCAATAATATATTAAATAGGTCAAATAGTGTTCGTATATTTTTTTTATGAATAAAAATCTTATGACTGGCAATTTTCGCTAAGTCTTTTTGTTTATTACATTAATGGGTTGAAATATCCTTCGTTTGTTTTTTGTTTTTTTATTATATGAAATTTTTTAAACTGTGTTAATATTGACATTTTGAAATGTGTTTGGTGAAAATCCAGACAATGTCTTATCATCAAAAATGCTCGACTCGTGATTCTGATTTATTTTTTTCCATTCGCACATGCATTCACATGAAAGGAAATGAAACAGTGTTAAACCATTTAATGTGCATTTAACTTTCATTCACATTTTTTCCTACCTTTGAGAATAAATATGTTTTAGAACGATATTTATAGCACTAATAACCTCAGTTTAGTAATAATGTTGTTAAGTGCACAAATTTGAAATTCAACTATAAATGCATATAAACTATTGCAGCGAAATTAAAGGTTATGGTTATACACAGAGGTGTGGTAAAAAGTGTATGATATATGTTATGTGTTCTATTATCTGGGCAGTATGTTTACGTGTTATGGATGAGTTAAAAGGGACATTGAAAAAAGGGTAGCGACAGGGAACGAGGTAAACAGAGCACTTATTGTAATATATTATGCAACTGTGCAATATCAACAGTAGCAAAAATGACAATACATACTTATTAATGTGTTGGTGCCTACCTTGACATATGGAAATGAAACGTGGACTTGGCAGAAGTAGGATAAAAGTAAGATTAACGTTGTAGAGATGCATGTACATTGAAAAAAGGGTAGCGACAGGGAACGAGGTAAACAGAGCACTTATTGTAATATATTATGCAACTGTGCAATATTAACAGTAGCAAAAATGACAATACATACTTATTAATGTGTTGGTGCCTACCTTGACATATGGAAATGAAACGTGGACTTGGCAGAAGTAGGATAAAAGTAAGATTAACGTTGTAGAGATGCATGTACATTGGAAAAAGGGTAGCGATAGGGAACGAGGTAAACAGAGCACTTATTGCAATATATTATGTAACTGCATAATATCAACAGTAGCAAAAATGACAATACTTATTAATGTGTTGATGCCTACTTTGATGTATGGAAATGAAATGTAGACTTGACAGAATTAGGATAAAAGTAAAATTAATGTTTTGGAGGTGCATGTGCTAAGGAAAATTTGTGGATGTATGGAAGAAGGTGGTAAGAAAAAATCAGAAATTAATGCATTAATAAAACAAATGTTTTAAGTAATATGAAGAAAGAAACTTTAAGATAGTGGACATGTGGAGAGAATGGGTATGAAATAATGACTAAGCGAGTATACAAGTCATAAGCAGCAGTGGCTGGTCTGGAGGTGCGTTGGTGCGCTGAACCGGAGAAATAATTCACAATAATTAAATTATATATTCGCAAACATGACTTCCAAAACTGTTAAATATTTGTATAGATTAAATATGTACAATATAAGAATACTGACAAATAGTACGAGTATTTTTATTTAAGTGAAAATTCAAAAAAATAAAAAATTCCTTTCAAATTGACCAGCCAAGTTTGCCAATACTACCGGAGCGATCTCCAATACACACCGGACGGAAACGCAGATTCATATAGGGCAGACAGAGATGAATAGTAAACTGTGAGACAGCGATATTTCATATTCGCTCAGCATCTCGAGGTGCATTGGTGCTAAGCGCACCAGCACACCTCGGGACCAGCCGCCGCTGGTCATAAGTACAAAGTGTGTGTGTGTGGAAGAGGTATATTGAGGAAAACTTGGCTGGACCAAATGCATTAGATTTAGTGAATGTACAAGTCAAAAGTGCAAGGTGTGAGTGAAAGAAGGCAGACTGAGGAAAATGTGGCTGGATCAATTGGATCAGGTTTTCAAAAGAAGGTAAATTGTGAAAGTATGAATCATGGAATATTGTGCATGAGATGTATGAATGTAGAGGAGGAGAAAGTTGTGTTATATACATACCATCCTTCTCTGCAAGGGACACGGTGTGTGATACGTACATACCATCACACTGTCGCCATATCGAGGTAGGCAGAAAGGAGAGAGGGCCAGACTTTTAAAGCGACACACATCTTTCGCCTCTTCCAAATCCATACAGCTCCTGCTATTTCTCTGATTTTTTACATTTTCTTCTTTCAAAATATCATACACTTGACCCAACCATACTTACCTTGGTCTTCCGCTACCACAGCTTCTACTTTCATTTGCACTGTATATTTGTTTTGTTAGTCTTTCTTCATTCATTTACGTCTCACATGCCCAAACTATCTCAAAGTACTCTTCTTTGTCTCCTCGTCACATCAGCTTTAAGTTCACACTCATCCCTAATCACTTCATTCAGTATACATTGTCACCTCATGTATTCTAAGTACACGTATTTATTGGGCTTTTTTCAGTCTTGTTACACTTACATATTTCACTTCCATACATCAAAGTTGGCACTAAAATACTGATGTGGACTATCATCTTAGCAGATTTTGATACTGTCTGGTTCGAGTATATATGTTTTAGTGCTGATCTGAATTCACTTTAGAACATTAAGGCCTCGGCCACACAGGCAGGAGCCTCCCTTGATGCTTAGAGCTATGCTGCGAGTTAGGCGACATATCCTAGCAAACCAACGCACCTCATACTATTGCAATGGCCACACTGCACGCTTCGCGCCACACTACATGACGATTAGTCACCGAGTGAATCTCCTAGCGAACAGACATGTTGGTTAATTTTATTGTGTCACCAAGTGATTTTACAAGATGGTGATTTTAATAACAGCTGTGTATAAAAAGGAGCCTTTGTGGAACCCATCGAGCAAATTATAGAAAAATTTACCTGTAATAAAATCACTTTGGAATGAAGTTGCACAGGAAGTAAATAAAGATGGTAAGTTATAATGAAATTGGTTAGTTTTGAGAGTGACATCGTGTGTTGACTCAACCGCTCCCAACTGTCAAATGAATTTGTGCGTAGCACTTTGGTGTGGTCAAGCATGAAGTCACCTAGTATATGTATGAGTCACGTAAATCCTAGCTTAGCACCTAACGAAGCACTTTGGTGTGGCCTCGGCCTTAGTCTTCTTCAGCCGTCTCTCCACTGCTGGATGTAGGCCTCTTCTAAAACCTTCCACGCTTCCCTGTCTTGGGCTTTACTCGTCTATTTTCTACTGGCGACAGGGATAATATCGTCAGCCCACCTCTTCTGGGGCCGTCCCATCGGTCTTCTCGTATTCCACGGCCTCCATTTCAGGACTCTGGGTGCCCATCTTTCAATTCTATGTCTTACAACGTGACCCCCCCATTGCCATTTCATGCCAGCAACACGGTCCATTATGTCGGCAACCCTAGCCCGTCACCTGATTTCTTCTCGGCCTTAGTGTGTCACATTAAATTCGTGCTTCACTGTACCAAAAATGATTATTTCTCTCCATTCTTTTAAACTCGAGAATTTAAACCTCGATTTAACCATCCTCAGGATTCGTTGATATGTCACTGTTTATAATTGTACAAAGTATTGAAGGAAATAAATTGATAATCCTATAATCAGGATTATGATAAGCTACAAACATATCAGTAAACCAGATATGATTTTTTTTTAAATAAGCGAATTATAGTTCCAAGAAATATAAATCAAATAAATTCTCGGAATCAAAGGTTACTCACCGCAGTAGACTCTTTTGTACATTTTTTTATCGATAAATTTTTAAAATTATAACAAAGAAATATTTTTGATTGATTTATAATATATTTATCTCAATTTGAGAACATTTATTTTCTTTTTTTTTATTTACATGCCAAGTGATTGTATAAATACATAATTTATGAAAAACAAAACAAATAAAGTAAAAACAGGTTTAATCAACTTGCTCCATTTTCTTTACTACAAAACTGAGCGTCATCATGTTCTTCCGCGAAATCAAGGAAAAAGTGCCATTGATTATCTTATTCATCGGTGGTTGCCTGGTTGAGTGGCAGGACGTGGTTAAATATCTCGGCCTGCAACTCGACCGGGGACTGACGTGGAAAACCTATCTGAATACCATCAGACAGAAAGGTCACAAGGGCATAGGGATTATCAGTTCGATATTTCATCGATGCAGCTTCCTTTCACCCGAAAATAAACTCCTCTATAAAACTCTTCTTCGTCCTATGCTGCATCCGTTTGAGCAACACGGATCACCTGAAACTCCAGAGTGCAGAACAAGGCATTCAAGATATCTTTTAACACCGATCCCAGAACAAACCTTACCGACTTCACGCCGAACAGCGAGAAGAAGCCCTACAACACCACATCCTCGCTTGGTTCGTGAAGTTCTATAAAAGTCAAAAAAAAACACAGCAATCCCTTAGTCATTGCCCTGGGGGCTTACGAGAGTAAATCCGACCTACCCTTCCGTTATAAGCACAAGCTCCTGAAGCATTATCTGTTGCCTGACTAGTCCACCTACAGTATTAGCTGGGACGACCAAGGTCTGAGTGAATGTGATGGAATACAAGTAGCCTGAACAAGTGGACTTGTTCTTACTAAATAATTATTTTCTAGTTATAAGTAGTATGTAGGTGTTAATTATTTCTAAGAAATCATATATTAAGCTTTACTACTTTCTATTACCATAACTCTTTCTATAACCATAACCTTTAATATGGCTACATTAATTTTCAAACCTTTAACTTGGCATCCCTCATGTAGCCCACTTACCATATTCCTTAAATCACCATAATTTTCAGCAAGCGTAACAATATCATCTGCATACAGAAGTCTGTATAAATTTATTTCACTCATTTTTACACCTCTCCCATCATCTTTTACATCGCACATACGTGAAACTTTATAAATTAAACAACCAAGGTGACATCACACATCCTTGCTTTATGCTTTAAGTAATTTTAAACCCCTCAATAAGTTCTCGACATACACTACTGTCTTCATACAGCGAGGCAATTGCACATATAAATTTATAATTCACGTCATAATCTTTCAATACTCCCCACAATTTCTCTATATGGTTATGAGCCTCAGGATAGGAGGTAGAAACATGTGTAGTGATTAATGTAAATAGTAGAATAACAAGGTGGAAAAATATACTGATTAAATGCTGTAAAAAATTGTGCATTGAGAATAATAAAAAATGCCCCAAGGAAGACGTAGCGTGGGCAGACCAAAGCTTAGGTGGATGGATGGGGTGCAGAATGATGCAAACGTGATTGGCATCAGGGGCTGGAGGAGTGCATCCCAGGATAGGGGGGAATGGCAACGAATGCTGGAGGAGGCCGGGGCCCACAATGGGCTGTAGTGCCATTGATGATGATGATGATGAGAATAATAAATGGTGTAAAACTGTATGACAGAATACGGAATGATGTGATAAGGGATGAATGTGAACTTAAAGCTGATTTTTTAAGTAAAATGAACATCACACTGAGATGGTTTGTGCATGTGGAACAAATGAATGAATAAATAATAACAAAACATATATAGTGCAGCTGTGAGTGGAAGGTATGTGAGAGGAAGACTAAGGAAAGTATGGTCGGATCAATGATATTCTAAAAGAATGAAATATAGAAGCCTCGAAACAAGAAGGCAAGAATCCATTGCGATATTCCTACTTAAGGTTTTTCAAGATTGCTTTAACTGTCCCGCGATTCTAGAAGCACTAAGTTTATATGTACCCAATAAATAAAGCCGTGCAAGGAATCATCCTCTGTTCTACATACCAACTTACAGGACGAATATCATGGCTTAACACTCAGTCACGCGTTGTATAGAGATATTGAACCAACTGAATGACACTGTTGATATATTCTCGGTACTGTTTAGCAGTATGAGAAGAATCCTGGCTGATATTCTTCCTAACAAATAAGTTTACGCTAGAATCAGACCCTCTTTGTGTAACAGGAGAAATCCGTGCAAAGTGGTTAAAAAAAATTAAAAAAAAAAAGAAAGTCAGAGAAATCGTAGAAGTTTTATGGATGTAGAAGAGGCGAAGGATGTGTGTCGAGATAGGAAAGTCTGGCGAGTCCTCTGTCCTCTGATTACTCCGACAGGGAAGTGGCGTGATGGTATATATATGTAACAAAGTAATTTTTTGTTAAATATTTAAATGTGGAGTTCCACAAAATGAAATCAAGTTTCGGTGCAACTTTGTCATTTTATTTTTTTTTCGAATAATATTTAGGTTTGCTTGGATAAGGTTTTACAGTGTGGTTCGGTTTATGATACCTGTAACGATGTCAAACACTGAAAAGCCTTATCCAATTGATACGAAGAACCGCAAAAGCCTCGAAATATATTTAGGTACGTTCTTAATTTTTCATATATTCCCGTATCTATTGTTTTTTCCCATTTATTGTTTATTTCATTAATTTGTTTTTTAAATTTTCTCAGTGCCGAAGGTGACGTAGAAGTTATATCCAAGAACTACGATTGGGATTTGTTGGTGTTCACGCAGCACTGGCCCGCTACAGTATGCTTGGAATGGATGCGCAAGGGTTCGCAGCACTCCTGCTCGTTCCCTTCGCAGAAGGACGCTTGGACTGTTCATGGAATTTGGCCCACAAAGAAAGGGACTATAGGACCTGGATTTTGCAATCACTCTATGCATTTTAACAAAACTGCTCTTGATCCCATCGAGAAACAGCTTGAGCAATATTGGATTAATATTGAGAAAGGTAAAAATATTTTGGCCTTAAATTCTAAGATTTTTTAAACTTTGATTATGACAACCTACGCAATCATCAGTGAGGTTCGACGCCCATCATTGTATTGTATTACACTTCCGCAATATACAGTATAACTTGGCGGACTTATTGCCATGTGGCCATCTCTTCCAACGAACCAGAAAGGTGTTAAAGAGGTCTCGGATGAAAAACAGACTAGAATCCTTTTTAAAAAAATCTGGGTTCCAACGGGAATCGAATGCATCTTTCCAACTAAAACACGGAGGCGGTTGTCTCTGGAAGTTTTATGCACAGTGGTTTAGTAGTACCGACCTTAATGTATGGAAGGAAAGTTTGGGCATTTTAATCCCCATATCAAGGTGAGGATGGTATTCCCATAGACACTCTCCCCTATCCAGAGCAGATGCTCATCCCCGAAGACCTGCCACCATATGGATATGTGTCCATAGAGTTGTGACTCAAAAGCAGAATTGTATATAAATATTTCTCGAGTTTTAGCGTTAGAACTGTTGAAATTCACGTATATTTAAATTTAAATAAAAATTTAAACACTATTCAATCCACTTGAAAATATATATTTAAAACCAACTAGTTTCAAGTCATATGCAATTCATCTTCAAGGGTAACTCAATTTGAAAATGAAGACACAAAAACTTTAAGGGCTGGCCCTGACAACATTAAGAGAAGAAAAGGGGGAAAAACAGCTGTATGTTAGTAAAAATGGCAGAATACTAAAAGGGTTAAATTTTCTTTGCAATAATCTTTATAAATTTTTAAGGGAGGAAATTTCCTTTATGGACAATATTGTTTATTATGGGTTTACCCCAATGCATCGACTTCACCATTTCCAGACTTTCGAGAGCATTCAGTTTTCTGAAATTGTTAATCAGATGTAATGGCTCCATATAATCGTTTGAAAAGGAATGCCCAGTCTGATGGTATTGGTTTGCCATTTCTCAGAGAACATTTGGGTTAGACGAGACCTTATTATGTTCCTTAAATCTAAAACCAAATCACCTCCCGGTTTTTCCGATATAATAATAATCACAATCTATATTTTATTCACTGCTATACTTGAGAAAATGTAGGATGGTCCCTGTGACGTTTGAAACGTCATCTCAAAGGGATGGGATAAAATTGTTTTTTTTTTTACAAATCGAATTGTTTTTTTATAAATGAAAACAATAATTTTTCTCTAAACTGACGTTTTAATTCCTTTTTTTCATTATACTGACTTTCTAATGTATTGTATGATTTGTATCTATCTTTAAATAGGCCAAGATCCACTATGAATTAATACTAATTACGAACATTTAATTTTAGGTATAAATAAATCAAAAATCCAATTATCGTACACCCCATCCCAAGCCAATGCAGACCGACTTTTGACAAACGCCACCAAATATTATTTGATTTTAACAAACGGCCACATTTTTGCTAATTTGTAACAAGGTGTATTAATTTGTCATTATTGTTAGTTTTATGTAAAGTATTTACCTAAATAACTTGCTATTTATTAGAATCGAGGCTTATATTAAAGTTGATAAAATAATTAAAATTACTGAACGTCGTTACAAGGTTGTATTGGGGCAAATTTGTGAATTTTTTATTTGACTTTTCACATATATCCTCTATTAATATTTATGTTATAACTTTTTCACAAATTTTTTGTAAGCATTTTTATCACCAAATAAATTTTTAATGGTTTTGTCGCTTTAATAAATGGTAATAACTTTACAGATACACCCCTGATATAAATGGTAATAACTTTACAGATACACTCCTGATATAAATGGTAATAACTTTACAGATACACCCCTGATATAAATGGTAATAACTTTACAGATACACCCCTGATATAAATGGTAATAATTTGACAGATACACCCCTAATATAAATGATAATAACTTTACAGATACACCTCTGTACGACCTGTGGAAACACGAGTGGCAAAAACACGGGACTTGCGCTGCAGTTCTACCGAGTCTCGACACTGAAACCAAATACTTTGCCCAGGGACTTCGATGGCTACAACTCTATTCCATGTCCAACATCCTTCAAAGTTCTGGCTTCGTACCAAATCCAAAGATGTCCTACAAACCTACCGATATTTATGATGCAGTTAAAAAAAAAGTTGGTAAAAACCCATCCATGCACTGTCACATTGATACCGTTACGGGAATTTCTTATTTGTTTGAAATTAGGATTTGCTTCAGCAAGTCGATGGAGCTAATTGACTGCGATGGGATCAAAATGTCAGAGGATCCATCAGAGTCGTATGAGACCTTGCTTCATTGCGATCCTTCCAAGCTTATCGCTTACACTGATATCGTTCCGAGTGTAAGGCGTAAGTCGGTGTTGAGTGATTGGCCACTCATTGAAATATACAAATTGGTATCATGGCTTCAATGGTTTACTTTTTAAGTTATTGCATTACTTATTTCTTCTGCTAGTCAGTTGCAATAATAAAGATTTGTTAACAAGACTTATAAATGTATGAGAAATACACCATATATCAATAACTCAGCATAAAATTAAATACTTTGGCCTAATTTCCATTGAATGAAAAAATAATAATAATTAGCACTTATCGGCCACATCAGAGATATTTTGTGAAAATCGGGAATGAATTCACCGAATAATAATGACACTATAAAGTTGAAAATGAGTTGTTTGAAGAAAAAAAAAACATATTTAACGTAGAAAATAAAGAGAGAGACAGTATTGAAGGTGGCTATTCTAATAAAATCCAGTTTATATTGAAACATTCTAAAAAAAAACAGCTGTTATATTTATTATATTTGAAAGAGTCTTGTTATAAGTATTATTGTATCTGACTTTAATATGCATTTCTTTCCGTTGCTGCCACCACTAATACATGCGATCAATTTTTTTTATGGCTTTTATGAAAGTAAATCCACGCTAGAATATTTAAAAATAAATTACCTTGTTATTCAACTAATTGATTACATTTATCCCCTCTACTCGTGTTTCTACCTCCTATCTCGAGGCTATCTTCAGATGGAATGATCCCAGTTTGTTATGAGAGCAGTATTTATATATTAGACTGGTGTTACTTCACTATCGACCACTTACAACTAAAGTGTGTGCGGTATCTTTTCGTAAATATAATTGCTGTGGGTGATCCATAGTAAAGTAACATGACACCAGTCTGATATTTATTTATTTTCTCAAAACAGGCTTAGCCCAATTATTTTGAAAAAATACAAGATGTGTTAACATCAAAAATAAAGAAAAATTATACAGAATAAAAAAAAATATATAAAATAAAAAATATATGCATGCATATATACACACAAACATACACATATATTCAAAGTCACTTAAGTATGTTGATGAGTGCTTTCTAACGCGCTCAATCTTAGAAGAAAATTTACTTTTGCTTTTGGTAATGTGATATGAAATATGTCAATATCCGAAGCAGTCCCGTTCAAAAGAGTAAAGGCCCTTCCAACAGGTATAGCGGCTGGAAGCACATATATGGAAGGATATATAAGCATTGTTCGCATAACATGCCGGGATCATTTCGTCTGAAGAGAGCCTCAGGATAGGAGGTAGGAACACATGAGGACTAAAGTAATTTATTGTAATTTGTTTTATCAAACACTGTTTATTCCACTTTTTGTAACGGTTAACTCTACCGGTTTCAAGGCTTTCACCTCATCATCAGGAGAGCACATCTTGTTTGTGCTCCTGATGATGAAGGGAAAGCCTTGAAACCAGTAGGGTTATACTGTTACAAAAAGTGGAATAAACAGTGTTTGATAAAACAAATTACAATGTATTTAAACCTTCACAATGTTAATGCCTTAACTATAAATAATATAAAATAAAGTAATTTATCTTTAAATATTCTAATATGGAGTTCCACAAAGTTAATGCCGAAATCTTTGATAAATTAAATCCTTGTTAATCAGAGCTTTCATTGTGGTATGTTTTTGTCTAAAATATAAAAATCATCAGAGCATGATTCTCCATATAACATTGAATTTAATCTTTGCCATTTTCATCATCTGAACTTTACCATCGATAATTTATCAATTGATTGAATAGTTCATTGAAATCAACTGTAAAAGCCTTGAACTTTTCAAAACATGTCACAAAAACAATTTAATTTCTCATACAACAATTGAAGAATATTAAACAAAACAGTGCGTTTTAAAGGAAAAATCTAGCGAGTTGATTAATATTAGATGATTTTTCTACTAGAGTAAATATTTAGTTTCACTTAAACCTGTAATGGAGTTTTTAATTTGTTAATATTTTTGCAATGATCAACATACCTGCCAGGAAAGAAGAGGAGATATGGGTTCGAGTCCCATTGGGCACCTTTCATTTTACTAGACCTTCATCGGACATTCAATAATTTTGTGTTTTGATCCTTTCTCAAAAAATGTATAAATTAACTATTATTTTGAATTTGAAATTTATTTTCTTAAAAATGCTTCTTTCAAATAAATACATACATACACACTATCTCTCTGTTGAGGTATCCAGAGAGGACAGAGCACCAGACCTTATCTCGACACATCCTTCACCTCTTTTACATCCATACACCTCATACGATTCCCATGATTTCTCTGACTTTCTAAATTTCCTTCATTCAAAATATCATTCACTTGATCCAACCATAATATCATTGGTTTTCCTCTACCATGCTTTTAGCTCATATTTGCGCTATATATTTGTTTTGTTAGTCTTTCTTCACTCATTCATTCTGCATGCCCTAACCATCTCAAAGGGCTCTTCTATTTATTGAAAAAAATGCAGTTCTGTTATATTGCATCAAAACATATGATATTACATCAATGAATTAATTTTAAATTGTGTTGTTAAATGCCAGTCTTACAAGAGACTGATGCAATGAAATATGTTTAAATATGTGAATGTGCAATCTCAAAATAACACTGCTAGCTGTTTGCACAACGTACAGCCGGTTCTTCATTTTCCTTCTTTTCTTTGTTGTCTCACTGTCCTTTTTGATAAGTTTTGGTGGCATGTTTTCACGGAGAAACGCCATACCTATGCAATATAATAAAAAAAATCATTACTTATTTTAATTATGTTCACGTTCATTTTTTGTCAAGCTTTATTTTTAATAGCTTTTTTTCTTAATGTTAAAAAATAATAAAAATATTTCTTACACCTTTCATGAAAATAAAATAAAAAACTTGATAAAAATAATACAGTAGAGCGCCGATTATCCAGGGCTCATTTATCCGCGAGATGGATTAATTGTGTTCCTATATAGTACAATTTTTCAAATTTTCAACGTGAAAATTACAAAGCAAGGACCTAAACTGTCATAAAATCTATGGTTTGCATTACACCAATTAACTTACACTAGTAAATTAGCAGTGTTTCCCCTCATCTACACCGAAATGAAAATATGTAGATCCAGGGCTTCGCAATGTAATTGCCGTGGCATGATACTGGTGTTTAGCAATTGTATCTGTCAAAAATTGCGAAAGCTTGTTCGTGTACTCTTACGTAACGAATTATCTAGGATTTCAACTCTTTAAATGTTAAACTCAGTAAAAGCATAATTTTGATTAACTGTGGTTTTCAATTAGCAGGGCTCAACTGTCCCTCAATTGCCACAGGTAATTGGCACTCTACTGTATTTCAAAAACTTAACAAACTATGAAATTTTTTAGTTTTAAAAACAATTCCGCAAACTGTAATTGACATAGAATATGTCAAATTATCTAAGATATTTTTAATTGCAAATTCTAAACTACAAATTAGTTAATATATATGATAATAAAAATAAATCAAATGTCATCACGAGTTAGGAGAAAATCCATAATATTTTGGCCAATAATTGGTAACCCCGTAAACATAAAAAAAAAAAATTAAAACTTAACAACCCCCTGCAATTTTTATTTTTAAATTAATGTGTTCATTTTTCTCAGAAAATCTATTTTCCTTTTATACATGACAATTATTTTTATTTTCGCAATTCCCTATCTATTTCACTGCCTTGGGATCGCGACCGGTTGAAAAACAATGTTTTACTCAAATATCCCAAAATATTTTTCATGCCTAAAATATTTGAAATATTGTTTTGCCAATAAATATTTCAGCCAAAAAGTATAATCCACGTGATGTGAGTTTCCTCTCGCTCTACCCGCATGGTGCAAAAGAAATATAAGAAATAGTTATTGCTGGTTGAGAATTATGATTATATTTATGATGTTTCATATTTTATAAGCATCTCAATGAATTTAGATGTTACCTAATTTGCAATACAGATAAAACAGTATTGGTTACACTAGTCTATTTTTGTATTTTCCATGTTTACTGTAGGAAAGTGCAATATGGGAAATAGCGTAACACTATTTAAAAAACCAAATCAATAGATACCTAATTAGTGCCAAACTTTCGTTAGAATTATAAAATACCTTTTCCCGTTAAGAGATGATTCAAAACTTCAATCAATATTAATATCAATTGTTCTTATTTCTATTATTGTTCATTGTCTATTCCAATCTTTTTTGGACCCTTTCCAACCCTTTGGAACATCTTAGGGTGGGTCAATAGTATAACATTGGATATTTTTAGTTCTTGCAACACAGGGAAGGTAAAAAAAGAAAACCATTCGATAATACTATAAATTTGGTATATTTATTTTGTCAAAACAATAGATTGTGTTAATTATAAAACAATTACTAACTGAAATGATTATAAAATCGGGAATAAATATAAAAATTATCATAATTAACCCTTATCTTGGCAAAGTTCAATTTATCCTTTGGTGATTCCTTGTTATATTGTAAGTTATGAAGGAAAATTGAGGAAAAAAAATCACAACTTTTCCTTAGTTTTTTTTTATACGTAACACCCACGTTACATTGCCAAAATATCAATTTTTATAAAACACAAAAAGCGCTATAAAACGATTCTATAATCTAAAACAAGAATAATATTTACATAGCTGTATTATCAACAACTAAAATGGTTTGAATAATTTTTCTCTCATGTAGTGATTAATAAGATATTTAAAGATTATTTACCCCAATTTTCAAAACGCGCCCACTCTGTCCAGACATGTTGACCCAATGTCGTTTGAAAGCTTGTAGCGTTGTCAATATTTATCACCAGATAATACCACTGCACACAATAGTGCATGTATAGTATGTAGCAGTAGATAGGTCCACCCGCCGGCCTGGCCGGGCGCATTCCATGTTAGTGTCTATGGATTCTAAATTCAAAAAGAGTGACATTTTGTTTTTGGAATATTACAATTTTGACAGATGTTATTTTTGTTTCATTCGGTAAAATATATTTTGAGAAAATGTTGAATAATTGAGATATGTGTTTCATGATGGATAACACTCCTAAAAGTATTTGAATTTGTTCCCATATTTGAATTTACGTGGAGTTTCTGGAATTAAAAAAAATCCCTAAATTAGTGTAAAACCTGTGTTACAATGCCATGATAAGGGTTAATGTGAGCTTTGTACTTCATGATTTTTCACCAGTTTTTCTATATTTGATTGCAGTAAAATGTTTGAAATCTCCACAATTTTCAATTTCTAGCTGACTTAAAGCACACTTAAAGCTACTAAGGTATGAACACAGAATAGCTATGAATAAAAGCATTTGTGATACTAATGACATTTACAAATGAGCTATATGTACGGTCAGGCTGAATTTTTTTATATTAATGAAATATTTAATAAATACCACAATGATACCCTTGAAAGTCTTAATGCCCCCTTATAATTCTGTATGTCTCGACACCCCCTGAAAATAAAAAAAACCGAGGGACAATATACTTTATCTGTGATGAATTAAAAAAAAAATCTGAAAGATTTCCTGATTTAATTTTATTATTTTTACATAATAAGTTGTAATATAATTATATATACTTTTTTTATTTAATTTCTGTCAGCTTTTCATTTCATATCTTTTTTTTTATTATGCTTTTATTCCATCATCTGGACAGACATTAAAATCCAGGAAATTTATATGTAATGGAATGAATTATTTTATTTTATACTCGAAATTTTTATTTCGTAAACCTTTTATTATTTCCATGACAGTGGTGAAAGCTTAGATTTATTTCAGTTTTTGTAGATCAAAATGAAATTAAACTTCTAATGCCGATCAACAAAAAAGTATAATTTGATTTAAAATATTTTTGGTACTTAATTAATGAGTTTATAGCCCAACTGATACTTTTAACTTCAACAAATGATTTTTATTGTAATGAGTTACATATATTTTAATGAGCTACATATTTAATGTATAGTACTTTGACTTATATTAGCTGAATATTTGAAAAAGTATCCAACTTTAAACTAAACCATGAAACAACCAAAGCTTCAGTGCCACAACTTGGTTAATAATTTGTATTATAAAACATGCATGTAAAATGAAAAAAGGACAATACCTTTAAATAATATTAACACAGGATACTAGATGCTTTCAAGTTAAAAGTCTGTACTTTAAGTCACATTTACTTTGCTTTAAATTTGTAAAACCAAAAAATTAAGAATGTTTTTGCCTCATATTTGGCCATTTTCAATTACCGTATTTTACAGACTATAAGACGCACCTTAATTTTTAGGAAATTTTTAGAAAAAATAACATTTTTACCATTTTTATTATTAGATTGCAAAGCCAGGTAATTTTTTTAAGAAAAAAGTGTGTCTTATAGTCAGTAAAATACGGTATAAATTAAAACATTTACTTGTCAACTTTCAGCTTTAAGGTACAGAAATGATATTAAACTTTTTCTTAAGGGTTTAAACACTAAAGGAATATTATTTACATAATTATTTTTCATTTCAATCGGCACTCGGAGTATAAAAAATGCATTGAAAATTTTGGATTGCATATTTTTTATTAATTATTTTTATATTTATATTATTTGTTGCTATTGTAAATATTTTAAAATTCCATATTGTGAAATGTAACTAAAGATGGAAAAGTAATTCTTACATATTTTTTAATGGTTCAAGTTTTCTGAATTTACAAAAAAAATATTATTTATCTCAATGCATTAATTTGATGATTTCATAAGAAAAAAATGTCTTAAAATCACTTCTACAATAAAAACTTATAATTTTTTATCAAAGTTATTATTCCATTGAAGTTTTAATTTCTGCATAAAAGTTTGGAGTCTGTACTGTATGGTGCAAATAAAGTTACTATAAATTGAAGACTGACAGTTAAGTTTAAAAATAAATATAAGATCCAGGTTTAGTCAATTTTCATACTCTAGCAAAATATACAAAAAAAAAACGGTTCACTTTTCACCTGTAAAGTAACTTTTTGAAGAATTGTAATACCGGCGATCCTCTAGTTACGATGCATTTATGAATTTTTTATATTGACACTACTTCTCAACTTGGAACAGTCATTTCGAAGAGAATTAAGCCGTTGCCAGCGGAATATTTTTTGTTGTGCTATTTATCTTGTAACCCGCCTGTAATACATATATTTTTTATAGTTTCAACCAAATGAAATTACTAAAATAAGAAAATTTGTTCATAAAGTATTTATTACATCATAAAAATCCCAAAAGTTGTTCGAAACTCACAACGGCGAATCGTCAACTTATGATTTTGTTGTTTTACAATTTTAAAAATTGTATTATTTTTTGTAAATTATAAATATATTATTATAAGAGTATAACAATAGCAACACAGTTGCAAGAATCAATCATTAAAAAAGAAACAGTATTTTTAAGTTGCAACACCTAGTCTGAAAAAGCTGTTCTGTCATATGTCCGAGGGTCGCCAGTAATTGTTAAAAGAATATTGTATTTATTTAATATAAATTTTGTATACATTTGGTATTATCGCTAACTAAATTTATAATCTATAACAATATGATTGAATTTTAGTAGTTGGCAATAAAAAAAATTCAGTATTATTTTGCTCAAAATTTGATTTTTACTATCAATAAATTTTTTATAAATCTGTATAATGAATTAAAATCTGTATGATGAATTTTATTTCTCTCCAAGTATGAGATGTTATTAAATTTGAATTTTATATCATGTCTATTATTTCAATAAACTGTCTGGTTACTATTTTGGGTTTTTTATTTTACCTCTGCTATTGTGAATATTTTCTATTAAGTCAGGAGCTACACTTTGTCGAGCTATATCTACTTTATTTCTTTATTTATTTTTTCAAAACACGCTTAGTCTAATTACTTTGAAAAATACAAGACATTAAAAAAGAAGAAAAATTACATAGAAAAAAATTATATAAAATAAAAAATAATGCATATGCATCATCATCATGTCAACCAGGGTCTATCCACTGCTGGATGAAGGTCTCCCCAAGTTGACTCCAAATAGTTAGGTTTTTTGCTCGTTGATGCCATGTGATGCTGCCATGCTTCCTGATTTCATCTATCCAGCGTACCTTCGGTCTTCTTCTGGACCTCTTTATGCCTCATGGGTACCATTGGATTATTTCGGATGTCCATCAGGAGTCTGACATTCTGGCTACGTGTCCGGCCCATTGCCACTTCATTCTTTTGCACACCTTTATAATGCCATATGCATACATACGAGTATATACACACAAACATATAATACACATATATTCACAGTCACTTAAGTACATTGATGAGTGCTTTCTAACGCGCTCAATCTAAGAAGAAAATTAATTTTTGCTTTTGGTGATGTGATATGAAATATGTCAATATCCGAAGCAGTCCCGGTCAGAAGAGTTAAGGCCCTTCCAACAGGCATACCGGCTGGAAGACCCATTCTTGCGTATGTTATTGAGAACAGTTCTTGCCAGCGCAGTCTAGTGTAATTGTTAGGAACATTTAATGCTAATCTTTGTAGTAATGCTGGACAGCTCACAACTCCTCGAACGAGTTTGACAACGTATACCAGGAGACGCAGATGTCTTCTTACTCTCAAGGAGTTATACCCGAGCATGCCCAGCAGAAACTGAATAGGATAACTTTCTTGTTGCATCATTGTGCTGGAAGTAGAGCACGTATTAAAGGGAAAGGTGCCTTGACTTTGTGGTTTAATATGTCTAAAGGGGTAAAGCAATAATGTGTCATGTCACCCTGGTTGTTTAATATTTACATAGATCCGTGTGTCAAGGAATTACAGAGGTCAATAGACAACATTCAAATGTCGAATGGGAATGTGTGCGGTTCGCTATATTTTGATGACTTGGTAGTGTTAACCCTTCCCTTACGGTGATAAAATTGAAACGCGCGCTCCGGTGTTGGGTAGTGAGTATGCGATCAAAAATTAGCGATTTTAAATCGGAAAAATAAGAACATTCATAGATAATCCCCTTAATTAATTATAATTGAAGTTAAAAATTATAATAATTGAGATTTATTTGCTGAAAACATTAAAAAACCATCTGGCAACGCTAACGGAACGGGCGTAGATCTAGTTTCGTTGCCAGCCTAACAGCTACTGCGGCGCGGCAGGGTTGGTGGCTAACCCAGGCGTGGCTTACACTTGCGAGGTTGAGACAATTGAGCTCCTCGCTATTCAGTGAAGTATGCAAAAGTGAGATGCGAATATAGTGTCGCGCTTCCCGCATATCACCTATCGTCAAGACCCAAGATCGAGGCACTCACAGCGTTTAAATGCGAATTTGTTTCCGATATTCACAAAACACTTACGATGTAGTCGATAAATTCTGATTATTATTAATATTATTTTTTAAATCAATGCGTAAATATATTATGTAGGAATACCTAAAATCTTAACCTTGTATTTATTATATCTATAGAGATATTGATGGTTATTAGAAGCAACGTGTAGAAGATACCCAACACAGGGAAGGAAACGTTAATGGAGAATAAGGATGAATTCGACTCTGATAAGCAAACTTTATGAGAGATGCACAGAGAAAGATCTGAGAATGAATGTTGCGAAATCCAGTCATGGTGATAAAAAGTGTACAAAGAAAATAAAAGCGATATACGGGTGAGTAATGAAAGATTAGAACAAGTGGAAGAATTATGCTTTTCGATATTTTCTCATGAAAGAGTTACGAGGTATATTGAATGACGTTTAGCGACAGGAAACAAAGTCTATGGGGCACTAAAACTTATATAACCGAACCGGACAGTATCGAAATCTGTCGAGATGATAGTGCACAACAGTATTTTAGTACCAATTTTGATATATGGGAGTAAAACGTGGATGTGAAAAAAGACTGAAAAGAGCTAAATAAATGCGTGCCCTTAGAAGAATATATGGCGTGATAATGTATGACAGAATACGGAATGAATTGATTAGGGATGAATGTGTACTTAACCTTGCCTTCCCTGTGTTGGGTATCTTCTACACGTTGCTTCTAATAACCATCAATATCTCTATAAATATTATAAATACAAGGTTAAGATTTTAGGTATTCCTCCATAATATATTTACGCATTGATTTAAAAAATAATATTAATAATAATCAGAGTTTATCGACTATATCGTGGGTATTTTGTGAAGATCGGAAACAAATTCGCATTTAACGCTGTGAGTGCCTCGACCTTGTGTCTTGACGATAGGTGAAGAGTATGCGGGAAGCGCGACACTATATTCGCATCTCGCTCTTGCATAATCCACTGAATTGCGAGGAGCTCAATTGCCTCAATCGTCGCAAGCGTAAGCCACGCCGGGACTACTGCCCCGCGCCGCATTTGCTTCTGGGATGGCTAATAGATTAGACGTACGCCCGTTCCGTGAGCGTTGCCAGATGGTTTTTTAATGTTTTCAGCAAATAAATCTCAATTATTATAATTTTTAACTTCAATTATAATTAATTAAGGGGATTATCTATGAATGTTCTTATTTTACCGATTTAAAATCGCTAATTTTTTATCGCGTACTCACTACCCAACACCGGAGCGCGCGTTTCAATTTTAGCACCGTAAGGGAAGGGTTAAGGAAGGCTGATGTGTTGAGAAAGATGAAGAGTACGCTGAGATGGTTTGGGCACGTGGAGAAAAATAATGAAGAAAGACTAACACAACAAATATACAGTGCAAATGTAAAATCAAAAAAAAATATTGATCCAAGTGAAATATTTTGTAAGAAGGAAATGTAAAAAGTCAGAGAAATTGTAGGAGCTGTATGAAGTGTTTGGGGGGGATGCACCTTAACACAAAAACACATATTGCAGGTTTCCCAAAAATTGATTATAAAAATAATTGATAAACTTTCTGCCCGGTATCCTACAGCAGAGCTTTTCAGGGAGTATCGGGTCCTTAACATAGCCAATTTACATCTCAAATCCATTCTCTAGCACTATCATCAAGAGGAAGAGAAGATGCAGACTCAGCAGAGACACATGATGTTTGTGTGAGCTCTTGAGTGGTATTTTTTGTTGTTTTATATTTGTGTTTTTATATATTTTTATGATTATGTGCGGTATATTATGGGATGAATGTTTTTGGTCTGTCTGGAGTGATGAAGTGTGAGGAGTTTGATTTCGCGTGATGTATACATATGTAATTGAGTGTCACTGTTTGTCAGGTTGATGAGAATGTGCAACGGGGTTTTATAAAATAAAAAATCGGAGAGAGATGTATCGATTTATTTTTTCATTCTATACGAGGGTGGTCCGATAAGTACTTAGCCTACAAAAGAATAACAAAAATTTTGGAAAAGTGGCGATTTATTTCTCAACATAATCTCCTTTGAGTTCGATACACTTGACCCAGCGATGCTCCAACTTCTTTAACCCGTCTGAAAAATACGTTTTCTGGAGGTCTGCAAAGTAGGCCTCCGTGGCGGCGATAACCTCCTCATTCGACTGAAATTTCTGCCCGGCGAGTGACTTTTTCAAATTTGGAAACAAAAAGAAGTCGCACGGGGCCAAATCCGGAGAATACTGCAAATTTCTAGACTCCAGTCTGTTTTCAATGCAATTGCTAGGCTGATGGTGGTCATAAATCTGCTTATAATAAGTCTACATTGGCGAACGTGTCGCGAAAGGATTGATTTTAAACTTTTTCTTTTTATATTCAAGTCTCTTAGGCTAAGGCCACACCAAAGGGCTTCGCTAGGTGCTACGTGACTAAATAGACTAGGTGACTTCATGCTTGGCCACACCAAAGTGTTTCGCACAAATTCATTTGACATTTGGGAGCGGTTGAGTCAACAAACGATGCCACTCTCAAAACTAACCAATTTCATTACAACTTACCATATTTATTTACTTCCTGTGCAACTTCATTCCAAAGTGATTTTATTACAGGTACATTTTTGTAGAATTTGCTTGATGGGTTCCACAAAGGCTCCCTTTTATACACAGCTGTTATTAAAACTGCCGCCATCTTGTAAAATCACTTGGTGATACAATAAAATTAACCAACATGTCTGTTCGCTAGGAGACTCACTAAGTGACTAATCGTCATGTAGCGTGGCGCAAAGCGTGCAGTGTAGCCATTGCGATAGTATGCGGTGTGTTGGTTCGCTAGGATATGTTGCCTAGCTCGCAGCGTAACTCTAAGCACCAAGCAAGGCTCCTACCTGTGTGGCCGAGGCCTTAATGAAATGTCTCCGTTGTATCTTTCTAATCTGCATTTGAGAGATGTTGCTTAGGTGAGGAGCGGAAGTTTGAGGTCGATTTCATTTTCATAGAATAAATTGATTATTCCGAATCAATCCAATAGGGTAGGGTATTATGACAGGGCTTATACCGTTGCTGATCTTGTGGCCTGCCTCAAAGTGTTAGAGATATGGGTAGGTAAGTCGCAAGTTGCAAACTGCCTAGGGGCGCCTGTCTGTACATATGTGACACTTCTCTTTAGGCATCAATTAATTCACGTGTCCATGAGAATGCAACAATTGGGTAACTCTGGTTTGGTTTGGTGGATATTTTTAATATAGATGTTAAGTTCAGGAGGATCTTTCTCCAGCATTTCTTTAATCTTGATTAATGTTTAATTAACTTTGTATTTCCTTTCATTGTATTTAACAATTTTTTTTCTTTCAGTGTACTATCAATTTTATGTGTTTTGAATTATGTTGATATTTTATCTTTTGTTTAGTAAATGTTTCTACAGTTTGTAGAGGACACTTAAGTGTTATATGGTTTTCCAATAAATATATTCAATTAATTTTTAATATTATACCTAAAAGCAGTGTTTTTTTTTGCGGTGGAGCGCAGTGGAACGGCGCTCCACCACCTTTTTTACGGTACGGGCAGCCCTCGACTTTCGCATATAATTGATTCCTGAAAATGTGTGCGAATGTTGAATGTTCGAAAGTAGAGGGATGTAAAAAAAAACATCAAAAATTGTATTTTAAAATATTTATTTATCAATAATATATTAAAAATATTTATTTATCATTAAGTTAACGAGGCGTGTTTAAGTGCTTTCAGGTGTTTTCTTTATAAATTTGTCAAGAGTTAGTTGAATACCACCTTTTTTTCTTTTCTTGATAAAGAGTTCTATAACATGCTGTGTCTTTCTCAATCGCCCTACATACTTGAGATATACATTCTCCATTCAGATCACATTCTTTCATGATAGTCAAAAATTTTTCAAGATGCATGAAGGCTTCATTCATACTTTTGACTGTCAAAGTCTTGACGATTTTTTCAACTCCTTCTTCCTCACTTTTATTGTGTATTTCATTTAACTCTTGTTGCTCAATTAAGTGTTACTGAGCGGTACTGAGTCAGATTCAATCAACTCATTTTGATAAAATAAATTACAATTAACATCTTCGTTGTTGACATCCAAGTTTAGTTCATTCATTAGGCTAACTATTTCATCTGTGATAGTTTCCGGAGTTTCTTCAGAATTTATAAAATCACTCATCATTTGTGGTCATAATTGTTTCCAGGAACATTTCATTGTTGACTGTTTTATTTCAGCTCACGAGTCTCCAATATTGTTTATTGCGTTTCATGTATTATAGTTCTTCCAAAAAAGTGGGAGCGACTGCACGGAAGCGAACAATTTTTGCATTATAATTATGCGTTTTTGAGATATTTTTTCAGAATACGCAACAATATGTACAGTACCCGGCAGTAAGTAATACACATCATGTAGAGCGTCATCTCTGTCGCACGATGCGCTAACCACATTGTGACTACGATACTGGACTGTTAGCGCATGGTGCGACAGAGACGATGCTCTACAAACTATGTGTATTACTTACCGCCAGGTACCGACAGGTTTTTTCACAAAATATCGCCTTTTTTGATAAACGAATTTCGCGACGTGTTAGTTTATTTTGAACAGGGCTGTTGAGTCGGAGTCGGAGTCGTGGAGTCGGAGTCGTGGAGTCGGAACATTTTAGGCGGAGTCGGAGTCGGAAAAAATCGACCGACTCCGTTTAACTATTTTAACATTTTCTTTAACTCATCCAATGCTGAGAACACGCCTGGCGTGTCCATGTGAACATCTGCTTCATGCTCAAAACACGTGCGGCGTGTCCATGCCTAAATATTAGTCACGTATCACCTAGCGAAGCACTTTGGTGTGGCCACGGCCTTATGCTCTGTGACCTAGTTGCTAAGAAGCTTATCTTCCACATAATGTTTCGATTCCAGATAGTACAGTAAAACCCTCTGAATTCAAAATCAGGGCTGTGGAGTCGGATGAAAATTTTGAGTGTGGCATCGTTTGTTGACTCAACCGCTCCCAAATGTCAAATGAATTTGTGCGAAGCGCTGGTGTGGCCATGCATGAAATATATTAGTAATTAGTCGCGTATCACCTAGTGAAGCACTTTGGTGTGGCCACGGCCTAAGGGTTACTAAGAAGAAGTACAGTGCAGTGGGAAAAGCAATAAAAAAAGTTATACAAACAAAAACATAAGACACTTTTATTAAGACATATATATATATATATATATATATATATATATATATATATATATATATATATATATATATATATATATATATTGATCCATTGTAAATTGAAATAAGTTGACAACTTAAAGTTTTGTTGCAAATATTCAACCACCTCCCTAGATGATGTACAAGTATATATTAATTAGAATTGAGCCTACTGAGAACTCTGGACTTCACGTTGTCTGCAGCTTGGACACGATCACTACAGCTGATGGAGCCAGACCTGGAAAAATATATAAGATTAAAATTATTTTAAAATAACACACAAGGCATTCATAGTTTAGATCAGGCCTGAGTAAAGTATAACCTGCGGATCACTCATTTGCCACCCTTTAGCTACTTTCATGCAGCTATTAACACATTCAATGCCATCAAATTATTAAAGTAATTCACGTGTGGCTGAAAATTAAAAAAAAAAAGTTGTAAAATTACGTGCGATTTAATTTAGTGTTGTCTAGTAGTACCACCCCCCCCTTCCATTTGAAACTAAACGTTGGTTTACATACGAAAACGCGTCAGGCGCGTTGTTAGCACCCGACGGTTGCGCAGAAGAACGCGCTAGGCGCATTGAACGTATTAGCACATTTGCCACCCTTTAGGTACTTCCTTGCAGCTATTAATCACTTAATGCCCTTGAACGAGACCCTCTTGTGTTGGTATTTACGTAGGTCTATGTTTAAACATAGACCTACGTAAATACCAACACAATATCGTAAATACGAAATAAGCAACACAAAACACGACCACTCATAACTGCAGGCAAATTTACAATGAAAAAATGAAATGCGAACGTTACACATGTTAGCAAAAATTAGAACACTGCAAGTCAAGACAAGCTAGCGGAAATTGGAACGCATTTGGCGCATGAGAGGGTCTCGTTCAAGGGCATTAAGTGATTAATAGCTGCAAGGAAGTACCTAAAGGGTGGCAAATGTGCTAATACGTTCAATGCGCCTAGCGCGTTCTTCTGCGCAACCGTCGGGTGCTAACAACGCGCCTGACGCGTTGTTAGCACCCGACGGTTGCGCAGAACATTAACACCATGCTTTCAAATCTACCATACCAAATTGAACTTTTAGTTTTTCTTCATTTTTTTAAATTAAAATATTTTTAAATTGTTGTTTCAATTGAAAAGTGTATAAACTTTAAAAAATACTTGATGTTTTTTGAAACCCTCTTTGTAAAAAAACCCTAGCATTAAGTGGTTAACCCTTACGGTGCTAAAATTGAAACGCGCGCTCCGGTGTTGGGTAGTGAGTACGCGATCAAAAATTAGCGATTTTAAAATCGGTAAAATAAGAACATTCATAGATAATCCCCTTAATTAATTATAATTGAAGTTAAAAATTATAATAATTGAGATTTATTTGCTGAAAACATTAAAAAACCATCTGGCAACGCTCACGGAACGGGCGTACGTCTAATCTATTAACCATCCCAGAAGCAACTGCGGCGCGGAGCAGTAGTCCCGGCGTGGCTTACGCTTGCGACGATTGAGACAACTGAGCTCCTCGCAATTCAGTGGAGTATGCAAGAGTGAGATGCGAATATAGTGTCGCGCTTCCTGCATACTCTTCACCTATCGTCAAGACACAAGGTCGAGGCACTCACAGCGTTTAAATGCGAATTTGTTTCCGATCTTCACAAAATACCCACGATATAGTCGATAAACTCTGATTATTATTAATATTATTTTTTAAATCAATGCGTAAATATATTATGGAGGAATACCTAAAATCTTAACCTTGTATTTATTATATTTATAGAGATATTGATGGTTATTAGAAGCAACGTGTAGAAGATACCCAACACAGGGAAGGAAAGGTTAACACATTCTAAGCGACTCACGAAAATTCTCATGTTCGAGCGTCAAACGGTAAAAAGCAGAACACGAGAATTCTCGTGTTTACGTAATCTGTGCTTCGATTGTTGTTCGATTCGAGTTGAAAATAAGAGCTTTTTTAAACTGATATTTACATTATAAGATTTTTTTTCCCATAAATTAAACTATAATGATAATATTTTTAATAAAGTGTTTTAAGGCAATTTTTTTTGTATTTTGGTATACAAGAAAATAATCTACGGATACTGGTGAGTACAAATATAGAAAAAACTTTTAAATCCGATAAAAAGTGTAAAAGTTACGCAAACTTTATCGAGTACCTTGAGTGATATAGCGAAAAAAGCCCCACTTCCAGCCTCGGGCGACTGTGTCACGTAACCTCTTGCAATATGTTAAAATTCCTTATTTAAATCCCAATTTCTTAATATGGTTTTAATAAAAGTATCGAGGAGATTGTGGGATGTGCTGTAAATTTATTTGGATCGATGCAGTACGTCAAGGGTTGACTCAAGTGGTGAATACTCGTGATTAAATCTCACAACTTATAAAAGTTAATGAGAATTTTCGACAAAGGAATTAAATAATAATCGACAATCGGTAAAAATATACACTTATTTTTTCATGTTCATATGTCCTCAGTAAGATACAATCAAAGGTCTAGTTTACGGGGGTCACGACAAATGACAGGCAATAAACCCAGATCTGTATAATTTGAGTGTATGCTTGAAATTACCGTATTTTTCGGACCATAAGACGTACTTTTTTATTTAGAAAAATCAAATTAAAATTTGGGCACGTCTTATGGTCCGAAGGTAGGTGATACATGGTAATAGGTTCCTGCAGAAGATTATTGAATATTTCAAAATAAATATCATACATGCGTTTCTTTGTACGAGAGCGGTTCGATAAGTACCCGTGTTAGGAATAAAGACGCCATTTTTTTCAAAAACAAATTATTTATTTTTCAACATAGTCCTCTTTTAGGGATATACACTTTTCCCAACGTCTCTGCCGTTCTTTTAACCCCTCCAAAAAAACAGGAATTGTCGAGCTCTGCAAAATACTCCTGTCTCGACATGACCTCCTCATTTGAGCAAAAAATATTTCTTACGAGCCATTTCTTCATGTTTGGGAATAAAAAGAAATCGCAGGGAGCCAGGTCGGGCGAATAGAGGGGAGTGCGGAAGCAATTCATGCAGTTTGGCGGCGACAACTCCGGATGAAGCAATCAAGGCACCCATCGGGTCGACAACTTTTTCGTCGCAAACTTATCATGTAAAAGATTAATTGCCGTTCCCGTCGACACATATATGGCCTCTGCTACTTCGCGCACTTTCGTTCGACGATCAGCGATAATCATATCGTGGACTTTTTCAATGATTTCCTCCGTAACCACATCTGCCGGGCGTCCTAGGCGATTCTCATCAAAAACGGATGTTCGACAACATTTTAATTCGTTGAATCAATATCTAACTGTTGTCATTGATGACGAAGGGTCCCCATAAACAGCATCCAATTTCGCTTTTATCTCCTCACACGTTGTCCCATCCAAAAGCGAAAAGCGAATCACTGAACGATACTGCACTTTTCTCCATTTTAGAGAAAACCACGTTGCACTGCTTACTGCAATGGCTGTCAAATACAAAATAACCTACGAATCAGTGTTAAATTTGTTTTTGGCGTCGTTTAACAGATGGCAGGCAGCACACGATGGTAACAGCAACTTGCCTTAGCAAAGCAAAGCCATCTGTCGTCAAACACCGGTACTTATTGAACCGCCCTCGTATATCTATGCACATATTTAATTTCAGTTACTAATGGGTTGATGCATAAGTTTGTATCATTTTTGGTTTCCAAGGCAACAAACAGTGCTATGGAAAGATTTTTTTGACATATGTCAATGTCATTTTAATGATATAAGAATTGTTTTATTGAATGATTTGTCTAACACTGGCGATAAATCGACGTAAACTGATGCTTGTTGAATCATTTGTAAATAGGGTGTATATCTTTTTGGTGGCCATATAGGCATTGTCCGAATGGATGATTTCTAAATGGTATCGATGGGATTAAAGATGAGTTTGTTTTTGAAGAGAGTAGCAATAATAGTTCAGACAATAATATGTAAAATGGCAGTAACAAAACGAGCGACAGCCTCAAGACGAATGAAGATGAGCTGAATGCTGCTGGTATAAGTTATGGTAATAATAACTAAAACTTCAGATCACTTTTTATAACGGTATAACCCTACCCGTTTCAAGGCTTTCACCTCACTTCAGGGGAGTACAAACAAGACAAGGTCTTGTTTGTTCTCCCCTGGGGTTATACCGTTACAAAAATTGGAATAAACAGTGTTTGATAAAACAAATTACAATGTCTTTAAACTTCCACAACGTTAATGCCTTAATTATAAACAATACATAAAGCTTAAGAGTTTGTCAATATTTTTGTAAAATAAAATATTCTTTTTTAAAATATTCTTTCCTATGTTTGTCTTGCTTCGAGACCTTAAAAAGACAGTTATAGAGAGATGTTACATGGTAACAAAAACTGTAATGTAATGAATTTGGTAGCTAAATGGAGGTAGATTGATGGTAGTAATAAAAAAAAAACACCAACCTAAAACATCCAAAGGTTTATCATAATCTTCATCACTGAATACTCTTTTGGGGAATGTGGTCATGAGACCAAACGGTCGATCCTTCATCTCATTGATTTGCAGGTAGAGGCGCACAGCGCTGAGTTGTTCGCGTGCTCCGAAGGTCTGCGTGAGAGCGCGGCCGTCTGGCAATCTCAGCTGCAGTCGTGCTGAGGTGGGCACAACCTTGGGCGCTGTGGAGGTGGGGACCGGGGCCGGGGCGGGAGCAGGAGGGGGGGCAGGGACCGCCTCCTCACCAGTCTTGCCTTGTGCCACTAATCTGCAAAGACATTTGAACAATTATTGAATCAGATTATTTGTAAAGTTATTTGTAAGTTGCATTCTATACAACGAACTATGAGAGTTCATGTTTGGTTCCCGATGGCACCAAAAAACTCTTTCAACAAGGTTTAGTTTTTCAACAAAGTTATTGTTACCTTTCTGTGTGAGGTAATATTGTAAACATACGATGATGAACTGTGAGTTTTCACAATTTTATTTATATTTATATAAGTAAACAGTACAATGTACCTTATGACAAAAATAATAAAAAATAAAAGAGCCAGTAGTGAGTGCTCAACACATTAAGTTTAACAGAATATATAATAAAATAAAAATTATTTTACACAATTACAACAAAAAGAAACAGGTATTAAATCGTACGCAATCATGTGTTACCGACACAATACGGGGCCGTCCACAAGCGCACAGCCTGCACTGCGTAAAAAATACAAACACAATAGACAAATGTACCTTAACCCAAAAACACATATTGCAGGTTTCCCAAAAATTGATTGTGAAAATAATTAATAAACTTCCTACCCGGTATCCCACGGCGGAGCTTTTCAGAGAGTATCAGGTCCTGAACATAGCCAATTTGCATCTCAAATCCATTCTCTGGCACTACCATCGAGAGGAAGGGAAGATGCAGACTCAGCAGAGACACATGACACGCATGGCAACTAATGAAATGTTCACTATCCCTAGAGTTAAAACCTCTTTTGCTCAAAGGCAATATGCTTATTTGGCTCCCATGACATACAATGGCGTGCCGAATTCAATAGAGGTAAAGGGAGGAAAACCATTTACAGTCGATCAGAACGTGGTTGTTATTGCGACAGGATTTTGAGTACTTGGGCTTTCAGGATGAATGACGTGTGGAAAAGATTTGTGTGGGCTTCTTGTTGTTTTAAATTATGTTGTTTTTGTGTTTCTGTATGTTTTTTATTTTTATTCTTATAATTGTGTGCGGTATATTGTGGGATGAATATTTTTGGTCTTTCTGGATTGATGATGTGTGAGGAGTTTAATTTCGCATAATGTTTCCAGTTGCAATTGAGTGTCACTGTTTGTCAGGTTGATGAGAACGTGCAATGGGGTTTTGTTTTTGTGTAATCAAAAATCGGAAAGAAGTATCGATTTATTTTTCCATGCTTAATATCCTCAGTGAGATACAGGCAAAAGCCTAGTTTACTGGGGATACGACATATGAAAGGCAACAAACCCAGATCCATTAAAATTGTATGTCCAAATTAAAATACCTGTTGTTTTTTCACAAATGATGTATATTTCTTGTCATGTGTAATAATAAATAAACCATTGAAAAACAAAATACAAATTGAAAATGAAGAATAAAAGACAGAAGCAGACAGGTGTGTAACTTCATAAATACCCTTCAGCACAGAGAAAAAATTACAAAAATAGTAAAAAAAAAAAACAATACTTAATTAATTAAAAAGAAGTTCAAAAAAGTTTTTCAAAAGTCCTCGAAAGACACGCAGGATCCCTTATTCGGAAATTCCTTTTCAGGCACTGCTTATAGGTCAGTAAACTAACACCAAAATTATCCAAGATTGCAGCGTACTCATTTCCGATCCTGTGTAGTATTAAGTATGGGAGAATTTGCAAAATAATTTATTCTATGATTTTCACATAGAAACGTGTCTTGCAGCCTAGTCATTCTTGTTGTAACTCGAATGCTAATCAATTCCAATTGATGAACTTTCGCTATTTCTATTTATTGACACATTTGAATTGCAAAAGGTTCCATGTGTTACTAGCAGGAGTGTGGAAACCAATTTGAGCCAATATTTCAGCACTATCAACGAATAACAACGTACAGAAATATTAAATAAAATAGAAACTATCCTTTAGAGAGTTTAACCTTTCCCTTCCTGTGCTAAAAAAATTTGCACATTCCAGTGCTGTGTATTCAATATACACCAATACACATGTAAAAATGAGCAATTTAAAATCGGAAAAATAAGAATATTCATAGCCAATCGCTTAAATTAATTTAATTTGAAGTCAAAAGTGATAATAATTGAAATTTAATTGCTGAAAACATGAAAAAAAACATCGGCCGACGTTCACAAAACGGGTGAAACGACCACCTCAAATGAAAGCCCGCGAGCTACTGAACGAGCGAACTGAGATTTTATTTCTTGTGTTCCCATATACCGAAGTAAAGTGGGAGTGAGACGTAAATAGTGTCGCTTCCTCACCCATAGCAGTTTTTAGAATAAATATACCTACGTCACACACTGGCACACGTTTGATTGTATTGGTGAATTTATTCCCGATTTTCACAAAATATCTCTGATGTGGCTGACAAGTGCTAATTATTATTAATATTATTTTTTCATCCAAAGCGTAAATGTATTAACGGAGGAATACCTAACATCTGAACCCAGTATTTATAATAGAGATATTAAAGTTTTTAGAAGCAATGTGTACTAATTACACATGACAGGACAGGAAGGGTTAAGAAGGCTTATGTAATTAAACAAGAGATCATAATCAAACATGCGAGATAGTATCTACATGTCCATGACGTCTGCAGGAGGAAGTCGCATCTAGGATCAGGCTGTTTCTCACATGATCAGCGTGGAGGAGCAGCTTAAGATCAACATCGAAGTGGTGAGGGAATCCTTAACTACGAAGCTCTGCAACGACGACAATGAGTAGAACATCCCAAAATACTGTGTGTTGGCAGCAAGGCTCACAATATATACAACATGTATACAATTTCTATAACATCTTGTGAAACCACCGCACTGTTTATCCCAAGAAAACTGTCTAAATATGCTTAACTATTTGTGGGTCACATTCTTCAGTATTGAGGACGAATAAGCGTGTACTTTAACCCTTATCATGGCATTGTAACACAGGTGTTACACTAATTTAGGGATTTAAAAAAAAAACAAAAACTAACGTAATTTCAAATATGGCAACACATTCAAATACTATACATGCACTATTGTGTGCAGTGGTATCATCTGGTGATAAATATTGACAACGCTACAAGCTTTCATACGACATCGGGTCAACATGTCTGGACAGTGTGGATGCGTTTTAAAAATTGGGGTAAATAATCTAAATATCTTATTAATCACAACATGTAGAGAAAAATTATTCAAACCATTTTATTTGTTGATAATTCAGCTATGTAAATGTTGTTCTTGTTTTAGATTGAAGAATCATTTTATAGCCCTTTTTGTGTTTTATAAAAATTGATATTTTGGCAACGTAACGTGGGTGTTACATATAAACTATAAGGAAAAGTTGTGATTTTAGTTTTCCTCGATTTTCCTTCATAACTTACCCCATATAGCAAGGAATCACCAAAGAAAAACGTTAATATTCGGATAAATTGAACTTTGCAAAGATAAGAGTTAAGAACAAGAGAATACAAGCCTTACCGCCTGGCTTCCTTATCGGCCTCTATCTGCGCGCGCACCTTATCACGGGCCTGGCGCTCCTCCATTTTGTCACGGCGCCGCTGCTCCACGAGTTTCTGCATCTCTTGTTCCTGCAGCCGCAGCCTGGCATCCTGCATATCCTTGCCCGACTTTATTCTCAGCCGCTCCTTCTCCAACTGCTCGGCCTGAGCCGGATTCCAAATATTGATAATTAAAGTTTAAGAATTTTACAAAATAAGGTAACAACAAATGGGAGAGATGTCTATTTGAGGTGTATGATAACAGTTGTAATCTGTATAAATTGTGGTGTAATCGAAAACACAACCGTGAAATGCAGGAGATTTGGGTTATCAAGCTTTGTACTGTCAAAAATTAGATTTTTTTTAATTCAATAAAAAATATTATATTCATTTAACCCTTCCCTTACGGTGTTAAAATTGAAACACGTGCTCCGGTGTTGAGTAGTGAGTACGCGATCAAAAATTTGCGATTTTAAATAGGAAAAATAAGAACATTCATAGATAATCCCCTTAATTAATTATAATTGAAGTTAAAAATTATAATAATTGAGATTTATTTGCTGAAAACATTAAAAAACCATCTGGCAACGCTCACGGAACGGCCGTACGTCTAACCTATTTGCAAGGCTAGAAGCTACTGTGGCGCGGAACGTCAGTCGCATACCCCGGCGCTTACGCTTATGCTTGCGACGTTGAGACAATTCAGCTCCTCGCAATTCAGTGGAGTATGCAAGAGTGAGATGCGAATATAGTGTCGCGCTTCCCGCATACTATTCACCTATCGACAAGACACAAGGTCGAAGCACTCACAGCGTTTAAATGCGAATTTGTTTCCCATATCTTCACAAAATACCCACGATGTAGTTGATAAATTCTGATTAATATTAATATTATTTTTTAAATCAATGCGTAAATATATTATGGAGGAATACCTAAAATCTTAACCTTGTATTTATAATATTTATAGAGATATTGATGGTTATTAGAAGCAACGTGTAGAAGATACCCAACACAGGGAAGCAACGTGTAGAAGATACCCAACACATTTTTTTGCTTAACCTTTCCCTTCCTGTGCTAAAAAAATCGACCCGTTCCGGTGTTGTGTACTCAATACACATCAATACACATGTAACAATGAGCGATTTAAAATCGGAAAAATAAGAATATTCATAGCCAATCGCATAAATTAATTAAATTTGAAGTCAAAAGTAAAAATAATTTAAATTTAATTGCTAAAACATGAAAAAAAACCATCGGCCAGCGTTCACAAAACGGGCAAAGTGACCACCTCTACCGAAAGCCGCCGACCTACTGACCGAGAGAACTGACATTATATTTCTTGCGTTCCCATATACCGAAGTAGAGTGAGAGTGAGACGTGAATAGCGTCGCTTCTTCACCCATAGCGGTTTTTTAGAATGAATATACCTACGTCACACACTGGCACACGTTTGATTGTATTGGTGAATTTATTCCTGATTTTCACAAAATATCTCTGATGTGGTCGATAAGTGCTAATTATTATTAATATTATTTTTTTCATTCAATGCGTAAATGTATTACGCAGGAATAGCTAAAATCTGAACCCAGTATTTATTATATTTATAGAGACATTAAAGTTTTTAGAAGCAATGTGTACAAGTTACACATCACAGGGAAGGAAGGGTTAATATCATAATTATGGGATTCCACAAAGTAAAGTAGGAAAAATCTTATAAATTGAATAAATCTAGATATTTTAAACATGCCTTATTAGTCAGATAACAAAAACAAGATTTAAAAGTGAATTACTCTTTCTTTTTCTTCTCTTTCTTTTCGTTTCTGCTTCATTCTTTCCTCCAATTTGACCAATAATTCTTTCTTTTCCTCTTCACTTAAAGGTTTCTTCTCCTCAGAGGATTCACAGAAATTGATATGTCCAGATTTGGCAGCGTGGAATTCCATTTCTGTTTGGCTTGTAAACAGTTTACCGCAGTCTTCACATTTGATGGATTTAGCAACGGTATCATCAGCTGTGCTGGAGGCAGCCGGCTCCGAGCTAGTGGCAGCCGGCTCCGAGCTAGTGGCAGCTGGCTCGGAGCTAGTGGTAGGCTGTGGCGGGGTGGGCACAGCGGCTTCCATAGATGGTGTCGGGTCTGGTTCATCTGCATGTGCTAAGAGCCATTCCATTGCTGGTTCCACACCCTTGTTATTTGTGACTGCTAGGGCTCTTTCACTGAAATTAAGAGATGCTTAATATATGAATTTAAACTCACAAATATCGAGAATATCCAAAGAATTCCATAGCTTTTTATTTCAAATAAGTGGATGAGATTTTATGGAATTACTATTAATGTACTATCAAAGGTGAGGATATACAAGACCTGTGTCCGCCCCATAATGACATACAGCATAGAGTCTAGAGCCGATACTGTCAGAACCAAAAATCTCCTTCGAACCAGCTAAATGAAGGTACTCAGGAGTATCGCTGGCAAAACCCTTCGTGATAGAGTACGAAACACAGAAATCCGAAGGATGTGCGAAGTTGAAGATATTGTCAGACAGGGACGACAGAGAAGAAGGTTTTGGAACGAACATGTATCCAGAATGTCCGAACCAAAAGCCGTAAGAATGTCCAGGGACAGTATCCCCCAAGCAAGTAAACCTCCAGGACGACCTCCCTAAAGATGGAAAGACAGCTGGCAGTCGACGTCACAAGAGGAAAACTATGATGCAGGACCATAACAGGCCTAAAAGAACACTATCAATGTTTGGAACTGCTTAACATTTTTATGTGAATATATCATTGTTGGGTCCCATAGTCAAGGATTCCCTCACCATTCCAAAGTCAATTCAGTTGGAAAGCAAAGTGTGCCATAGAGTTTTTTGTTTCTTTTTAAGTGTGTGAGCCATTTCACACCAGCTATCTCAACAGCCATACCCCTAGATCCGATGAAACACCGAAATGAGACGAAAAGAGCACACTGGCCTATTTTCTCCTTTTTTTCGGAAGAATAGACATGACCAAAGTCATAGGTATCCTTATAGCCTCGAATATTAGGCGGAAAAAAATGCCTGTTTCATTTGAAGGGAGTAGCACAGTGCGGGGCCTGAACTGGTGACCTTCCGCATGGAAGTCCAGTGTGTTACCAAGCGACCATGCACCTCAATGAAGTAAATATATAATAGGAAGGTGGTTTAGATCTCTAGAGAACTTTCAAACAACCACCATTTGTTACATAATAAATTATCTATTTCTTCTTTCATCTTCAACATATCTGATTTGATGATTCAGACATATTGAAGAGTGTGGCTGGGGAACAATATCGTCTTCAGCACCAGTAATTGAGTTTACAACCACTGGAGTAGGCATGTAACTCACAGTTTATCTTTTCAGGTGTTGGTAACATTACCGCATGTAAAGAGACAACACTTGTATATGTATTCAGCGTATGCAAGTATTGTTACCTAACAAACTCTTTTACTAGAATGTGACTCTTTTTTATATATTTTTTTGGTACCATCTGGTATTGAATCTGAAACCTCTGAGTGGAAGTTAAGCATCTTACCAACTAGGCCACATAGGTCTATGACCGTGCTTCAAATAATTATGGACGGCTGAATTCATTGTGAGCTAGTCTACAAAAAGGAAGTCTTAGCTAAGAACTTGATAGGCTACCCCTCGTAATCAAGCATGATTGTTAGCTATACTGTGGATGGAAGACACCTGAACATGTATAAGTTTATTGTGTGCATACTGTTGTATTCAACAAGCACACATACTTGACAGATCAAACCCAAAGTTCCGATGGCAAGGAAACTTCCAAGGTGATACATACATACATATCATTACACTGTGTCCCTTACGGGGTAGGCAAAGAGAAGAGCTCCTCAAACTTTTCTATCCTAGCACACAACTTTCGCCTTCTCCACATTCATATATATCGTCATGCACAATCTTCTATTAATCATACTTTTTACTTTACCTTTTTTCAAAATCTGGTCAATTTGGTGCAGCAACGCTTTCCTTGGTCTGCCTCCTCCACGCACACCTTGCACTTCTGTCTTGTATATTCGCTTATACTAGAGAAAATGTAGCATGGTCCCTGTGACAGTTCACAAATTTGCCCCAATACAACCTTGTAACGACGTTCAGTAATTTTAATTATTTTATAAACTTTAATATAAGCCTCGATTCTAATAAATAGCAAGTTATTTAGGTAAATACATTACATAAAACTAACAATATTGACAAATTAATACATCTTGTTACAAATTAGCAAAAATGTGGCAGTTTGTTAAAATCAAATAATATTTGGTGACGTTTGTTAAAAGTCACTACGTTAGTCTGCATTGGCTAGGGATGGGGTATACGATAATTGAATTTTAGATTTCTTTATGCCTAAAATTAAATGTTCGTAATTAGTATTAATTCATAGTGGATCTTGGCCTATTTAAAGATAGATACAAATCATACAATATATTAGAAAGTCAGTATAATGAAAATTAGGAATTGAAACGTTAGTTTAGAGAAAAACAATTTTTCGATTTATAAAAACACTATTTGATTTCTAAAAAAAACGATTTTACCCCATCCGTTGGAGACATGACATTTCAAACGTCACAGGGAACATGCTACATTTTCTCTAGTATAGTCATTCATTATTCATTCTCTTCACATGTCCAATCCATCTTAAAGCTCCTTTCTTCATCTTACTTAAAATGTCCATTTTATCTATGCATTAATTTCTGTCTTCACTCCGGCTTCTTATAAACATTGACACTACAAATTTTCATTAGTGTAATCATCTATACAGCATCCAATATGCTCTGTAGGTTTTATCTGCTGTAGCCTTTTGTTATGTAGCCTTACATATTGCTATTTTTGTTTGCTTAATAGCACTATAATAATTTATAAAAATCCACAGGAAAAACTAATTCAGATGTAAAGTCATTCAGGAAGTGAATCCGCCAGGAAACGAACTACGGGGCGTCGGCTTGCTTAGCATGAATGTTAGCCGTTAGGCCACGACCACTTACTGCTAACAACCAGAATATACCACTATAGATATATATTAGCATGTTTTCTTTTGGGGAGGCAGATTGCACAACATTTTTTTCTTCATAAAGTATGTATTTTCAATGACACATGATCTGTTCCAAGATATCAATAGTAGGTTTTCACTCAAAATGATGCAATTCTGGTAAAATATGGGAAAACTTTTGCTATGTTTAATGTAGTCTGAATTTAATTCGGTATGAAAACATTGTTGTAATTATCAAACTATGTAAAAGTGTAATGTTTGAATTTTAAATTAAGTTTTTACAATTTGGTTGCTCTTAAAGGAAATCGAAAAAAACATCCTATGAACAGAAAAAAGAAACACTCTGTTGCAATGATTTTGCTGTTTTTACTAAAAAGTAAATTTTCTTCAGCAAATTTAAGTAAAAAAAAAAAGTATGTAATTATTTGTGCAAATACTCAAATCCAAAAAAAATGAGAAGGGATTGTTAATAGAGCGCGTGTTATTGAAATCAGAATTAAAAATGGTTTATTTTAAGGAATTAAGTCATTATAAAATTGAAATGTAATCTCGAGGAAGAATCGAATTGAATTTTCTTATTCACTCATATGAAAGAATACTTACGCCCTTTCTCTCGAAAAACCCATTTCAAGTAATGTTTCTATTTCTTGCGCCATTTCCTCATATATTTCCGATATATATTTTTTATAAGCCGGCAAATAAATTAGATAAATTGATTACAAGAATATTCACTAATCATCAAATACTGAATTATTGGCATAGACAAGGTTTGCCATAGACGTCAAAAACTGTTTGACAGTTTAAGCGCACTCCACACGGTATAAATATTCTTTATTCACATCACGAATAATATTGCTCAATGAGATTAAAAACAGATAACAAGCTGAATTTGAAGACGACATTTCTTTAATTTATTGACTCGTGTTTTCATGTTATACTAGGAAGTGAAACATAAATAATTGATTTGAAGGCAATAGGGCAAAAAAGGAATGAACGTATCTAAAACCTTTAGTGTCTGGCATGAAAAATGTTATGTAAACCGTTAGTGAATTCTCATACAACTTTATTGCCACCATAAAACCTAGAAGTACAGTCTGTCAAACAAACAAACAGTTGAAAATTAATTAGGGCGCTGCAATCGCCCGATTGGCAGCACCGTAGTTGTATATACTCGTATATATATTTTTGTATGTCTCACGAAAGCATTTCTAAAGCAATGAATGAAGATGGACCTGCATTTTAAGACAGAAAAGTCCAATTTATCCTGTAAACTGGAGCCAATCCAATTTTTAAATCTTATTTTGGTATTCAGCCCCTCGAGATTTATAAAGTAAATATACTTTCATTTTAGCAAAAAAAAAAAACAAATTGTTAACATTTTTAGAGTATGTAGCGTAATCTGAAACGATCTTTAAAGTTTAGAAGTAAATTTAAAATAGTTGCATTTTTTCGATAAATTTACAAACTCGTGATGACATATATTTTTTTGATTGACAGACACCTCCAGTCTGAAAGCTGCGAGCTCGATTCCTGTTGGAATTTTAATTATATTTCTTTTGTGGTTGATTTTTTGTTAGTGAATACAGGGTGTTCTAAAAAATGTATGCAAACTTTTACACCGTGCTGTTTATTCGAACTTGCAGCAGAAATTTGTCATGCTACGCATTGGGGGGGAGTTTAGGAATGAGAAGAACTTTTATTTCCAGAAAAAAATGGTGTACCTTTCTGCTACTGTCGTGATGTGAAGGCCTATATGGATGAAAATTTGCCTAACAGCTGGATTGGACGTGGAGGTACCATTGAATACCCCTTGCGCTCTCCAGACGTCACGCCAGTGGACTTTTTTATATTGAATCATCAAATATATTGTTTATGGAACAAAACCGGCAACACCTTTGAATTGAGAGTAACCATCGAAAGACAATGCGCCCAAATACCAAAATAAATTATTTATAATATTTGCGATTTCACGTCATTAGCAGTGCATGCACATCCTTTGAGCGCTTGTGATAGGTTAAAAAACAAGAGTCTTGTTTGTGCTCCCCTGATGATGAGGTGAAAACCTTGAAACCGGTAGGGTTTTACCGTTACATAAAATGGAATAAACAGTATTTGATAAAACAAATTTCAATCACCTGAATTTCATAACGGTTAACTAATAGTCAAATAGTTGCAGGCAGGCAACCTAACATTCTGACTTGGCATACGGTTCATATTGACACCGCGTCCATACATCAGATATGGTATGATTATAGCTTTATAGACTGCTTGTTTGGTTTTCGGTATAAGATCGTGATTACCAAACACTCGCCCACGAAGAGCCCAAAACGTCCGGGAAGCTGCGCTTAGTCTATTTTGAATCGCGTCATCTATGTTTGCTTTGCCATTCACAATGTTACCCATGTTATTAAAATGTTGCACTGATTATGAATTCCCTACAGAATATATCAGAGCACTCGTAAAATGTCAGCAAAAGCATCTCAGACAAATAATAATGATTCAATGGTATCATCGAGAGCAAACTGTTGTAGCATCGAGATTCTGGTGTCGCGTGTACCCTTGCATTGATCTGGAGACGTGGCTTGTATGTCTGACAAACTCTCAAGAAATGTCCTCTTTGGCGAGCTGACGAAGGGCAGAAGTAGATACTGTGGCCAGCGCATGAAATCTAAGAACGTACTATATGAGACGCTTAAAAACATTCATCCTCAGCACAACTGGGAGAAAACAGCAACAGATAAAGCCAAACGGCGTGGAGTAAAAGAGAAGAAGACGAACACAAGCTGTGAGTATTGAAGCTTCTTACCCTATAGACAATAGGACATAACATCACATAGTGGCTTACATAGTCATCTCCGGTGGCACCAACGTCAGGTTCCTTGATCACCCCCTTTGTATTGTGCTTTATATCAGGGGTCTCCAAACTTTTTAGCCTAAGGGCCACACTGACTGCTCTTCTAAGTCCTAAGGGCCAAGACCTAGCTAGCTCATCATACCAACATACTGTAGTTTTGAATTACGCGTAAATTTTCGTATTGGGACTGCTCAGATGTTACTTTTTATTCGAGGGATAGATAAAAATTATGAAGTGTATGAAGAGCTTTTTGACGTTCATATTAAATTAACTGATGAGCATTTGAAGTCGCTGCTGATGATTTCGACTAGTAAACTTGATCCGCAACTGCAAATAATGCATATAAGGCTTATATTATACTTGTCACGAACTATGGGTATTCATATCGATACTATCACCACCCATGATGCTTTGGTGTCCAATATCCAGTGCAATTTACACTAGAAAATTGAAATATTTATATTTTAACGCGATGTCACGTAGTTACAAAGAAGGAATAATCCCACAGAGACTTCTTTTCCGGTGACAACTCTCCAAAGTGTGAATAGTAGCATGGATGAAAGGTTCGACGTTATGGGAGAAGAGAAATGATCCGCTGAACCGTAAATGCAATAAGAAAGTAAGAAAGCGGCGTAAGGCTTAGAATTCAAGAAGTCCAGGAAGTTGCCAATGTTTTCACCAAATATTTGAATTCGGCAAAACTATCCTTGAACGCCACTAGACCGGAGAGCCAATGGGTCCTAAAATGGACTCAAATAATGCTTAACGAAGATTCGGAAATTATTGACTCGATGGATACACAGTCAAATATAACTATGTAATTGTCGTTTCAATATATGGTTCCAGTTCAGATTACGGTAAATTATACCCTACTTTGCAAATTAATAGGAGAAATAGTTGTGTATAATATTTGAGGTAGTTTGCATTTTAAATATCGTCAACCAGCACTGACGACAGGAAAATTGAACAATATTCTTATTAAACCTTTCGTTTATTTGCTCGGTGACTTTCATATGTCAGGGGGCGGTAGAGGCGGACTGGCAGACTGAAAATCAACCCCTTTTTTAAGTCAAATCCTTTGCGGACTTTTCTTATGATATATTACGCAGTTATCAAATAATTTTCTTTTTAGCGCTGAAATGTTACATTATCATTATCAATTTCGTTTTTCGCAAGATAACATCATAAATTATTCGACATGCAAGTGAGTTGAGGAATTTCTTGATCGGTCTAGGATATATTTAACCTTTTTACGGCGATGGCTCGAGTATCTTTCGTGTGTCCCACAGGCGGCGGTGTTTTACCTCAATAAATTTATATTGTATCTACATAAAAATATGACTCACCATTATCCCGAATCTGATTACTGTGGAACTGTGCGCCGATGCATTTTTTAGCTGACACTATACACACGTAATATTATTCAAATCAAAGCTATAAATAAAGTGCGACAATATAAGAAGCAATAATCGAAGAAAACAATAATCCATAAACAATGAAAAAGGCAATTAATTCAATACGCAATACGCGTACTTACAAAAAAAATATCGACGCAAAATACGTCATATTGATCGGGAGCAATCGTCATTAGAAACATGACCTTCAACACACCCGAACGTGTGGCGCTAATATTTAAAACGCTTTAAATTTCGACGGCCTCGAATCGGTCTGTTTAAATCCTTCTTATGGATCAAGTACTTGAAGTTTTGATGATTTTAAAAGAGATGTCACTAGAGGACACGTTTTGTCTTATATTCAGGTTAAAAATTTTAAAGAAGATTTAATTTTGACTGAGATATCGTCACGCAAAGTTAGTGGCCACTTAAATGGCCGCTCGCCAGGACGGCACGTATTATGTATAGGCCAGTTAAGTGGTCCCCCGCCGTGAAAGAGTTAAACGCGATACCCGTGTTAAGAAATATATATTAGCTATTAAAACGTGCGTATACTTATAGGCAGAATTACATTTACTAACAGGCAACCCTAGACATTTGACTTAAGACGCTTCAAGATTCATAAATACTCGTATGTTATAAAAATATGTACACGAACGATTTAGATGTAAGCTTTATGAAATAATGCATTCACTTCAGTTCATATTTAAAATATAACGATTCCACAACTGTTCAATACTATAGGTTAACAAAAAATTGGCGAATGTTTATCCAAATATTTATAATATTTTATCTATACCCACCTATAGGCGCTATACAAGAATGAGGCCGCTATAATCAGATGTGACGAAGACACAAAGAAAGCCAATATAAGACAAGGGGTAAGGCAGGGATGCTCTCTGTCACCTGTTCTTTTTAACGCCTATATACAGAGCGCGATTGACGACTTGAGAGAGAGAATGAGTCACAGAGAAGGTGTAAAGATACACGGGCAAAAGGTGGACATGATAAGGTTCGCTGACGATATTGCTATGGTTGCTGAAAGTGAAGAGGAACTACAAGAGGCCTTAACAACTATGGAAAGCATTCTTCAAAATAACTACAGTATGAAGATAAATAAAGACAAAACAAAGCTGCTGACTGTAGGCCGAGCGCAGCACCAGATGAGAATAGTGATGTCGGGTAAACCACTAAAGAACACCAAGGAGTTTGTCTACCTCGGGAGCAAAATAACATGGGACGGTCGGTCCAAGAGCGAGGTCGACAGCCGTATACATCAGGCTAGACTTGCATTTAATAAAAGGTCGAAAATAATAGAATCAAATAATATAGACCTTAAACTGAGAATACTCCTCATCAAGACCTATGTATGGAGTATCTTGATGTACGGCTGCGAGACATGGTGCCTATCCGAAAGAGATAGACAAAGACTAGAGGCTTTTGAGATGTGGTCCTATAGAAGACTATTAGGAATTTCCTGGAGAGACCGCATCACAAATGAAGAGAGGCACCTGCTCAGGATCCTGTCCGAAAGGCGTGCAAGATGGATCGGTCATATAATACGACAAGAGGGCCTCTTGCATGCCATAATGGAGGGCATGACCGAGGGGACAAACTCTAGGGGACGCCCACGCCGAGAGTACCTGGAGGACCTGTTGGTGGACGTGCGCTGCTCAACATACACAGATTTAAAAAGAGCCGCACAGGACAGGGGGGAATGGAGAAGAAGAGTTCAAATTGCTGCAAACCAGTCTTAGGACTGCAACCACGGAAGAACCCACCATTAACAAACTGTTCCGCGGAACGAAGTATTACATTATTGAAACGATTAAAAACATATTTAAGATCAACGCTAAAACAATAAAGACTAAATGTATTAGCCATACCTCCGCCGTCGCCACGGCCAAATTGGTAGAATTAGGCTACGAACTGCTGCCCCATCCACCGTATCCTCCGGATTTGGCCCCGTGCGACTTCTTTTTGTTTTCAAATTTGAAAAAGTCACTCGCCGGGCAGAAATTTGAGTCGAATGAGGAAGTTATCGCCGCCACGGAGGCCTACTTTGCAGACCTGCAGAAAACGTATTTTTCAGACGGGTTAAAGAAGTTGGGGCATCGCTGGGTCAAGTGTATCGAACTCAAAGGAGATTATGTTGAGAAATAAATCGCCACTTTTCCAAAATTTTTGTTATTCTTTTGTAGGCTAAGTACTTATCGGACCACCCTCGTATTATTAACAGAATCAGACATACTATTGACTATTGGCTTCAGTGGTATTGTAGATGCATTTACAGAGAAGAAAGCAAGATGTCAACTGTAATTATTTGTCGTGTAACGTGAAATTCATCGTCATCATCTGAAACGGAAAGGCCAAGAATTTTTTAATTACATTTTTGGGGGTTGGGAGGGAGGCCGTCTATACAAATACAACACTGCTCATAGATTAACAAATACGAGTTAAATTTCAACAGAACATAAAAACAGAATGCAGTTGCAGTTTTTATATACGTTAATTATATTGCAGAATAGTGCAATCGTAGCTACGAGTACTAACAATGCTATAGTGATTTTCTTCGCTAACTGTAAAGCTAATACTCGTCCATTTCTATCTGCATGATTTTTCTTTGTCCTTAGGGAACTGATTAAATGAAGTGTCCTTTGTTTTATTTATGTTTTTTTTACATTGAACTGTACACTGTTCAGTGATTTTCAAACTGTTGTAGCGACCGTGCGTGCGGTCACTGAACCCACTGAGGCGACCCTTGCCCGCGCGGTCATTGAGCTCGCAAGTGACGAGTGCGAGGCGGCACCGAGCGAAGGTCGCCCGCGCGGTCATTGAACTCACTAGTAGCGAAGAACGAGACACCGATATATCTCTTGCCTCTCCTGCCGACCGTAATATGAAATGTATATAGAACGTGCAACAATAAACATGTGTTCAGCGGAAGCGAGACAGCGACACGTTCTGCGCCGTTCTATACATTATAAATACAGACGCTTACAATAAACTTTCTCTTTGCTTATTCCGATCTCGGCGACTTTTATTCAAACAACCATCATCCTTCTATTCGGAACACAAGTCCCTAAACTGTCGCTATGCAGTGCCCTTGATGTACAAAAATATTTTCACAGCACCCTTATTTTTTTTTGGGTTAGGTGAGCCTGTTGTTCACCACAGCTTCTCAATCAAACTAGACACAGCTACCCTTATTTCCTATTCCACGTAAAGTTTTGATCGATATTATTACAGCCACTACTAAAAACCCAACTTGGCAATGAAACCAAGAATCACTGAGCTAAAGCATTCAACAAATGACATTCACCCTTTACTGATATCTAAAACTCAGCAAATTCCGCATCGACATCGCATGATACGTTCTTAATGTACTGTCGCAAGACTATTCGATCACACACTCTTTCTCTACCAATGCTAAGTCTGGTGGAGATTGGGCACTGAATGGGTCTTGAATCCATGGATATTTGAATCAGTTAGATGGGTATTTGAAAAGTTTTTTCAGTTAGATGGATATTTGAAACGGTTTTTCAGTTAGCCGTCGTTTCCTATAATTGTGATTGTCCACGAGCGCATTGAATTAAATTATCTGGAATAAACGAACTTTACGGAAGATGCATGTTCTAGAAAAGTTGTCAGTAAATCGAAATTCCGTACAGCGAAAGTAGGTAGGCAAAAGTAGGTGTCGAGGTAGGCAAAAATGACATAATGTCATACTTTCCTATATCTACACACATCCTTAGCATCTTCTCATACAACGATTTCTCTGACTTTGTACGTTTCCTTATTTCAATAGCGTTCCCTGGATCCAGTCATACTTTCCTTGATCTTACACTTACAAGCCTTGTACTCATATTTGCACTCTATGTCTGTTTTGTTAGCCTTTCTTTATTCATTCGTTCCACATGTCTAAACCATCTCAGCGTGCTCTTCTTAATCTTATCTAACACGTCAGCCTTAACCCTTCCTGTCCTGTGATATGTAATTCGCCAGATTTAGCTCCCTCTGACTTCTGGTTGTTCTCACACCTCAAAAAATTCCTTCGTGGAAAGCATTTTTCATCAAACGAAGAGGCTATAGCCGTCGTAGAGGAATATTTTGCAGGCCTTCCAGAAAATCACTTCCGTGATGGGACAACAAAGTTGGAAGATCGTTGGACCAAGTGTATTGATCTTATGGGAGACTATACTGAGCAATAAAAGTGATTTCCCCCCAAAAAAAATGTATTTTCATTTCCGCTTTCAAAACTTTTTGACTAACCTAGTAACTAGTACACATTGCTTCTAAAAACTTTAATATCTCTATAAATATAATAAATACTGGGTTCAGATTTTAGGTATTTCTCCGTAATACATTTACGCATTGAATGAAATAATAATATTAATAATAATTAGCACTTATTGGCCACATCAGACATATTTTGTAAAAATCGGGAATAAATTCACCAATACAATCAAACGTGTGCCAGTGTGTGACGTAGGTATATTCATTCTTAAAAAAACCGCCATGGGGGAGGAAGCGACGCTATTCACGTCTCACTCTACTTCGGTATATGGGAACGCAAAAAATATGATAGAATCTCAGTTCGCTCACTTCTCTCTTTTTAGTAGCCAGCCGGCTTTTATTCGAGGTGGTTGCTCCGTCCGTTTTGTGAACGTCGTCCGATGTTTTTTTCATGTTTTCAGCAATTAAATTTAAATTATTATCACTTTTGACTTCAAATTTAATTAATTTAAGCGATTGGCTATGAATATTCATATTTTTCCGATTTTAAATCGCTCATTTTTACATATGTATTGATGTGTATTGAATACACATCACCAAAACAGGCGGATTTTTTTAGCGCAGGAAGGGAAAAGTTAAGATCATATTCATCCCTAATCACTGTCATATATTGTCTTCACATCTATTCTTCTAAGTGCACGCATTTCTACAACTTGTATTCGACTCTTTTTATTCTTGTACTACGTTTATATAACATAACGTCCTTACATCAATGTTGTTACTAAAATATACGAAAATGTTGCTCTAGTGTTCACAGAATATTTCGGGCCATTTGCATATTGGCCTACTGGAAAATTTTTGGTATCTCGTCAGTCCAGTCCATCACTGATGGGCGGGGGTTGGGTTTCGTGGTGTTTGCCGTTGTGTGGCCGCACAAAGGACAGATCCTTTGAACGAAAATTGAAGAAGGTGACGCAGCGGTTTCGGGTGGCGCTGGCGCGGGAGATATTAGCGAACAAATGGCTTTGAAAAAATGACGTGAAACGAACAATAGAGCCTACTGGCAAGGTCAATAGGTTACACGAGCTGCCGGCAACATGGAACAATATGGTTGAGATAGAGGATTATTTCTATTATGTCTTTAAAATAAATTAATATTGCAGTTCAGTCATTTACACTAGAAGATCAAAACCTTCTTTTGTTTTTTAGAAGCGAATTTTTTGAAAGAGTTTATTTGCTTCTAACATAGATGCATAGGCGTGAAAATCTCTAGCCTAGTTAAGTTTTTCAAAGATATAAGGTAGCATTTTTGTCTTGATAATTTTATGCATGAGTACGCTTAAGTGAAATGTCGAGGATGAAAAAATTGTTCGTTTTACGGTCCTTCATCTTCTCAGTGTCATGTCAGGTCCCCTCAACGTTGAATATAACTTGAGAGTAGATATCTTTGTCCCCGGCAGCCCGAAAAAGATCTCCAACGCTCCTTATACCAGTTCAATCACGTATATTGCGGAGCCAGGAGATTTGCCTCCTGCTAACACCTTTTCGACCTTCTATTTTGCGTTGGATGATCAGGTGCAGTAATTTGTACTTTGCTCCTCTAAGTACATGACCCAAGTAGGACACCTTTCGGATTTTAATATTAGTCAGCAACTCTCTATCAACTTTGGCTCTTTGAAGAACCCTTGTGTTGCTGACCATATCCGTCCAGGGTATCCGTAGCATTCTCAGGTGTATCCACATTTCGAATGCTTACAGTCGGTTCACACTACTTACTTTGAAGGTTCATGATTCTACTCCATGCAATAACACTGACTGATTAGAGACGTAGTGACAATGAACGAACTGCCCTAAGACCGAGGCCACACCAAAGTGCTTCGTTAAGTGCTAAGCTTGGTTTTACGTGACTCATATAACATACTAGGTGACTACATGCATGGCCACACCAAAGTGCTTCGCACAAATTCATTTGACATTTGGGAGCGGTTGAGTCAATAAATGATGCAACTCTCAAAACTAACCAATTTCATTACAACTTACCATTTTTATTTACTTCCTGTGCAACTTAATTCCAAAGTGATTTTATTACAGATACATTTTTGTATAATTTGCTCGATGGGTTCCACAAAAGCTCCCTTTTATAAACAGCTGTTATTAAAACTTCCGCCATCTCGTAAAAACACGGTGACAATAAAATTAACCAACACGTCGGTTCGCTAGGATATTCACTAGGTGACTAATCGTCATGTTGTGTGGCGCGAAGTGTGCAGTGTGACGACCCACCTTGAGTGTGAAAGACTAAGGTCCGACGTCACGGGATAAGAAAAATGACTTGCAGTGCCGTAAATATACTTATACGAGTATAGCGACTTAATACATGGAGTTCAAACACAAGCTAGTAAGTTGCCAGTACTTTCATAGAAGATTTCGAATGCAACAAAATTTAACATTGCGTGTTTCTGTGATATTTCAATTTAAAAGTTGTAATTCTTTACAATATACGAGTATAGTTATAATATATGCATCTGAGTTTTTACATATTTATATTAGGTGTCAACATAAGTTGTATTTTTTTCCAAACATAAAAATTAGCACCAAAAGTAAAATAAAATGGTAAAGGTTATATGTCATTGCATTGCGCGGCGTTTCCTTCAATACTGACGGCGAATTGTGGACATGGCTGGACGAACTCCTCGAGTCAAGACCGGATGGTTTTTATCGCACAGGCATTGAAAAACTTGTAGAACGTTGGCAAGAAAATAATGAAGGAGAATACATTATTGACTAATTTGTCGTAAAATAATGAAGGAGAATACACTATTGACTAATGTAATTTTTGTTTAAATACTCCATTGACTTTGTTTCCTGTCTGTACACACTAGTCAAGATACCTCGTATCCTAGAAATATGTTATTTCTGAATACTTGGAAGAGATTTCCGCATGATTATACGACCGACAGGTTATACTGTACACAATAAAAATGTAAGGCCGAGGCCACACCAAAATGCTTCATTAGGCGATAAGCTAGATTTTACGTGACTTCATGCATGGCCACACCAAAGCGCTACGCACAAATTTATTTGACAGTCGGGAGCGTTTGAGTCAACACACTATGCCACTCTCAAAACTTACCAATTTCATTACAACTTACCATATTTATTTATTTTCTGTGCAACTTCATTACAAAGTGATTTTATTACAGGTACATTTTTTTGTATAATTTGCTCGATGGGTTCCACAAAGGCTCCCTTTTATACACAGCTGTCATTAAAATTTCCACCATCTTGTAAATTAACCAACACGTATGTTCGCTATAGTTCGGAAATACTAGGATGAGTCCTGTGACAGGTCACAAATTTGCCCCAATACAACCTTGTAACGATGTTCAGTAATTTTATTTATTTTATCAACTTTAATATAAGCCTCAATTCTAATAAATAGCAAGTTATTTAGGTAAATACATTACATAAGGTTGTATTGAGGCAAATTTGTGAGCTGTCACAGGACTCATCCTAGAATTTCCGAACTTTATGAGATTCACTCGATGACTTATTGTCATGCAACGTGGCGCGAAGCGTGCAGTGTGGCCACTGCGATAGTATGCGGTACGTTGGTTCGCTAGGATATGTCGCCTAACTTGCAACATAGCTCTAAGCATCAAGCGAGGCTCCTTCCTGTGTGGCCATGGCCTAAGTCTCAAAATTAATCGGAATACAATATCTTAAATCTTTCTCACTTTTAGACTTAAAGGTAAATTTACATTTAGATCGACACACGTGATAAATGCATAGCGTGTGACTCATCGGGTAGAAGTTTCCAGGAGAACTCGAGAGAGGGGTCAACAATCAGCGGCGAAGAAACAAGCCTGAAGTAGAGGGAAGAGGTAGTGTGGGCCGACCTTGAGGCGTTCTTACACCGCACCGCCACTCTGGGAAATTGGAAAAGTTTCTTGCGAGAACATTCCTTAACGGCCGACACCTCACCCGAGTGTAACACGCCATCGTCGAGTATGCTCGGCAACCAGCGACGCTGGAGCTGAATTCTTGCGTCATTTAAAAAAAAAATCTTCTAAAAATAATAGATATGACCGAATTCATATGTATCCTTATGCCATCGAACACTAGGCGAAAAAAGTGCCTGTGTCGTTCGAGGGGAGTAGCTCAGCGCGGGGTTTGAACCGAAAACCTTCCGCACGGAAGTCCAGTGCGTTACCGTGCGACCATGCACCTCATGATCGTTTATTTATTTGGTACAATTAAAACTATTTTTTAAACATTAATAATAGTTTTAGTAATAGTAAAAGTTGGATGCTGAATTTAAATGGCACGTGCTGGATTGTTTTAAAATGAGATCAGTTTTAATAATACTAATAATAAAATGACAATTTATATAGTGCCGTTTAGAAGGCAAACTCTCCTCAAGGGCACTATAATTCGAGACTCGAATCCACTATTTTTTGTAATGATAACTTGAACCTTCAAGTTCGGCAATGCATGATTAAGTGCTGTTTATGTTATGATATATTTTACTTTATGGTGTTCTAACAAGGACCATGGAAACCAGAATGCTAAATAAGCATTCGAAATATGGATTCATCGGATAATGTTCAGAATTCACTAAAGATTCCAGTTTTGTTTTCACAAAAGGTCTCATTAACATTTCTGGTTGGTTGGAAGACATTGCCACATGGCAATAACCCCGCCAGGTTATGCTGTATACAATATAAGTGTTATAAAAATATTGGTTTCATCGTATCTCATACACCGAGGTGCTTTGTAGAGTAGGTACAGAGCAAGAACACTTAAACACCATAAAATGCCGAAAATTGTCTATCTGGGTCATATATTTAGAGGAGGAAAACACCATAAATGTTGTGTCCTTGAGGAGAGTTTACTTTTTAAACAGCGCTCTATAAATTGACCTATTTTTGTAATTACCACTTCCTAAAATTAATATTGATTGACCAAATTGAAGTCGATTTGGAGTCGTTAGAAGGCTTAGTTACGCAACATGCGAAGAACTGGTTGAGGAGCTGTTTCATACGAAGAACATATTGAACAGCAGATAGTTGAGGAGCTGTTTCATACGAAGAACAGATTAAATAGCAGATAGTTGAGGAGCTGTTTCATACGAAGCACAGGTTGAATAGCAGATAGTTGAGGAGCAGTTTCATACGAAGAACAGGTTGAATAGCAGATAGTTAAGGAGCTGTTTCGCGCCGCCAAAGATAGAGATATTTTCTCAACAGTGATCGCCAACCTCAGGGGGGCCGGACACGGTACATGAAGAAGAAAAAAATAATGCGATGAAACAAATGAAAAATTTCGAGTACGCATGAAAACAAAATCAACGTTTTACAAGAAGCATTAACATGACTCATACACAAAAATATCTGAAAGCAGCGCGTACGTACTATCTACCATATATGTTAAAAAAAGGCATCTGACAGACCAGGGCTCAGGAGGCCCAGTGCCGTAACATGTACAAAAAAATTAAATTAACACTCGATGTGATTGTAAGGCATACAATAATATTTGACAGCTGTCACTTCTCGATATGATTGTAAGACAAACAATAATAATTAGCTTTCAGAATATTTCAAGTTTTTGATTAACTTTCGTCATTATTGGCGGGCCACTGCTAATAAAAATAATAACTACCCAAATATATCGGCAAAGTTCTGAAGTTTGTCCGAAATGGCAAAAAATGCAAAATATAATTACATATATCGTGCAAATATAATATTATTGTCGATAAAAGTATAGATAGTTCTGATTTGCAATAATATATGTTAAACTTTTTTTTTCTTTTGTAAATAAAATGAGGTACGCGCTGTAATAATTGAATTGTAAAATTTATAAAATTTATTTTTATCCATGTCCTGATGCAATGTTGAATAAATAATTGTCGTGTGCGAAAATTTTATAGTTTTGACATTCAGCTGTCAATTGATGTGTCGGAGAGGTATCGTTGTGTTTAATATGGAAACTGATACAAAATGTTAGGAGCTGTTGTAAGCACTGTAAATATTTCATATACGAGTACAATCAATAGTTCAAAAATGTTATAAAAAAAATCTGAAACCATAAGAGTGTATGGCTCGGGCTAGTCGTTTAGTATTAGGTGTTAATATAAGTTGCGTCCGTTTTTTTTCAATTTAAAAAATGAGCACCAAAAGTAAAACAAAATGGTAAATGTTATACGTCATTCGAAAGAAAATTTTCTGCTCTACAAGATATTGTATTTGCTTTTACGTTACATATATTATTTTATTTGATTACAAGCCTTCAAAATGGAATGTCAAGTAGACGAAAGTGAACATTATCGACACCTCCTTCTGTTCGCATTCAATCGAAGAAATAAAGCTGCCAAAGCTGCTTGCGATATTTACAAAGTGTACGGTGAAGATGCTATGAATGAAAGGGCAGCTCGTCGATGGTTTTTGCGTTTCAAAGACGGTAATTTCGACCTGAAAGACATGGAGTATTCCGGACGACCAGTGGACTTCGATGAAGACCGCTTAAACCATATAATTCATGAAGATCCCCTTCAAACATTTTTCATCACCATTTTCAAAACATTTTTCATCACCAGTAATGATGCGGTAAAGAAACCTTTGCTTGTGGCCATGCGTAACTCGATGACGCGCGAGCAAACCAGCAGAAATTGTCGAACGTTGATTTTTGTTGTTTTCGCTCAAAACATGTGGAACCCAAGCGCCAAACTTTTGGACTTTTCCCATTAATTTAAGATGGCGGTATACAGTCATGTGACTACAATTCATCTGCTCAGCCAATTGTACGGTAGTTTGAAGGGATTTTTCATGAATAATATGGTTTAAGCGGTCCTCATCGAAGTCCACTGGTCGTCCGGAACGCTGCATGTCTTTCAGGTCGAAATTACCGTCTTTGAAACGCAAAAACCATCGACGAGCTGTCCTTTCATTTATAGCATCTTCACCGTACAGTTTGTAAACATCGCAAGCAGCTTTGGCAGATTTATTCTTTCGATTGAACGCGAACAGAAGGAGGTGTCGATAATGTTCATTTTCGTCTACTTGACATTCCATTTTGAATGCTTGTAATCAAATAAAATAATATATGTAACGTAAAAGCAAACACAATATCTTGTAGAACAGAAAATTCTCTTTCGAATGACGTATAGTATTTACCATTTTGTTTTACTTTTGGTGCTCATTTTTAAATTGAAAAAAAAAAACGGACACAACTTATGTTAACACCCAATATTATACTTTATAAATCAGCATGTTGGACAGTTTTCTAATAAATTCATAAATACGAGTATCAATGGATTCAGAGATGTCCAATTTCAATTTCGCAGTATAATTTCGATAAATCCTTATCGAAAAATCTTAAATCATGTGTATCACTATTTACTTTGTCAAATAAATAAATAAAATATATCCCTAGTGAAGTGCGATTTAAATAAGATTAAGTTTTTTTAAATTAAAAGTCGATTTGGATTAACCATCGTGAAATAAATGAGCTATGTAGGTCTTCTAATTGTAAATAAAAATAATAATTAGTTTTTACTATCATTTTTGGGGTTATTTTTTTCACTTAAACCTACATAATCTCACTCAGATTAACCCTTCCTGTCCTGTGATGTGTAACTAGTACACATTGCTTCTAAAAACTTTAATATCTCTATAAATATAATAAATACTGGGTTCAAATTTTAGGTATTCCTCCGTAATACATTTACGCATTGAGTGAAAAAATAATATTAATAATAATTAGCATTTATCGGCCACATCAGATATATTTTGTAGAAATCGGGAATAAATTCACCAATACAATCAAACGTGTGCCAGTGTGTGACATACGAGTATGTATATTCATTTAAAAAAAAACCGCTATGGGTGAGGAACCGACGCTATTCACGTCTCACACTCTCTCTACTTCGGTATATGGGAACGCAAGAAATAGAATCTCAGTTCGCTCGCTTTTCTCGCTTAGTAGCCAGAGGGCTTTCGTTCGAGGTGGTCGATTCGCTCGTTTTGTGAACTTCGTCCGATGTTTTTTTCTTTCATGTTTTCAGCAATTAAATTTCAATTATTATCACTTTTGACTTCAAATTTAATTAATTTAAGCGATTGGCTATGAATAATCTATTTTTTTCGATTTAAAATCACTCATTTTTACATGTGTATTGAATACACAGCACCGGAACGTGCGGATTTTTTTAAACACAGGAAGGGAAAGGTTAAAATCATTTCACTTTATGCGTGTTTATAGTTACGTGATTTTTTCCTAGAACCAATTGATCGCATAAACCAAAAGTAACCGACCTGTGTATAACACATAAAAATTGTCACGATATTGAAGTAATTTGACATTTCTTGTAAGTTTTTATGTATTCGATCCTTAGGCCACCGTTACACGCTCAATCTGGATCGCAATCCGCGATCCAAATCGACGATCACGGATTGACGGATCGCGCGACTACATTACACGATCAATCCGATTTCCATCAGTCCATACCCCGCAGCCGCTGCGGCAACATCTTTCTCAACTCAAAATGGACGTAAAAATAAAAAAATATATAAGCTGTTGTAGCCCTAGTTCTGGCCGTAACTTTGTAAAAGCGAGTTCGAAGGAAACATTGAGTCAAACAGTGGCTACGAATCAGATAATTGTATACCCATTTAAATCTACTAAATTAAATACGATTAACTGCTAAAAAAAGATGACTATAAAAATTACTTCAGGATGAGTGGAAAATGTTTTGATGAGTTGTTAGAAATGATAACCTCATACATATCTAAACAAGATACTTGTATGAGTAAAAGTAAAACACCTGAAGAAAAATTAGCAGTAACATTGCGTTATCTTGCTACAGGCAGAAATATTGAAGACCTTAAATTTTCTGCTATCATGTCTCCTGCATCTATCAGTGAAACTTGAATTTGTAATTTTTTTAAATTTTCTCCTATAATTCGATCTCAGACATTTTTTTCTCTCACGTCAACTTGTTTATTTATTTATTTATCGTCAATTCAGCCGATGGCGGCTTTATTTTCTTTAAAATTCCCGATAGAGAGCATACGTCCATCTCTATCGGTGCATAAGCGTTGACTGACGCGATCTTACACGACCTCACACGAACAATCCCGATCGCGAGCAGCGGATCGCAAGCGTGATTTCAAAATATCCAGATATTTTGCGATCCGATTGATCAATCCATCAATCCGCTCATAACACGGTCAATCTTGACCGCGATCATTGATTGCGATCACGGATTGCGATCCAGATTGAGCGTGTAACGGGGGCCTTAGAGATTTATCAAATTGGCATGTTTTTGTAGTAACTAAGATATTAATAATGTTGTGAAGAACTTTTAATATATGAGTAAAATTAAACAAACCATGTTAACCTTTTTAAAACAAAAGTTGCCAACCACTGTGCTAGAAGTGACACATACTGTGTTAGTCGGTACCGGTGCTCTTTTCAGGCAAATCATTGTTTTCATTAAAGTCACGTCATTGTATGCATTATTTTTCCCCTTATTTAGATGATTTATCTTTATGAACGAGCAAAAGCCAAGTCTTAATTCTAACTAAATTCAAATTCACTCTAAAATTTGTGATTCTTAGTTCTCCGAAAATTTGTGATTCTTAGTTCTCCAAAAAAATGTGATTCTTAGTTTTCCAAAAACTTGTGATTCTTAGTTCTCCAAAAATTTGTGATTTTTAGTTCTCCAAAAAATTGTGATTCTTAGTTCTCCAAAAATTTGTGATTCTTAGTTCTACAAAAAAATGTGATTCTTAGTTCTTCAAAAATTTGTAATTCTTGATTCTCCAAAAATTTGTGATTCTTAGTTCGCCAAAAATTTGTGATTCTTAGTTCTCCAAAAAATTATGATTCTTAGTTCTCCAAAAATTTGTGATTCTTAGTTCTCCAAAAAAATGTGATACTTAGTTCTCCAAAAAATTGTGATTCTTAGTTCGCCAAAAATTTATGATTCTTAGTTCTCCAAAAAAATGTGATTCTTAGTTTTCCAAAAATTTGTGATTCTTAGTTCGCCAAAAATTTGTGATTCATAGTTCTCCAAACAATTGTGATTCTTAGTTCTCCAAAAATTTGTGATTCTTAGTTCTCCAAAAATTTGTGATTCTTAATTCGCCAAAAATTTGTGATTCTTAGTTCTCCAAAAAATTGTGATTCTTAGTTCTCCAAAAAATTAAACACGTATTTAGAAGGAAAAAATACACCAACATACTCAAACTTAAATTTGATCACGGAAAATAAATTCATGCAATAGAACAGTTGGTCATTAAAATAATTTTTAAATTTTGACACTTCTTTCAATCAAGTTGACCTCCGTGGCCTAGTTGGTCTCCCTACTCGGAGGTTGGAGGTTCAAATCCCGCACGAACTCAGATTTTTTAAAAATAATTTTTCGGGATAGGCATAGAAGACTCGACATATCGTGTCATACAAGTTTTTTTAACTTTTTACTTTTTCTTATTTTAAAATATCATTCCCTTGACTCAAACATTTTCCTAAGCCTTTGTCTACAGCGCCTTCCACTCACACTTTCGCTATATATTTTTTTTTGTCAGTCTTTTACCGTTCATTCTTTCTACATGACGAAATAATTATAGACTGCTTTTTTTCATCTCACTCAACATATCAGCCTTATCTTCACATTCTTCCTTAATACCTTCGTTACATATTCTATCATACATTGTTCCCCGTGTATTCTTCTCAGAGCATACATTTCTACCGTATTTGTTTGACTCATTTCATCCTTTTTTATTTTTGTTCAAATATTATAAAGTATTTGATTTCGTGCATTAATAGCTCAAAATTCAATTTTCCATAGTACAAATTAAATATACGAGTATTTATTTCTATTCCTTAAAAATAATCAAAAATACTAAATTGAATCGAGATTTGTTTAAAAATAAATCGATTGGAAAGTTGTGGTAATGAGAGAATGGCCAAGTCGCTGAAGTTAATTAAAATAAGTCATTTGGAAAAATATTTTGCAAACACGCAAATATATTAAGTGGCGCAGAAAAGCACGGATCACGAATCGGTGTCATTAAAGCAATCTTCTTTTATGAATCAGACATTTGCATAGCCACGGGCAACGCGCTGAAGATTCAGTGGCAAAAGTGGCCCTCATTATTAGGTGCCCTGCGATGGGAGTTCCTGTACATGCTCCGGAGTGACCAGCGGGTGGGGGCGGTGGGGATGAGCGGAGCGGCGGGCGGCCCGTGGTCGATAGGCGGGCAGTCCGCCCGCCGCAGTCAGTCCGCTCGTGGCCGGCGTCCGACACGCGTCCATGGCTTTACGTCCTGATCCCGCCCCCGCCCCCGGAGCCGAGCTGCTGCCGGGTCCGCGGATCTCCTCCGCCTATCAGCTGACACCTCTGTGGGAGCGCGTGGTTCGTACCCAACGTCTCCCAGCTGAAGTGGATCTTCAAGAAGTATTAAAAGCGCTAAGATTACGTCTCGGAGACCCTGAACGGGAAGTGCGACAACACGCATTGCGAGTTCTTGCAGATCTTGTTCCTGCACTGCGCTCTTCATTGGATTCTCTTCTCGGTCCTCTGCTCCCGGCCTTGCTATCTAACCTCGGTCACCCCGCTCCAGCTGTACGTAAGGGGGCTCTCGATGCTTTAAGGATGTATATTTCGCACAGTGACAACAAAGAGTATGTTATATCGGAAATATGTACCAAGTGTTTTGAAAAGAGCTCCATAAATGGCAAGTTTCAAGAGGATGTAACTATGGGAGTTATATTGGCTTTGCCATCACTGCTACAACCAGCTCTCGGATTTCTAGGAAGTTCTTCGAATTCTATCATATCCGTTATAAAAGCTTTATCGTCCAAACTTTTTCAAGTTATTTACCAAGAAGTAGCGATGAGATCGTTGGTCAAGCTGAGAGAACTGATTGGACCGCGAGTTTTTGAAGAGCACATCAACAGCCTGGATCCGAGTGTTAGTGAAAATTTCAATTTATTGCGGAATGTATATAATTTTCCTGGTTCACCGGAAAGAAACGAAACACGCGCGAATTCTGAAGAGATTCTTGCAGATGATGAAAATAACAAAATTGGTAGTGAAAAATCGGAAGAAATGTTTATTACAGAACCTCCATCAGTGTTACTTAACGACGAGAATAAAATTCCCGAATACCATCAGCCTACTATAACGGTGGACGTGGATGATTCAGAAAATATTCCCAATGGAAAAATCATTTTAGAGACAGAATTCACATTTGACTCTGACACAGCAATCACAATGACCATTTTAGAAGAGGAAGAAAATAATACAAATGGACCACCTGTAGAAAGCGAGGATGAATCGTTCGACTATACCACCTACAATAAAAGTGTTGTTAAAGTTTTAACAGACAGTGAATTGGAAGAATACGAAGATGTTCGAAGAACCCCCAGAAGAGTGAGATTTGGGGGAGAAATTGTAAAGATGAGAACTCCTGATAGTGACACTATACAAAACAGCGATGTTGATGATGTAACTGGAGATACTTCCAAATCATCTGAAACTTCAAACCCATCCTATCAAAGTGGAAGTTACAACCAGAGAAACAATAGAGAAAATGATAATGGATTTAGTAACAATTTGAAAAAATCACGTCTATCAAGAAGTATGATACCACTGCCAGTTGAACCCATAACAACAAGACCAAAAGCTCGCAGAGACGAAGATACTTCGGAACCCTTAAGTCCGAGTAAGAAAAGGAAATCGAAATCTCTCAATGACCTATCCATGTACTGCAAACAGCATTTTGGACTACCCCCCAAAACAGAACAGAAAGGTGCATTGGTTAAAGAAAATATAGAAAAAAGAAACATAACCTACACTCCTCGAAGAAAACATAGTAGTGAAGAAATTTTTAAGAAAAATGATTTAGACAACCTTCGCATCGTGAAAAGGAATGGTCTGGTATCATCGTCATCCGAGTTGTCTCACAAATATGTGGAACAATCGCTGGCGTACAACCAGGAAGAGTATCTCTCCGGGCAGTCGGGGAACAGCTCCACAGGGTCGGGTTCCAGCAGTGACAATGCCCTGGAAGACACTCTGGAAGAGCTGAACACTTTCAACGATGAAATATTCAAGGACCTTTATAAAATGGTAAGTTTACATTTTCCAACCTTAGACATGATCTTTTTACCTTGACTAATTGTTTTACATAGATACATACAATCACGCCATTTCCTGTTGGCTGGGTAGGCAGAGATCACAGAGCGCAATTCTTTTCTATCTTAACACACATTCCTCTCCTCTTGTACATTCATATATCTTCTCATAGAAAATATTAAATTTCTCTGACTTTCTATGTTTCCTTATTTCAAAATTTCATGAAGAAAAACACTTTGAGATGGTTTGGGAACGTAAAACGAATAAACACATAAAGACAAACAATAAATATGTAGTGCAAATATAAACGGAAGATGTACAAAAGCAAGGATGGTGTACTCGAATCAAGTGAATAATATTTAATATAAAAATGTGTCATTTTATTTTTATAATGTAATCCATGCAAAAAATTAACACATAAAAAAATAAATCAAACAAACTATTCTCACTTAATGCATAAAATAATAAGTTAATAATGTAAGTAAATATTACTAAAAATAAATATTGGTTATTTGAATTCTGCAGTGCTTAGTTGATCCAGGGGTTGCGGGTTTAATTCTTGGTGGTGCCCGATTTAAAAAAAATAAGTATCGGACTGGTTATCACTCAAGCCACTATCATTTATTTCTGGTTGGTTGTAAGAGATTGTCACTTGGCAATAAATTAAAACAACAAAAGTGTAATAAATCACAAGATATATGGACTGTAAAAAACGACCTCCGTGGCCAAGTTGGTAAGACACCGGATTTCCAGTCCAGGAGCTGTGTGTTCGATTCTCGTAGGAACTCAGATTTAAAAAAAAAAGATTCTGTCATTTTTTGGTTGGTTGGAAGAGGTTACCACATGCCACAAAGCCGACCAGGTTGTACTGTTTACAACGAAAGTGGAATACAATACAAGCAAAAGAGAACAGCATACAAAACACACTTTTTAATTGTAATTTGTTTTATCGAACACTGTTTATTCCACGTAACGGTATATCCCTACCGGTTTTAAGGCTTTCACCTCATCATCAGAGGAGTACAAACAAGACTTGTTTGTGCTCTCCTGACGATGAGATGAAAACCTTGAAACCGGTAGGGTTATACCGTTACATAAAGTGGAATAAACAGTGTTTGATCAAACAAATTTCAACGTCTTTAAACCTCCATAATGTTAATGCCTTAACTGTAAATAATATACACTTTTTAGTTTATTTAAAATATCAATGAGCACTCCTCAATTGTGTGCAAAAATATCAAGTCAGTAAAATGCGTTTTTAATTATTAAATTCTATAAAATAAATCATCCAATATAAACTATGACAAGGTGTCGTTATGTCTTATCAAACATCTCAAGCTGGAAACTGATTTTTCTAGACCATTTTAATCAGAAGTCTTTTTATGACCACTGCAATTTGGTTATAATATAATCGTTTCAATCAATCAATATAACCCTATTCATTCCATCAGGAAGAAAAGGATTCCATTAAATTACTCCATCCAGATCAGCAAACAGCCTGGAACTTTGCATCTTTCGAAGCCGTGAGCGAACCAAGTCTGAAGCGATCTAGTATTTATACTCGTATCATCATCATCATCATTGTCAACCAGGGTCGATCCACTGCTGGATGGAGGTCTCCCCAAGTTGACTCCAAACAGTTCGGTCCTTTGCTCGCCTATGCCACGTGATGCTGCCATGCTTCTTGATTTCGTCCATCCAGCGTACCTTCGGTCTTCTTCTAGGCATCTTTATGCCTCTTGGGTACCATTGGATTATTTCGGATGTCCATCGGGAGTCTGACATTCTGGCTACGTGTCCGGCCCATTGCCACTTCATTCTTTTGCACACCTTTATAACGTCTTCTACCTTTGTTATATTGCGAATCCAGGTGTTTCGTTTACGGTCTCTTTTAGTATATCCCAACATGCATCTTTCCATGCCCCTTTGTGCGGTCTGGAGCTTTTGTGTGTTCTTTACTGTGAGCGTCCATGTCTCGCAGCCATACGTAAGTACTGGAAGAATGCACTGGTTGTAGACCCTTCGCTTCAAGGATATACTCGTATATGACAAGAATATATATGACAAGTATACTCGTATATGACAAGAAATTTAACAATGACAAGACAATTATATATATATCGTATATGACAAGACAATTATACTCGTATATGACAAGAAATTTAACAATGACAAGACAATTATGTATATCGTATATGACAAGACAATTATACTCGTATATGACAAGAAATTTAAGAAATAAATAAATTTTGAAAAAAAAACAACTGTAGATTTAATGTGAACATACATTTTTTATGGATCTAAATCTGTTGCCTTTCATTTGTTGTATCCCCAGTAAACTAGACTTTTGCCTGTATCTTACTAAGGACTAGCTATTTTGATAGTTTATTTTAACCCTTACAGGCACAGGTAAATTTCACTTATTTTTACTCAGGCTGCACAAAACATAAAAAGTCAAGTTTCTCATTATTTTTTTTAATGTTTTTGAAAAATGATACATACAAATGCTAAATTAACATATTTCCACTTCCTCGGTAGGTCAAGGAACTCCTGACGAGGTGGTACAACTTATGTACCACTAGTCCATATTTCCACTGGTACTTCTAATATACCACCAAATAATGCCGAAATACATCCAAGTAAAATTAATTTTTAACCTAAATATAAATTTACCACAATTACTGAAGTCAATTTTATCACAACACAACTATTTTTTATTAAAATTTAATACAAATATATAACGTTTTCTTTTATACGCACAAGTCGGCACACCAAGAACAACTAACTGTCAATAATATTAGAAGCTAAATGAATTTGAACAGGACCAGACCTGCAGCTGTGCGGATATGAGTCATAAGTATTATATTATACAAAGTGGTACATAATCTGAGCGTTCGTGCAGCAATAGAGAGAGGTTTAATAAGTGGTATATTGCGTGTACCATTATGCAGTACTGCGTCAAAAAAAGGTGGTACATGTTATGTACCACTAAGCCTGTAAGAGTTAAGGGCGTTAGGATATTAACAAATGAATCAGAAACCTGAGAGGTCCATCCAGATCCTTATTTGCGACTGTATGATACCTCTTATATACTTCCTAAAGATAGAGGTTGTATTCGCCTTGACCAACGACTCCATGGGCATGTTGGTTTAAATCTTTATCATTGATCTACCTCAATAATATTTCAAGAAACTCATAATTAACTCTCTTGGCGTAGCTAAAATTATTCTACAAGGTTTCTTTTAGGTTAGTTAGGATACTACCTTCTAAGCGTGAGGAGGGATGTGAAGAGCTCTTCTTATATCTTTAACTTGCTGACGGGAGCAACATCTAATCCAAGTGCGTTAGAAAAATACCAGTATATGTTTTTATATTCCTATTCGAGGTTCAGAAATATTGATATTTTAGCGGATGTCCTTGAAGGACGCGATGATGATTTTGATTGTTTGGTATTTAAATAAAATACGTCAATTAGCAATGCGGAAAGAGAGAGTGAATGAATCACTGAACAATAATTAATAATTAATGATGCTTTATTTATCGGCAAGTGGGTATTTATACATTTCAGAATGGGCGCGGGAGTGCGCCCGCAATATATTTTTATCTCGCTTCTGTGCGTGCAGAAATGGTCGATTGAAATATTGCAGACATCGCAAATAATATTGTGGGTAGACAATTTGTTGGCGAAAACGGCGAGACAGCGTGATGCGTTCTCTTTCTACTGTGGAATGTATCGTAAATAGTATTTGTGGGTAAACAATTTCAATGTTTTGGTATGCGACCTTTGGACATATCCAAAGGTCGTTTCGTCGGTCGTTGACCGTGTGTGTTGACAATATTCAGCGACGACCGTAGTTCCTACACTATATTTAGATAAACAAGAAATTAAACTAACCTGTCTTCCTTTGTACCATGGGCTGTCTCTTTTGAATAAGGCCTCGGATATTAATATCTTCATCATTTCCAAAAACGTTTTCGGAATTGTGAGTTTGTTGTTTCGGTTTAACAATTACTTCTTACTAGTTGCAGCCCGTGAAATATTCACGGAAGTAAAACAAATTCAACATTTTTTAGATACCGAATGGAGCAAGATCAGCTTCAAGTTTTTTGGGTTCATTAATGTTTAAAGTTCAAAGTTTAAAATAAAAAAAGGCACATCTTGATTGATGAATTATTTAATTCTCAAAAATCTCTTTATACACGATGTTTTGTGTATAAACATTGCTGTTGTTCAATTTAAATCGTTAATAAAGTTTTCCTTGAAGACTTGTTTCAGATATATTGACTTTAATTTTTTCGTGTTTCCGACGTCGTGAAAAAGCCACATATAATTGTCTGCATTAAAAAAAAGAGCATAAGATAAATAAACACAAGTAATTATAAGGTTTAATATAATAGGAAATAAATAAATAATTTAATGAATTACAATTCAAAGCAAATTGGCATCGTCCCCTTTTACACCGGTCCAAAAATTGTTAGCTAGGTATTTAAAATTCGTTCAGTATAGTTTTGATCTGTTCATTTATCACGGACCCACCGAGATTCAAATATCAAATTACTTTTGGAGAGAATCCAAGTATTACTCTCTCGCTCTCTTGTATTCAAAATTCAATTCTCGTATTCTTTCTTTGGCGACAACCGTCGTACGGGTTTTGGCCTATTTATACTATGATTTATTTATTATTATTTCTTATTACTGTTTATAACTTTTTTTTGTGTGTAATTGAGTTTAACTTATAAACGAGTACGTTAGTTTTATAAAACAAAAATAAATAGATAAACACAACTATCGTATTAAAAAGTACTCGAACGAGTTTGTTGCACGCAGGTAATAATGTTTCTTATGAACCCTTGAGAGACTTCATTTATACTCGTAAATATGTGCAAAGGAAAAAAAAAACTGGAACGAAATCAGAGACTTTTTATAACTTTTAATAAAAACAAAATAAATTTATTTACTTAAGTCTTTGCTTCACGAAATGTAATGTAACCGAAGAAATAGGTCGAGTAATTAAATCTCATTTCATGTTTCGTACAAGAGCGTGACGTATTTCATGAAACGCTGAAACGTTTTGTTATATATCATGAAGAACACGTCAGTACTTAACATAATAATTGTAAGAACCGGGTTAATCGGGTTTTATGTCCAAACCCATCTAATGCTCAGACAGTTCATGTGTGGGGATGAAACGTCAACCCTCATTTATGACCTCAAAGTTCAGAATATTCTTTCTCTTAGGATTTTTTTACACATTGAAATCGCCCCAACTGCCTTCTTTGGGTTTAATGTTCTTCCTCTGCGCAGCTCTTGATTTTCAAAATGAATTCAATATCTGTATATTATCATGAAATTTATCATCCAAACCAAAATAAGATTATCTGGAACCAGTTACAAGTTGTTATAAGATTCTCATCCGCGTTGGCTTACTTAACACAGCGGCTAAAAAATATTACGTCTCTTCAATTAGTAAAAGTATTTCTCCATAACTTCTATTTTTTGTCTTCTTTTTATATCCTTTACTTGTATTTTGGTCTTCTTCCTTATCCATTCACAATCTTAGGCGACATTTGCAAATATTTTGTTTAATTAATTTTTTAATGTGTTAAATATGTTAGAAGTTTTCTTTTTCAAACCAACTTTTTTACCTTTCACCCACCAATTGCCACTAATCTACATAACTGTTGTCTGGTCGGTTGAAAGAGATTGCTGCTTGACAATAAACTCACCGTTTAAACAGCAAGAAAAATCACTCTACTTCGAGATTTGAACCCACTGTTATTAGAATACTAAAATTATTAGAGACGAACAAGTTTAAACTAAGGATAGGAAGGTAATGCTTGCGGTCATTAGATTAGGCACTTCCCCGCAACTGCATATTTTTAGAAGAACATAAAAACCGAAGATAACTTATCAAGGGAAGACGAACTACAAACAAACCTTTGTAGTTCTTGAATCTTCGAAAAGACTATAGTTTCACTTTGTGGTGGCATGTTTTATGTAAAAGGAAAAATAAGGAAATAAAACACTTATTTTATATTTTTGTGTTCACTACTGGTTTATTTTTGGGTGTACTACCGGTTTCGAAGACCACCGTCTTCATCGTCAGGTGAAGATAAATTAAATTGCTAAAAATAAATTTCCTGTACAAGTGTAAATAATATAAGAGGAATGAGGTAGGGGGAGAGAAGGGGGAAGAGATGTGATTCAATGGTAAATGGGGCGGGGAATAAATTAAAAGAAAGTTTATTTTTCATTTAAATTTTTTCCTAGCCCCATTTACCATTGAATCACATCTCTCCCCACTTCTCTCCACCTACCTCATTCCTCTTATATTATTACACTTGTACAGGAAATGTATTTTTAGCAATTTAGTTTATCTTCACCTGACGATGAAGACGGTGGTCTTCGAAACCGGTAGTAAACCCAAAAATAAACCAGTGGTGAACACAAAAATATAAAATAAGTGTTTTATTTACTTATTTTTCTTTTTACATAAACCTTTGTAGGTCTTCTGATGTGCGACAGTAACACATTCGGCTTTAGCTGGAGAGTAATGTATGTGTGTACTGTTCATATAGATTCATACATTTTGATAAGACCTCTCGAAAACTGTTGTATTTAAGTATTTCCTAAAGCGGCACACTACACCCATATCTCAACCACTAAGAGTCAAACCATTACACGTCACAGGACCAGTAATGTTTTGACCGCCAGCATTCTCACGGTCATCGCTTCCATTTGATTTTAAGGGTAGAAAGCACCCCGTTCTGAAACGAGAAAGTTAAACAATTCAGCAGGTCAAATAGTCAGATGAATACCTAACAATGTATTTTCACCTTCGTTTCAAGGCAGTACATAATGGGCGTTCGCCGTTTACATCGTGTCAAAATATTTTCCCCGTAACCGATCCGACCAAATTTATTATTCATTTCCAAGGAGAAACTGACTAACGCGGCAAAGTTTTACTTCAAAAAAAATTGAATAATTTTTTAGATCACGACACATTTTCATTAAATATATAATTATATTTGGAAATTGTAAAGGTCGGATTAGATTAAAAACTTGATTTAAAATATAATCATTTGAGTTTTTCGGCACGTAATATAGTAAAGGATATCATGTCAGCTTAAGTGATTTTACAGAAGAGGGTTTTATAAGAATATTAGCGATTGAAATATTCTCATTGATCACCATACCTCGACCCAGAAACCGAAGTCAAGTGCAGAATTGAATCGTCTCGTGCGACTTTTAATAAAATGAGAAGCGTATTCTGCAATGATAATCTGAACTTGAAACTTCGACAACGGTTAATCAAATGCTGCGTTTGGTCAGTGTTATTGCATGGAGTAGAATCATGGATCCTCAAAGTAAATAGTATGAACCGACTGGAAGCATTCAAAATGTGGATGCACCGGAGAATGCTACGGATACCCTGGAGGGATATGGTCAGCAAAACAAGGGTTCTTCAAAAAGCCAAAGTTGATAGAGAGTTGCTGACTAATATTAAAATCCGGAAAGTGTCCTACCTGGGTCATGTACTTAGAGGAGCAAAGTACTAATTACTGCACCTGATCATCCAAGGCAAAATAGAAGGCCGAAGAGGTGTTGGCACGAGGCAAATCTCCTAGCTCCGCAATATACGTGATTGGACTGGCATAAGGGGCGTTGGAGATCTTTTTTGGGCTGCCGGGGACAAAGATATCTACTCTCAAGTGATATTCAACGTTAGAGGGACCTGACATGACACTGAGAGGAAGAAGATTACCATAAAATATATCTTTCTGTTTTGGATTTCAACACACGGACTGCTGAATATTTTACTTTAGATAACGGTGATGTACAAAAATGCCCACATTTAAAATTATTAAAGAAAATAATAAAGAAATATAGAGAATTCAAATAAATGCTGTAGAATTCAAATTCAGAGGACAATGAAGGCAGTATACTCTCCCCAAGGGCGATTCAGAGGACAATAAATGCAGTATACTCTCCCCAAGGGCGATTCAGAGGACAATGAAGGCAGTATACTCTCCCCAAGGGCGATTCAAATGACAATAAAGGCAGTATACTCTCCCCAAGGGCGATTCAGAGGACAATGAGGGCAGTATACTCTCCCCAAGGGCGATTTAACTCGGTACTCGAACCCACTATAACATATTAAAGAACTCACTGAAAGCTATAGCAGTTCCCGAGCGAATGATCTATTACACTTTCTTTATGTACAGTACAACCTTGTGGAATTATTGCCATGGGACAATCTGTTCCAAACAGCCAGAAAAATATGAGGCCTTAAGTGAAAACCAGACTGAATTTTTTACTGGGTTCTAACGGGAGTCTAACCCGTAACCTTCGGGCCAGAAGACAGGCGTTTTACCAATAAGGTCTCGGAGGTCCTTAATTGTAGAAATTGTTGGATTGAGAAGAATATATGGGTTGACGATAATGTAGGAGAACGCTCTGGAACGGTTTGGACTCGTAGAATAAATACAGGAAGAAAGACAAAACAAATATACAGTGCAAATATAAGGCGTGGTAGAGGAAGAACAAGGAAAGTAAGAAGTGTCTGGTGGAGATAAAATGTCACACACTCTGTCCTCTCTGCCTACCCGATAGGATATGTATGTTTATAATATAAAAAAATATGTACATTTTATGTGTATATGTAAAGCACAACGTAGAAGCAAGTAGAAATGGACAAAACATCGAGGAAAGATACGAAAATAGTGATGATTATGGTTTGAATCAGAAATCAAATTCATAACCCAGTCTGTATGGGCCTTAAGTGATTTATCTAATGCCTTGTAAATAGCCTGGCGTCAATATCCGTTTAATTAATTGGACTCTGGTGTGAAGGAAGGGAGGTATTTGATGGGTTGACATTGCGGCGCTGTTGTCTGCCCATCCTTTGGGGTGGGCTGGGGCCGGGGGGTGGGCACAACAGGTTGTTGGAGGGCACGGGTGAGTGGACAGAGGGGGCATCTGGTGTGACCAGACAACCTGCTGGAGGGGAGTGGCTCTGCCAGGCATCAATAATACAACGGACATATTTCGCTTGTTATGTTAGTATCGGCGACCGTGGTTTGATGATTAGCATTCACACTAAGCAAGTCTGGTTTTTATGAGAATGGGATATTTATTCTGCCCTATAACATAACAATATGTTTATTTTTTTGTTTGTTTTCTTTATGAAATCTACATGCCTTTGAGAATACTGAATAGAGTAGGCCTACTCTATTCAGTATTCTCAAAGAATTCGACTTTATTCACTGACTGAGAACACCAAATTTTTCAAGACCTTTATAGTCTAGTTCGGGTCGGCAAACTTTTTTCGCTAAGGGCTAGATCGTAAAATGTTTAGGCTCGATGGGTTAGGAAGCAAATTCGAGGATATTTGTTTAGATAATTCTACTAATATATAAAAAAACAATCGGTTTACCTCTTTTATTAAGCGGTGATAATATTTATACGCATTTTGCTGACACACTTACGGAAAAAACGAATGAAATATTTACATTAATTAATTAAGGTATTATAGAAACAGGCAAAATTTTCGTATTATTGAACAAGAAATGTAGCATAATAATATTATAATAAGCTCTACTAATGAGATGAATGTAATTGCCTCTTCTGAGATAACATTTCATCAAACTGGGGTTCGAAGTAAGTACTTCCTGTCATCAAAATTGATCGCAAATGTTCATCTGTCAATGCTGACATGTATTACGATTTTACGTACTTAAGTTTTTAACTTTTACATCGTTTTTGTGATACCTAATACTTTCTTGAAATAAAAATTTTGGTTCGTGACAAAATAATTTTAGATACTTAAAGTATTGAAATAAACTTAAACTAAGTATGTGCTAAATACAACAATATTATACATATATTATATAATTAAACTTAAACAATTTAACAAAACAAACAATTGTGACTCCTTTAAGTATCTTGGATCACTCATCCATAGCGATGGAGGATGTGCAGCAGATGTAACACATAGAATTAGTGTGGGATGGATGAAGTTTAGATCAATGACGGGAGTTCTATGTGATCCGAAAATGCCAGTAAAGTTAAAAGGAAAAGTATACCAAACGATTGTCAGACCCGCACTCCTCTATGACTCCGAATGCTGGACGATGTATAACTCTTACTCTAGGCAACTAGAAACTGCTGAAATTCGCATGCTAAGATGGTCAGCTGGTGTGTTCCTAAGAGACAAAATAAAAAGCGCACGCATTCGTGGAAGCCTAGGTGTTACAGCCATCAACAGCAAGATGGAGGAGAGACGATTGAGATGGTATGGGTACGTTGGACGCAGAGCACCCGATCACATTGTGAACCAGGCAATCTCCATGGATCTTCCTTGAATAACAACCAGAGGAAGACCAAATAATTCATGGGTGGTGCAAAAAGATAACCTGATGCAGAAGCACGGCCTGGGGGACGTAGTCCGGGACAGAAGAGCATACAACCTGAGGACGAGGAGAGCTGACCCCAACAGTCTTCGCAGACAGTGAGTTGGGATGGAGCCAGAGAGAAGAAGAATTTAACAAAACAAACACATACAAAATATTAGAAATGAGATTGGTTATTATAAGCTCGCGGGCCGGATTAAAATATTAGAAATGAGATTGGTTATTATTAGCTCGCGGGCCGGATTAAAATATTAGAAATGAGATTGGTTATTATTAGCTCGCGGGCCGGATTAAAATATTAGAAATGAGATTGGTTATTATTAGTTCGCGGGCCGGATTAAAATATTAGAAATGAGATTGGTTATTATTAGCTCGCGGGCCGGATTAAAATAGGCATCGGGCCGGATTTGGCCCGCGGGCCGTAGTTTGCTGACATCTGGCCTAGTCGATAAGACGTATTGCGTCTTCTTCCAGCTCGAGGATCGCGGGTTCCATTCCTGTTGATACCCAGGTTTATTTTAAAAGAGGTGCAATCTGGTTTTGAATTATGAATTATTTAATACACCTTTCTGGTTGGTTGAAAGAGAATGATACATAAAAATAAACTCACTAGGTTTTAATGTGATTCGTAATACAAAACAATATAGGTAATATCTGGAACCATCCACTTGTGTTCCCGATGGCCACCGTACAAAAAATTCTTATCTGTTTATTTCCCAATAAGTCCTTTAGATATATTTTTTTTATTGTATTACACTTTCGATGTACACACTACAACCTGGCGGGCTTATTGCTTGTTGGCAATCTCATTCAATAAACGTGAAGGGTGTTAATCCTTCATTCCCTGTGATGTGCAACTAGTTAACATTGCTTCTAAAAACTTTAATATCTCTATAAGTATAATAAATACTGGGTTTAGATTTTAGGTATTCCTCCGTAATACATTTACGCATTGAATGAAAAAAATATTATTAATAATAATTAGCACTTATCGGCCACATCAGAGATATTTTGTGAAAATCGGGAATAAATTCACTAATACAATCAAACATGTGCCAGTGTGTGACGTAGGTATATTCATTCTAAAAAACAGCTATGGGTGAGTAAGCGACGCTATTCACGTCTCACTCTCACTCTACTTCGGTATATGGGAACGCAAGAAATAGAATCTCAGTTCGCTCGCTTCTTTCGCTTCAGTAGCTCGCGGACATTCGTTTCAGGTGGTCGCTTCACCCGTTTTTTGAACGTCGGCCGATGTTTTTTTCATGTTTTCAGCAATTCAATTTCAATTATCATCACTTTTGACTTCAAATTTCATTAATTTTAACAATTGGCTATGAATATTTTTATTTTTCCGATTTTAAATCGCTCATTTTTACATGTGTATTGAATACACAGCACCGGAACTCGCGGATTTTTTTACCACAGGAAGGGAAAGGTTAAAGAAGCCATATGTGAAAACCAAAAAAGGATCCTTTAAAAAAAATCTGAACCTACAGCCTCCGAAACTGAAAACAGGTCTCTTACCAATAAGGTTACGGAGGTTGTGACATTAGACACATTTAGTTGGATCAACATGGAGGATATATTACCAAAAGCAACAGTGCCTTATCATATACCAATAAAAAAATACAATTAAATGTTGCATAATATTTTTACATCATAAAAAAACTTTTTTTTTCAACAAATTGAAAAATCGAAGTGATTCTGGTTAACAAAATGTAATTTTAATTATAATTTTAAAAATCACCTACTTTAGAGCGAAAAAATTAATTGACGTCGTTTGAGAAAATTAACTTTTTTAAAGTCAATTTGAGTATAGTCATATTTTTAAGGGATAATTACTGAATATTTAAAAAAAAGCCTTAATACGTTTGACCATGAAATTATATGGCCTATTTTTGGCTTAACGATTGATCCAAGCTTTAATGGAGGAGAATATTCTATAGTCGCAGTAGTTCATCTCAGTTTTAAACAAAACAAAAATGAGTTCTTACTATTTTCGAAATCAATGCAATCGAGGTAACCAGAAACCTCTGAAATTTTTGATAAGTTAAAATTATCGTCGGCATTATGGTGCAGTTGTTAGGAAGCTTGCTTCGATTCCCGGTGGTTCCTTGACTGTATTTTAATCTATATTATTTATTTATGAACAAAATATACGACTCTTGAGTATCCTTTACACATCATAGTACCAATTGTAAAACAACGAGAATACAAAATTATAAACAAAATTACTAAAAAATTCTTGAAGATAAAATGGAATAATCAATCTTTAAGACATGACATACGAGTACTATGTCGTTTATAGTTAAGGCATTAACGTTGTGGTGGTTTAAATACATTGTTATTTATTTTTATCAAACACTGTTTATTCCACTTTTTTGTAACGGTATAACCTTACCGGTTTCAAGGCTTTCACCTCATCTTCAGGGGAGCGCAAACAAGACTAAATGCTGTTCGAACTGGTACCGATATACACGTTTCAACGGTTGGAGGCTGAGGGGTGAGGGAGGCACGGGACAATTTCGGTCAAGAGCGGAGAGATTTTGGGAAATAACTGTTCAACAGATGTTCGGATCGGTGTACTGACTTAGAAATTTCTAGGGCCTCTAATCTGTCCAATTTATTTCCGTTACTAATGATATATAAGAAATTGGCATCATCGATAGAAAAAGTATGATTCTCACGGTGACAATGATTAGCCATTTCATCATAAATTAGAGGATTTGTTAAGGCGGATTTGTGTTCACGAAATCTCTTTTCAAAAGATCTTCCTGTCTTTCCTATATAGAAATTATCACAGTCAGCACATAAAAGTTTATACACACCACTGTTGCTAAGTATTCCATTTTTGCCATTCCCATTAAATAAGAGTTTCCGGAGATTAAAATTATTGTAAAAAGCTGGCTTTATGTGACTTGGAATATTTTTGGTTATTTCATATGATATGTTTTTTATTAAAAGGACTTTGCTCCATTTATAGGTATGCTTATAGGTGTCATTAAATATATAATCTTTTATAAGTTTCTTCTTGCATATCAGTGGTAACGGAAATAAATTAGACAGATTAGAGGCCCTAGAAATTTCTAAGTCAGTACACCGATCCGAACATCTGTTGAACAGTTATTTCCCAAAAATCTCTCCGCTCTTGGCCGAAATTGTCCCGTGCCTCCCTCACCCCTCAGCCTCCAACCGTTGAAGCGTGTATATCGGTACCAGTTCGAACAGCATTTAGTCTTGTTTGCGCTCCCCTGAAGATGAGGTGAAAGCCTTGAAACCGTTAGGGTTATACCACCACAAAAAAGTGGAATAAACAGTGTTTGATAAAAATAAATTACATGATATACTCGTAAGATTAAGGAAATCTCTAATGAATTTTAAAAAATATACCAGATATGGTCAAACTACGACCCGCGGACTAGATCCAGTCAGCCAGGCCTTTTTTCGTGGTTTGCGTAGGCACACAGCGTGATGTCACATGGTTTTATGAGCATCGATGCGTTAATGAATGAAATAAAACTGAGAAATCAATGTTTTCGAAACTTCTTCTTCTCCCTGGTTCCATCCTAACTCACTGTCTGCGAAGACTGTTGGGGTCAGCTCTCCTCATCTTCAGGTTGTATGCTCTTCTGTCCCGGACTACGTCCCCCAGTCCGTGCTTCTGCAACAGGTTATCTTTTTGCAGAGGCATGTTTTCGAAACATTGAAAGTATTTTATGTTATCTATCATTCTCAACCCCTTTCCTTAAATGATAATTCTGTTTTAGTAAATATTCAAATAGAATTGATTGATTAGCAATGCAATGATGTTCGATGTGTTGAGTTAGATGAAGAAGATCAGTCTAAGATGGTTTGAACACGTAAAACGAATGAATGAAGAAAGCCTAATGAAACAAAAATATAGTTCAAATGTGACTGAAAGGCGTGGTAGAGGAAGACCAATGAAAGTATAGTTGAATCAAGTGAATGATATTTTGGAAGGAGGAAAAGTAAAAAGACAGAGAAATAGATCTATGCCGAGAAAGAAAAGTTTGTCACTTAGTTATCTTTGCCTAATATGATGCCGTGATTCTAAGTATGTATGTGTAATTATGATATCCCTCGCTTAACAAGTGACTTCGCATTAAGTCATGAACACAATGCCAGCATATGATATTCCAATGATAAGCTAGACGATCAATCACCGGTACAGCCGAGTCAAGGGTGTCTGCCACTACCCTCTTCTGCCGCCCAACCTCGCCACTGCCCAGTCCAGTCCGCCCCGCCCTTGACACTCCTGCTTGTCCCGCCAGTGTTTTTTCCAGCCAGTGGGGTGGCAAGGCAGTACTCCGCAGTACAGCGGGACTTCTATGATCCATGTTGATGTTAATTGGATTTCCTGTTCACAGCTCTTCATTTTTTTTTAAATCATTGGCATGTCTCAAAAAAAGCGATTTTTTGCGAAGTCAGCAATATTACTCGTACATATTTCAAACCCGATTTGTCTTTCCTCTCCACCATCTTTTTGCGCCGATGTATTTTTTGCTACCATCTGAATTAATCTACAAATTCAAATTTACGTTACTGCGATGATACTCATGTCAAATATGTCTGAAGGTATCTCCATTCAGCCATACACCGGTACATCTTTGGACCGTTTGGCTACTCCAATCTTGTGGTGTCAAAGGATAGTTTTACTGCATTCGAAGATTTCTGTGACAGTACTGGCAACTTGCAAGACTGTTTGAACTCCAGATCTTAAACCGCTTTTTCCTTATTCCGTGACGTCAGATTTTAAGTCCGTCGTCGTTACTATTCTTTTCACACTTAGGTGTGTCGCTACTGAAGAATAAGTCCTTTCAGAAAGTTCTTCTTTGTCACTACGTGACATGCTTATAATAAAACAAATAGTATTTTGATCTTCTATTGTAGGTCGTGCAAGATGAAGGCTTATTTTGTCTCCTATAACAGCGTAGGTGTTCAACCTACGTAAGTTCAACTTATGAAAGTACGATCATATAACTTCATACCAGAAGGTATTGAACTGGATGAATGTTAGAAATAGACGCCAAATTCACATACTGTATCTATTGTATACTATCCTTCACCGTCCCGCCACCCCCTCTTATCTCACCGAACATTTTCAGCGTCTTTCCAATAATCGATTAGCGCTACGCTCAAACAGAGATTGTTTATTGAGCTTTCCAGTTCACCGCTCCTCTTTTTTTACGTCGTCCTTTACTATCCATGCAGTGAGACTCTGGAATCAGTTACAAACCAATATAAGACTCGCTCCGTCCTTGGCATGTTTTAAGAAGCGACTGAAAATACTCTTAATTTCTAGTCAGTAAAATAACGTGTTTCATTCCCGATTTTTCCTTTCCTCTCCACCATCCCTTCCTTTTCTTTTGATTGATAATATCTCACTTTATATGAAAAATAATGTTGGGAAACCTGCAATATGTGTTTTTGTGTTAAGGTGCATCCCCCCAAACTGATATGTCGTAAGAAAGTTCTGACTGACATAAGGCGAAGTATACAGCACTATTTTCACAAAACTGAAACTTGGTTATTTTGTTTTATTCCACTTAATTTATTGCAAATCACAATGCATTTCAACCCCTGCTGTGTCATCATCAGGTGAGTTTTCAAGAACTCGTGAACAACTTTCAGCGCAACTCGATACAAGAAGTTCTTGAAAAGTTATCTGATGATATCACAGCAAGTGTTGAAATGGATTGTGATTTGTAGTAAATAAAGTGGAATAAAATAAAATAACTGAGTTTTAATTATATATTAATTATGGAGTTCCACAAAGTGACGCCGGAGTTATTTAAACAACATTAAAATTTACTTCAAATATGCCATTTATCGAAGTTCTACTGTGTTTACATAAAAATAAGGACGTTTCACTAAGTACTATTGGTGATGGTATCGCTGCAGGACTTAAGTTTAATATTATATATAGCCTTGTTTGTACACGCCAGTTTACGTACTATAATAAATTCTAGTGTGTTCGGTCAAAGAAATCATTTCCTAAACATATTGTCATTGGCTGTATGAATCAGAAAGTGATTTTTAGCTTTCAAATTATTACATCTGACGACGTAAATATGTTTTCATTATGATAAAAAATACTTTCAACGTATCAAGCGATCTAGCAAAAGGTCGTTGAAAGTATTGAGTAGGCATACTTTGGTATTGGTTTGGCGAAAGCCAAACCTTAGATAGAAATAAAGGAACAAATGGAATGGTACTTACAGGTTTAGTTGCGGGTTTGCGCGGAAGTCGATTCGAGCTAAAAGGGTTGACGCATGTACACCACACTTAACTTATTATACTGCACACTTCATTTATTATAATGTTTAACGGGTTTAAATGAGTTCTTATAATATACACCCTTGAGTTACGTGAGAATTCGTCACCTTTTCCTTGCACTGTACACTCGTCCGGGTCGATTACTCACTCCCGACACGCGTGGATGGCGACTGACCCTGGGATACACACGCGGCGCGCGTGGACGGCCATCTGGTCTACTCACGTTCCGCCCGCGTGGCTTTGAGCTGATTTTACGTTACGCCGGTTTTGGCGTAAACATCCTGGGGGGCCGGGAGGACCTCCAACGGGAACCGGGCTAGCTTTGAAACCGGCCTTCTCAAGTGTCCACTGGTTGTATCCAGATCCACAACACGTGGCACTCCATCTTTGCCGGGTATGGTGCGGGTGATGCGTCCAAGTCGCCATTTCAGTGCCGGCAAGTTGTCCTCCTTTATTAGGACGAGCTCTCCGATTTGAGGAGGGGAGGATGGTGAAAGCCATTTAGAGCGGGTTTGAAGGGTGTGGAGATAGGATTGAGTCCACAGGGACCAAAATCGCTGAGAGATGGCTTGTATGAGCCGAAATCGTCTGAGGGTAGTCAAGGGCCTATCATCGAAGGATGTTTCGGGCAAGGCAGTTAGTGGGCGGCCCGTGAGGAAGTGGCCAGCTGTAAGGGGTTCAAAGTCTGAGGGATCAGAGGAGAGAGGGCAGAGGGGTCTGGAGTTAAGGACAGCCTCGATTCGCGTTAAAAGTGTAGCAAATTCCTCAAATGTTAAGTGCTGATCACCTATGATTCGGTAAAGTAACTGTTTGGTGGATTTTACCGCGGTTTCATGGAGACCGCCAAATGATGGAGCTGAAGGTGGGTTGAGTAACCACGTGATGTGCTGAGTAGTGAGTTTGTGGGTGATTTTATCATCATTGGAAGAAAGAAACCTTTGCACTTCAATGAGCTGATTCCTAGCACCTACATAATTTGTGCCACAATCGGAACGGATGAGAACAGGCACACCGCGACGGGAGACAAACCGTTGTAGTGCTGCGAAAAACGCGTCCGTGCTGAGTGAGGAGACTGGCTCCAGGTGAACCGCCTTTGTGGAGAGGCACACAAAGATACAAAAGTACGCCTTCAAAAGCCTTGCGCTTCTCAAAGTGCTGGATTTAATAAGAAAAGGGCCAGCAAAATCCGTAGAGACTTGAGAGAACACCGGCTGTGGTGTAACTCGATCTGTGGGAAGGTCGGCCATATATGGAGCCTTGGGCTGAGCGCGACAACGAAAACATCGGATACATTTGTATACACGATGCCTGATGACACGGCGTGCTGATAGTATCCAGTATTGCTGGCGTAAGAGTGCATGTAGTGTGTCGGCACCAGGATGGCAGTGTATTTTGTGGTAGTGATCAATTATGAGATCTACGAGTGGGCTAGAGCTCGGGAGAATGAGCGGGTGTTGAGCGTCGTATCTGAGTGGAGCGTGAGAGAGACGACCACCGACTCTCAAAAGATTCTCTTTCACGAATGGTGAGAGTCGCTTTAGTCTGATCGTGCAATCCCCCTTAGTTTGGAGTCGGTGGATGTCTTGGGCGAATACATTCTGTTGTACAGAACGAACCCAAAATAGAAGAGCTTCCTTGCGTTCACAGACTGTCAAGGGACCAATGCATCGTGCAGTCTTGGTTTTCCGATAGTTGTCGATGAAACGTTTAATGTAGCCTGTCACTCCCACAAGCTTATCTAATGAGCTGAAACGTGTGAGCAGATCAGTATTCAGGTCCGGCACTGCTATGTGAGCTGTTACCTTCCTGGCCTTAAGTCCGGGTAAGGCATGGCGTCCTAGGGCTGGAGGCATAGTGGGCCATGTATTTGGCGGTTCTTTGAGCCAGCTGGTGGACCACCATAAATCGTGTACAGATAGGGATTGAGCTGACATTCCTCTGCTAGCACAATCTGCAGGGTTAAGGGCTGAAGGGACATGCTTCCACATCAGGTTACATGAATTGGAGGTGATGTTTGTGACTCGGTTAGCCTCAAATACTTGTAGGCGATGTGGTGGTGTGCTGAGCCAAGCCAGTACTATGGTACTATCTGACCAGCATATGTGATGCTTTAATTGGATGTGGGCTGATAGCTGAGTTGAGACTCTAGTCATGAGCTGAGATAAGAGGAGGGCTGCTGAGAGTTCAAGTTTTGGTATAGTGAGACGGTTCTTAATCGGGGCGACCTTGGACCTTGCAGCAATGAGGTGGACATTTACATGACCATCGACATTGGTTTCATGAAGATAAACGACGGCAGCATAACCAGCTTCTGAAGCGTCTGCGAAGCCGTGCAGTGAGTAAACGGAATTGGGCTTGTGTTGACAAATATGTCTTGGGAGGCGTAGAGCTGAGAGCTGAGGAAGATCATTTGAGATGTCTTGCCACTCCATCTGAACTTCTTTGGGAGTGGGTTCATCCCATTCAAGGTTCAGGGTCCACAATTTCTGGAGAAGGAGTTTTGAGCGGAATATGACAGGGGTAACCCATCCATTTGGGTCATAAAGTGAGGCTATTGTGCTGAGGATAGATCGTTTTGTGACCTTTTCCATAGGGGGCAAAGTGATGCGGTAAGTGAACTCGTCAGTTTGAGGAATCCACTGTATCCCTAAGACCTTAATGGTGGGAGAATCTGGGCTGATGTCAAAGTCCTTAGGTAGATCACACTGATCATCTGGGAAACCACCAAGAAGTTTTGGTGTGTTTGATGTCCACTTGCTGAGCTGAAAACCTCCTAGGGTAAGTAACTCAATCAGTTCTCTCTGCAGCGCTTGAGCCTCTACGACAGAGTCATCACCAGTTAGGATGTCATCCACGAAGATGGACTTAGTAAGGACCTTAGCTGCTCTTGGGTATTTATGACCTTCATCCTCCGCGAGTTGGAGAAGAGTGCGGATTGCGTGGTAGGGGCTAGACCGGAGACCATAAGTGACGGTGGAAAGGGCATAAGTGAGTAAGGGCTGATCTGGTGACGACCTCCAAAGTATGAGCTGATACCGTCTGTGATCTGGGTGAACAAGAATGTTTCTAAACATCATTCGGATATCAGTGCTGAATACCACAGCATGAGTTCGGAAGGTCATGATAATATCAATGATGTCTTGCTGCAGAGGTGGACCTGTGTGAAGGCAGTCATTAATACTGACACCATTGGAACTCTTACAGCTGCCATCAAAGACTGTGCGGAGCTTTTCTGAACCAGACTTGAATATGCCATGGTGAGGGATGTAAAAGTGAGCCTTATGATTAAAGGTACTTGGATGACAGGGTGACATGTGACCTAATTTAATATACTCCGTCATAAAGTCAATGTATTTTGAGCGAAGGGATGGGTTTTGTTGGAGTTTCTTCTCCAGGTTGAGGAATCTGCGTAAGGCAATAGCATTTGTGTTGCCTAGCTCGGGTGCGTTATTGAGAAAAGGCAATGTGACCATATATTGCCCTGAGGGATCCCGAGTAGTGGTAGTGCGGAAGATTTCTTCACACTGATCTGGTAGCGAGTTGACATTGTTTTGGGGCACGAGTTCTTCTGATTCCCAGAACTTCTCCAGTGCCTTTTGAATATTTTGGGATGATGCTTCTGATTGTGAGCCGAGAGTACGGGCCGATTTTGGGCTGAGTTGAGCTTGAGTTGAGGCGCATGAGCTGAGAGCGCTGAGAGTATGGGTTTCAGCGCATGAGCTGAGAGAGCCGAGAGTATAGGCTGAGTTTGGGCTGAGTTGAGTTTGAGTTGGGTTTGAGTGTGATGCCGGTGCAGTATTTTGGTCTTGAATAGGTCCCAGTAATGCAAAGTCAAAGATCGTGCCGAAGGCTATAGGCTTGCCGGGCCCCAAAGAGACCTTAGTACCATCCAAAACTCGGCCAAGAACATCAGAGCCGAGTAGAAGGTCGACTTGAGCTGGTATATTAAACTTCTCATCAGCTAGGGGGATCTGAGGTTTGTCCATCATGTGACTTATATGTGGAACTTTGCTTAATGGCAAATAACCAGTAACATTCTTCAAAATATGAGCTGTAGCCGTAATCGTAGGTGTGTCATTGTGTGTAGGCTTAAAAACGATTTTGATTGAGGCTTTTGAGTTTTGTGTGTGCTGATTTCCAACTCCCGCAATTTTAAGTGATGTGCGCTGAAAGGGCAGGTGCAGAATTTGAGCCATGTGCCGAGTTATGAGCGTCACCATGGATCCGCAATCCAGAAGTGCTCTTGCTCTGTGAAAATGTCCATTAACATCTGCAATTTCTAGTGACACCGTTGGTAATAAAACTGGAGAGCTATTTGGTGTCTCAGGCTCAGGCTGAGCTGAGCTGTTATGATTAACAGCGGGAGAAATTTGAGCTAATTCTATGGGTGAAGGCGGGAGTCGGATGTGTGGGATTTGTGTGTTGAGTGTATCAGTGTGTGTGGGCTGAATGTGTTCATGTTCATGGTGTTCTGTGATTGTTGGTAGTCATAGTTGTGGGTGGGGCTGATTATTTCTTCGGGGTGGCGGTGGAGACCCATAGCCTGAGTGTGAAGAGCGTTGTGGAGATTCATGGGCTGGTCGCTGTCGAGGCTGCTCTCGGAGTGATAGAGGCAGAAGATGGGCTGATGATTGCGTCGGAGATGACGCACCAGAATGGTGAAGGGAAGTGTGATGCTTGCTACTGTTACACTCCTTGCAAGATTTCGTAGTTTTGCACTTATTTTCACAATGAGGTCCGAGACAGCGTCGACAACGCTGGCATGCTGTGATAAAATCCCAACGACCTTGAACGGGCTGATTATTGTATTCTTGGCACGCTATTAATCTGTGGCCCCTAGTGTCGCACCAAGGGCAATAAAATTGGTCGGCCGTTGAGGTTGTGGTGGATGTATGGGCTGAGTAAGCTGGTTGAGGTTGTGGAGACTGAATGGACCGAAACTGCTGTCTCATGTTGACACCCGGATGTGGAGTACGAGCACGCTGCGGGATGGATGACTGTCTGCCTGAGCCATAAAAGTGTGGTGAGGGCAGAAGAATGGGCTGATTAGATGTGCTGGCTCTCTCAGTTTCAACACAACGTGCATGTTCTTCAAGAAATGTGACCAAATCTTGAAGAGTAGGCAAACACTCATCCGACCCGTGCCTACGTTCGAATAACGAGCGGAGTTCACCTTTCAGTTTTCGTACCACTATGGATACGAAAACGTAATCGCAATCCTTAATGGGCAGATTTAAATTTAATAGAGCTGATTGAGCTGAAACGAGAGGAGTTAAGAATAGCTGACGGATATCTGAGCGGGATGTGATAGTGGGAAGCTCCAATATGACATCCACAAACCGGTCAATGAGCACCCTGCGGTTTTCGTAGCGCTTAGTCAGAATGGCTAAGGCCACCGCATAGCTCTCATTGGTGATCTTTAAGTGGGATATCATACTAAGAGCCTCCCCACTAAGACTTGAAAACAGGTAATGGAGCTTCACTGCATCAGTAAGATTGCTGATTTGGTCCGTCAAGCTCTTAAAAATGGCAATGAATGACGGCCAATCTTCCAATTTTGAAGAAAATTTGGGAAGCTCAATTTTGGGCAGAACGGAAGCGGGTACAGATGATGTCGAGGGCTGAGAAGTCGATGCAGTCGGTCGTGAGCTGAAACTTGCGTTTGCGACAAGCATATCTGTGTAAGCATCGCATGCTGCACGATAATTGTCGTTATATTGGGTCTCCGTCTTATCATCGAGATCGGTGGAATCCAATATCTCGTAATAAACGTCATCCAGCCTACTCTTGACCTCATCTAATTTTGCGAAGCGCCCCTCAAAGTCAGCAACGGCGTACTTCGAGAAGTCACCTGAAGCGATGGCAGACGCAATGTCTCTTAACTGTGCTATTGCTCTGTGGCTCTCACGAAATTTTGCGGCTTGTGATTTTGAAGGCATTTTTGTTTTTGTAATAAAAAGGGGAAAAACAAGCAAAGGGAAAAAACAAAAAGAAGAAGAAAAGTGCAAACAGATTTATGGGCACAATGAGAATTGAATTGAAAAAAATAAGCGAAAAGGAAACTTTAAAAATTATATTACAAATTATAAAATCTTTATTCACTCTGTGCAAACTTCCCTTAATTCCCAAAATATCTATTGTCTATCAAATAATCGCAAACTCACTATTCAATTCAAACAATTAATGAATTGGAAAGAAATTATATAGACATAAATTGCTTTTGAGGACTTGACGAAAAAATAAACTTTATTGAGGATTTTTTGAAGAAAAAAAAGAAAAATGTTTATGACGAAGCGGGCTATACGAGATTCGAGACTATATTCTAAAGATTTTTAATGGACTGTATACCTGGACTGGAAGTGGATCGAAGGACCAAATGGTTTGGCGAAAGCCAAACCTTAGATAGAAATAAAGGAACAAATGGAATGGTACTTACAGGTTTAGTTGCGGGTTTGCGCGGAAGTCGATTCGAGCTAAAAGGGTTGACGCATGTACACCACACTTAACTTATTATACTGCACACTTCATTTATTATAATGTTTAACGGGTTTAAATGAGTTCTTATAATATACACCCTTGAGTTACGTGAGAATTCGTCACCTTTTCCTTGCACTGTACACTCGTCCGGGTCGATTACTCACTCCCGACACGCGTGGATGGCGACTGACCCTGGGATACACACGCGGCGCGCGTGGACGGCCATCTGGTCTACTCACGTTCCGCCCGCGTGGCTTTGAGCTGATTTTACGTTACGCCGGTTTTGGCGTAAACAGGTATTATATCAGGACATCTGTGTTATACATATCATACTTTGGTATAACATCAGGACATGTGTGTTATATATATATATATATATATATATATATATATATATATATATATATATATATATATATATATATATATATATATATATATATATATATATATATATATATATATATATATATATATATATATATATATATATATATATATATATATATATATATATATATATATATATATATATATATATATATATATATATATATATATATATATATATATATATATATATATATATATATATATATATATATCAGTGAATTGAATCTTCTTCTTATTTTAAGCCTGTTGGCCTGTTATGGTTCTGCATCATTGTTTGCCTCTTGTGACGTCGACTGCCAGCTGTCTTTCCATCTTTTGGGAGGTCGTCCTGGAGGTCTGCTTGCTTGGGGGATACTGCCCCTGGCCTTTCTTACGGCTCTTGGTTCCGCCATTCTGGATACATGTTCATTCCAGAACCTTCTTTTTGTCGTCCCCATCTGACAATATCTTCAACTTCGCACATCCTTTGGATTTCTGTGTTTCGTACTCTATCACGAAGGGTTTTGCCATCGATACTCCTGATTACCTTTATTTCGCTGGTTCGAAGGAGATTTTTGGTTCTGACAGTGTCGGCTCTGGACTCTATGCTGTATGTCATTATGGGGCGGACACAGGTCTTGTATATCCTCACCTTGCTTTGGATGTTCATATGATATACTTGTTTTTCCAGATAGTGTTCTTTAGACATCTGGAAATAGAATTGAATTGAATCAATATTATTAAATTATGCCATACTGGAGAAAATTGATTGTATTGTATTACACTTTCGTTGTATATGATATAGTACAACCTGGTGGACGTATTGCCATGTGGCGATCGCTTCCAAACAACCAGAAAGATGTTAAAAAGGCCTTAAGCGAAAACCAGAGTGCTCTGACTACAAGGTTAGGTTATATCGATACACTTGCGATTCTAAAACTTTTTTGATTTCAGCTTTGCTTGAATATTAAATGACAAAAGCTATTATAGTTTTAACCTAAAATCGTGAATTTTTTGAAGATGCGAACTCATTTGTTAACGAACAAATATTATAATAATACATTTTATTTTTAATGTCATAAATCTTAAATGAAAAATCAATGTTCGCATTTATTGAAATATTGATTTGGACAAGTATTTTTTTTATTATAAGATATAACATTGTTGTGATACTCAAGTGTATATTTGAAAAAAAATCAGGGTTCGAGCGGGATTTGAACCCGCAGTCTCCGAGTTGGGACACAGTTGTATTACCAACTAGGCCACGGAGGTCGTTATATTTATGTACTGATGCTAAGTAAATGCGAGCACTGAAAAAAATATGTGATGTATCGATGGGCCATATTAATTATGTTTCGAAAGAAGGAAATGTAAAATAAATACAAGGAACTGTATCACAAGATGTATGGGTGTAGAGTAGGGGAATTATGAAACCTTGGCTTACTGTCCTCTTTACCAACCTCATCAAGAAAAGTATGTATAATTTATTTACTGGCAGGCTTATTGACAAGGGGCATCTTGAAATTCTTTTTAAAAAAATCTGAAATCCAACGTATTTCAGAATGGAACTCGCAACCAGCAGGCTTGCAGACAAATGTTTTACCAACAAGGCGTTGGAAATGTATCATATTAATATAAAAGTAGATTTCACCTTAACCTTTCCCTTCCTGTGCTAAAAATATCCGCGCGTTCCGGTGCTGTGTATTCAATACACATGTAAAAATGAGCGATTTATGTTAAAATCGGAAAAATAAGAATATTCATAGCCAATCTCTTAAATTAATTAAATTTGAAGTCAAAAGTGATAATAATTGAAATTTAATTGCTGAAAACATGAAAAGAACATCGGACGACGTTCATAAAACGGGCGATGCGACCACCTCAAATGGCTGCCCGAAAGCTACTGAAGCGAGAGAAGCGAGCGAACTGAGATTCTATTTCTTGCGTTCCCATATACCGAAGTAGAGTGAGAGTGAGACGTGAACAGCGTCGCTTCCTCACTCATAGCGGTTTTTTTAGAATGAATATACCTACGTCACGCACTAGCACACGTTTGAGTGTATTTAAGAATTTATTCCCGATTTTTACAAAATATCTCTGATGTGGCTGATAAGTGGTAAATTATTATTAATATTATTATATTCATTCAATGCGTAAATGTATTACGGAGGAATACCTAAAATCCGAACCAAGTATTTATTATATTTATAGAGATATTAAAGTTTTTAGAAGCAATGTGTACTAGTTACACATCACAGGGAAGGAAGGGTTAATATTGACTTAAGGTATTATTTTAAAACTGTTGCGACATAAAAAATAAAGTGGAGGATCACAAGAGCCTAGTTAAGCATGCTCGACCCTTGCAAAGCAATTAGGAGCGAGCGGATTTATTGATTTTGCCGGTATAATATAAAAAGGCGTTTGGTCTACTTCCCGGACAAGAGGTTGTGGGCTGCCCGGTCCCCACCCGCGCTCTGCCGCTAAAAGCGCTTTGTTTCAGACGTAAATCCCTCAGTGCCCACAATTCACAGAAGTTATCACGTCTCCAAGAACTGGGGCGCATACAGTCATGTTTTAACATACCATCACGAGATTTTCTTATCGGCGTAGTCAGAGATGATACATCACCAGATTATTCTATCTCGACACACACATTAGCCTCTTCTACATCCATATTACTTGTCATAAAACTCCAATGGTGTATTTTTCTTATTTGTCCAATGGTTAGTCAAATGCTACTTTTGGTCAGTGTTATCGCATGGAGTGGAATCATGGACCCTCAAATTTGGTAGTATGAACCGACTGGAAGCATTCGAAATGTGGATGCTACGGATACCCTGGACGGATATGGTCAGCAACACAAGGGTTCTTCAAAGAGTCAAAGTTGATAGAGAGTTGCTGACTAATATTAAAATCCGAAAGGTGTCCTATTTGGGTCATGTACTTAGAGGAGCAAAGTACAAATTACTGCACCTGATCATCCAAGCCAAAATAGAGGCTCGAAGAGGTGTTGGCTGGAGGCAAATCTCCTGGCTCCGCAATATACGTGATTGGACTGGCATAAGGGGCGTCGGAGATCTTTTTCGGGCTGCCGGGGACAAAGATGTCCACTCTCAGGTGATATTTAACGTTGGGGGGGACCTGACATGACAGTGGGAAGAAGAAGAAGGTGTAATTACTTTCTAGTTTTCAATCTTTTAAAATATTATTTACTTAATCCAACCATACTTTCTTTCGTCTTCCTCTACCACGTCTTTCATTATCATTTGCACTGTGCGAGTATATTTGTTTAATTGAACTTTCTTCAATCATTCGTTCCATGTGCCCAAACCATCTCAGAGATCTTTAAGTTCACATTCATTCATCACTTTGTAACGATGGTCGTTATCAGTATAGCGTGTGTTCTATAAGAACGTGCTGATGATTTTGATATCGACATCGTTATCTTCGTTTTAGTTGATTCTGCGTTACTTCTCGTACAGAATCATCAATATAGCGGATTGCTTATTTTTATAAGTCATGATGATCTTGATTTGTAGTCAATGAATATAGACTCAGGAATGCGGATATAAATCGATAAGTGGACAGCGGGTAAATAAATAATAGAAGTCTTGACAGCTGAATGAATGACAATACTAATATCTTTATTTCTCGGCGTCCGAGTAATTTATACCAATGAGTAAATACATTCGCGATATATATCTGCCTTGCTCTAGCGCATGAACTGGCGGTAGGTTAATTATTTATATTTGGAGATGGCTAGCCAATTTGCAGACGCTGTAAATAGTAAATATTGTCGTTGTTCATAGTGTGTAACAATCATTGAATTCTTCATCGGTCATTGCCCCTGTATGTTTACTATCTGACAATAATTAATTTGAATAATTGTGTTTAACAATTATTTATTTATTTATTTATTTAGGTATGTATTCCTACAACTTCATTCCATGTTTCGTATACAGGATTTATTCAGCTTCTTTTAGTCTTTCACCACATTCACCTTTTTCTCCCATACATCAAAGTTGATACTAAACTATTCTTTTGAACAATCATCTTAGTAGATTTCAATACTTTTTAGTATATATACATATGTTTTTATACGCTAGACTTTCTACGACGACCTCCATGGCCTACTTGGTAAGACGCTGTCTCCAAACCCGGTGGTCGTGGGTTTAAATCCCGCTGAAACTCAGATTTTTTAAATGATTCCAGCCACTCAACCCCCTTAAACATATTTTTGGTTGGTATGAAAGGATTGCCACATGGCAATAAACCCACCAGGTTGTACTGTATATAACGAAAGTATAATACAATACGATATTTTCTTATCTCGACACACATACTTCACCTCTTCTACATCCGTACACCTTCTCATACAGCGTCCATGATATATCTGACTTGTAATTCACTTGATTTAACCGTACTTTCCTTGGTCACATTTGCACTATATGTTTGTTTTGTTAGAACTTCTTCATTCATTAGTTCTACATGTTCAAACTATCTAAGTGTGTTCCTCTTCATCTTATTCAACACATCAGTATGAAGTCCATATTCATCTCTTATAACTTCATTCCGAATTCGGTCCCATTCCCAAGAGTGGCATGGGGTATTTTTTTATTTGAATAATATTTTTTCAGCGGTTCAATGCCATTGTTGATACAAATTATTTAAAAAAAGGTCAAATAAAATTCAACATTGACATATAAGTAATAAAAGTTGGCAAGAAGTCTGTCTTCCACCCCGAAGGTTGCGCGTTCGATTCCCGTTAAAACCCACATATTTTTTTAAAAGGATTAACATATATTCTTGGTATTACTTAAGGACTAAAACATCTATTATGTGTTATCTCGTTACGCAGAAGTTTTACAATAATTTGTTGTAACTTTTTTATTACGGAATAAAATAAAATGCTGGGTGAGCAAACAAGGAACGTGTCACGTGACAAGCTGAGTTTATTCCGAACTATTAAAATATGATCTGATAAACTTGAATTATTTTTCGAAGTCAATTATTTTTGTTCTATCAGAATGATTGTAAAAAATGATGACAAAAATATATTCGTAAAAAACTAGACGTAAATCGTGTAAAACAAAAACTTAACTGTCAATAACCGTCAGCCAAGCCCAAGAGACGATAAATCACAACATTCATCAGACAATGGAAGCGGAGTGGAATTGCAAAGGTGATGAACTGTACATTCGGTATATAACGTATTTATACAATATTATTATATTTCTTATATTGATCGCTAAAAGGGTAAAAATTCAGTCGTTCACCATACGCAGTGGTTTTTATATTATAGTACGAGTATATCACATTTTCTACGCATACAGTACAAACGGGAAGGTTTATTACGACGTGGCAATCTGTTCCTATTGACAAGAGCGGTGTTAAATAGACCTTTAATGAATATCGGGCGATATTCTATGTAAAATAAATTAGGCGTCTATCATCCATACAATTTCGTGATTGTATTCAAAGTCGGACTTCATATAATCGACACTTAAAAAAGTGATTTAATAAACTGCGCAACTCCCATACAAAAGAACGTTACGACAAATCTTATTTGAAATACTAATTAATTTCTTCTGTAAACATAATTTGATATTTCAATTGAAAAAGTTAAAAAAATGTCGGCTTTGAAGATCGGTTCTTATGTCAACTGTTTAAAAATGTATAGCAACTGCGATGGGACCCAATTATTGGTCATTTCCGTGAACTTGCCTCTACGGCGTAGCGGCGTGCAGGGCGGCCGTAACATGAGACGGTCGGGCAAGGGGAGTTTTGTCCAGGGCCGCGTAGAAACTATGTGAGTGACAGATTAATTTAAAGTGTGTATGCCAAAAAGAGAGTTTAAGATAGCAATTCACTTGCACGATTAGCTAAACACAAACATAAAATATCAGACGAGATCTGGGAAGCCATTCAGCTACGTCGAAAACTATAAGAACAAGGTCTAATTACAACAGCGGTACTTTAAAATGAGTTGTTAATTTCAATATTCATAATAATAATGTGAAAATAATTTATAAAGCACCATTTAGTGAGCTAACTGTCCTCAAGGGCGCTCTAACTCGGGATTCAAACCCACTATTTTCGACAAACAAAACATTTTTATATATAAGTTGAGCATATCATAAGTATAGGAAAGTAGTTCCCCACATCTGCATAAACGAGTATTTAGAAAAATATATTTGTTAAGAAAACTGCAGAAAACTTACTGCAGGAAGACGAACCACAAAGAAACCTTTGTAGATCTTCCGATCTGTGATGGTAACTAACACATTCGGCTTTAAGTGCAGTATAATATGTGTTGGGTTTAAGTGCAGTATAATGTATGTGTTAGGTTTTTATAACATCATGATTTCGATTAGATAAGAAATATAAACAGGGAATACTAGACGAGATCTGGGAAGCTATTCAGCAACGTAGAGAACTAAACAGACAAGGTCGGATTACAACAAAGATACACTGTAATGTGCAGTAAAATCTAATATTTTTTACACCGAGATAAAACATCTTATCTAACAGGATTTATTCAATTAGTCAACACTTTATTATAATTCATTTGACAGGCTTATTGCTGATGACAATCTATTCCCACCGACCAGACCGAAATTAAAAAAAGAAAATTATATCTTTGCAAAAATCAATTAAAGAATTATTTACAAGGACAAATTTCCTGAATAATATAAATGAAAGTGAGATATCCATCAAAGGAAAAAGAAAGGTGAGGAACGGTGGAGAGAAAAGGAAAATCGTGAATGAAATACGTTATATAACTATGGGATTTTGTAGGGCACTTAAACATCATGTTGAAAGAGATTCTACGCCTATCTACGAATACTTTAGAAGGGCATACAACTCCTTTAGATTTTTCTCCAAGCCGATCAATCACTTGTCGTCTCCTCCCAGTTTCCCTCCACTCTGTCTCCTAAGATCTCGTTGCACGTCATCTACAAGCCTCTATCTCTGTTGGCATAAATACAAATCGACTTTTTTATCACTATTTTTCTGCATTGCCATATATAATATTTAGATGTTGCTGTTAACCGATAAAGCGAAATTTGATAACTACCCTAATGTCAGTGACGGTATATAATAGTTTGATGAATATTATATTTGTTTTGCGCCATTAACATCTTGGTTTTATAATACTGCCACGCGTTATTCCATCTTTATTTATCAAACGACAAAGACGTGTGAGATATTTATAATATATATAATACAAAAAAACTGTAAAATAAGTCTTGAGGTGACATTTTATTACGAAATCGTACTACACAATTCCTTTTATCAGATAAAAAGATTAAACGTACCAAAGACGAAACATATTATTGCCAGTAAAAGGTAAGTACAGACACGTCTTAAAAATATATAAATAATGAAATTATTCAGCGAGCTCAACAATTTACACATCTGGGATGCTGGCTGAATGATTGATAGGACCAGTAACTTCTTCTCAGTAACATGTCAGGTCCCTCCAATGTTGACTATCACCTGAGAGTGAGCATATTTGTCTCCGGCAGCCCAAAAAATATCCCCATCGCTCCTTGTACCAGTCCAATCACGTATATTGCGGAGTCAGGAGATTTGCCTCCTGCCAATACCTCTTCGACTCTCTATTTTGACCAGTAATAAGAAATAAAAATAAGATTGAAGATGGTAACAAGTTGTTTTTTCAAAATCCAGGATCTTTTTTATAACGAAGATGTTAGTTTCGATTTACATATGCAAGTTTTGCGTTGCTACATATTCTCCGTATTTTGCTATGGCGTTGAAGTGTGTACTCGTACATTTGTTCAGGCCACGACTATGAAATTATATTTTTTTTAAATGTTGTTTAATTGAAAACTGGTGACAGTTATGGGTCGACAAAAAATGATGACACCTTGAAACGAATGAATAATGGTGTAGAATTATTATTCATCCATTTCAAAAGGAGAAAGTTCGAGGTCTTTGAACATTTAATGAGAGGAGAAAAATATGAGATCCTTCAACTGATATTGGAAACGGAAAATTTGGTCGAAGATAGCAAAGGTAAGAAGGGGGTTAAAGAATTTTCGGAAGCGGTTTCACTGTGGTACCATATCCCAGTTTAGACAGTGCAACATTTGTATAGACGACGCCCATAGGTAATTTGAAATGTGCGCCCCCAACCCCCTCCCCAATATGTAATTAAAAAAGTACTTACCCATTCCGTTTCGGATTGATGACCTTCAATGATGATGTATTCCGTGCCACAGAACAAACTACACATATAAGCATACCTATAAATGGAGCAAAGTCATATTTATAAAAAACATATCATACGAAATAATCAAAAATTTCCAAGTCACATAAAGCCAGCTTTTTACACTAATTTTAATCTCCGGAAACTCTTATTCGATGTAAAAGGCAAAAATGGAATACTTAGCAACAGTGGTGTGTATAAACTTTTATGTGCTGACTGTGATAATTTCTATATAGGAAAGACAGGAAGATCTTGTGAAAAGAGATTTCGTGAACACAAATCCGTCTTAACAAATCCTCTAATTTATTCTGAAATGGCTAATCATTGCCACCGTGAAAACCACACATTTTCTATCGATGATGCCAAATTCTTACATATCAGTAGTAACGGAAATAAATTGGACATATTAGAGGCCCTAGAAATTTCTAAGTCAGTACACCGAGACGAACATCTGGTTAACACATATATCCCAAAAATCTCTCCGCTGCTGGCCGAGATCATCCCATGCCTCCCTCAGCCCTCAGTCCCCAACCCGAATGTATCCAACCGTTGAACCGTGTATATCTTGTTTGTACTCCCCTGAAAATGACGTGAAAGCCTTGTCATATATTTTTTTTAACCTGGTGAGAATCTCTCCGCTGCTCGCCGATATTGTATCATCCCTCCCTTTACCCGTAGTCCTCAACCTGAATGTTTACCGTTAGAAGCGTGTATCTCGGTACCAGTTCGAACAGAATTCAGTATTGTTTGTGTTCCCTGATGATGAGGTGTGCACCTTGAAACAGGTAAAAAAGTGGTATAAACAGTGTTTGATAAAACAAATTACAAAAACTACTACAGTTAACATCTTGTTTCTTCTCCGAAATCCATATACGATGTCATTGAAATCTATTTTCAATTTTATATCTAACTAAATGGACAATATAATTAATGCGTTTAGTCTGTTTTGTTTTAGCGTGGATCTTAAAAATGTTTTAATCGTTACAGTAATGAAATAAATTGTTCCGCGGAACAATTTATTAACCCTTCCTTCCCTTACGGTGATAAAAATAATACGCGTGCTCCGGTGTTGGGTAGTGAGTACGCAATAAAAAATTAGCGATTTTAAATCGGAAAAATAAGAACATTCATAGATAATCCCCTTAATTAATTATAATTGAAGTTAAAAATTATAATAATTGAGGTTAATTTGCTGAAAACATTAAAAAACCATCTGGCAACGCTCACGGAACGGGCGTACGTCTAACCTATTTGTAAGCCTAGAAGCTACTAGTGGCGCGGAACGTCAGTCGCATACCCCGGCGCTTACGCCTTTGCTTGCGACGTTGAGACAATTCAGCTCCTCGCAATTCAGTCTAGTATGCAAGAGTGAGATGCGGATATAGTGTCGCGCTTCCCGCATACTATTCACCTATCGTTAAGACGAGGCACTCGCAGCGTTTAAATGCGAATTTGTTTTCGATCTTTACAAAACACCTCGATGTAGTCGATAAATTCTGATTATTATTAATATTATTTTTTAAATCAATGCGTAAATATATTATGGAGGAATACCTAAAATCTTAACCTTGTATTTATAATATTTATAGAGATATTGATGGTTATTAGAAGCAACGTGTAGAAGATACCCAACACAGGGAAGGAAAGGTTAATAGTGTTCATAATTCAAATAAAGTAAATATTTGAGTAAACAGTAATTATCAGTTAGCTAAGCTATAGTATTGATAATCACAGTATATATGAATCTTTGGGTGCCCCCTTTGTCTAGGCGCCCTTAGGCAAATGCCTCGATTTTTCTGTTAGCAAACACGGCTTTGTGTTTAGAGATACAAGTTAAAATATTAAGAAATATCACAATTATTGCTAACCTCCAAAGCGGATAGGAACTTAAAATAAATATAATTTGTTTTCCTGCGGGATTACCCCTAGAAATGGCCCTGATCCCACCTTATCACCCCTGCTACTGTACAACTCTAATTTATTATTTATTGGAGCAATGTTTACAAATATTGTTGTATTTAACGAGAGCCTACAGCTGCCTGGTGCAATGAACTATTGGAAATCTTGGTGCAGGAGGGAGTCAAATACACTTTTTATGGCCGTATTATAAAATCAGGTTGAATTAGTCACGATACTAAAAAAATTGATTTTGTTGTAAAAGGTTTGGTACACTTTACCATACTTAATTATAAAAGTGAAAACTATAAAATGTATTTATCCATTATATTTCATACCCATATGCTTTTTTTATTTATATTTTTATTTTACGCATGAAAAGAAATATACATATAATAATTAGCGAAAAAAAACAACACATAATTTAATTCGAACACACAATTTTAATGAATCTGGGTTTGTTGCTTTTCATTTGTCGTGTCCCCAGTAAACTAGGCTTTTGCCTGTATCTCACTGAGGACATATAGCATGAAAAAATAAATCAATACTTATATAAATACTTACAGATTATGTACTTTGGTTGAAAAGAAAACTCTGAGTTTAACTGAATAAATCCCGATGATAAAAAAATCTCCTAGTTGGTATAACGTTTGACTTCCAATCAGTAGATGTTAGATTCGATTACCGATGGAACCTTAAAACAAGGATCCCAGTTTTATTTTTCACAGGATTTATGTTTTCTAAGTATGTACGAGTATGATTCAAATTAACAAAAACTCTCCCTGATAGAAATATTTTAGGCATTAAAACTAATATTTGTATATTATATTTATTTTACACGTGACAAGAAATATATATATATATATATATATATATATATATATATATATATATATATATATATATATATATATATATATATATATATATATATATATATATATATATATATATATATATATATATATATATATATATATATATATATATATATATATATATATATATATATAAATTGCGAAAAAAAAACAACAGGTAATTTAATTTGGACTTGGTTTTGTTGCCTTTCATTTGTCGTGTCCCCAGTTAACTAGAGTTTTGCCTGTATCTTACTGAGGACATATAGCATGAGAAAATAAATCGATACTTTTTTCCGATTTTTGATTATATAAAACCCCGTTGTATCTCATCAACCTGACATACAGTTACACTAAATTACATATGTATACATCACGCAAAATCAAACCCCTCACACTTTATCACTCCAGACAGACCAAAACGTTCAACCCACGATATATCGCACATAATCATAAAAATAATAACAAAAAACACCACTCTCAAGAGCTCACGCAAACCTTTGCTACGGTCATTCCTCTTGCAAGCCCAAGAATTCAAACTCCTGTCGCAATAACAACCACGCTCCGATCGACTGCCTAAATTGTTTTCCTTCCCTTGCCTTTATTTAAGTCGGCACCCCATTGTATGTAATGGGAGCTAAATAGACATATCGCCTTTGGGTAAAATGTGTTTTAACTCTAGGGTGGTGAAAAATCATAATATTTTTAATATACACATACCACTAAGATTAAAAGTTTCCAGCCTCGACAAGTTAGAGCGTATATGGATAGATACCGCGCCAGCCACGCCCCTACATGGTCAAGCGATGCTGCGGTTAAAATTTAATACCTCTATCCTCTGCAGTATGTCAACGTGAGTTGATAGAATACGTGTTGTTTCATTATATTCTGAAATGTTAAAAATTTAGTACTGTGTGGTTTCTTTCAAAAGAGGGGAAAGTTCGCCAATGTGGTTATCGTGTTCTACCTTGTTCATGCCGGAAACGTTTAGATCTTGGTGGCACATAACGTTACATCATATGCTTTATGGAGTAGACAGAGAAGATAGATTTCCACGCTTTTCTATCCATGCAAACGTTCTCGTCCTGTCATATATGCCCTTCAACCACTCTTTTCTCAGTCTACCCCTTCCCCATTCTCCATTGATTCCAAAAAAATGCATTGATTTCATCTTTTGTAACTCATTCTCCCAATGTGTCCAAAGATTCTTTTTTTAATTCTTATCGTATCCATCATTAACAAACAGTTACCCTTTATTCGATAATTTCTTACTCAAGGGTCTTTCAAATTGAGCGTTTATTTTTATTCTTGGATAAAACACAGATGGCGTCGAGAACATACCTGAGTCTTGTGACATTTGAGAAGTGTAATGTATGACATTTATAAAAATGGAGTCGTATACAATACACGCTTTCAAATTGTTGAATTATTTTATGTATTTTAATCTCCGAAAACGGTGATATTAATTGGCCACCAAGATCATGTGATCTGACACCGTTTGACTATTTTCTGTGGGGTTACGTGAAAAGCCAGGTCTATAAAAATGACCTCCAATCAATTCCTGAGCTGAAGGACGAAATTATTTACATTATTGGTGAGTTAGAACCGCAAGTATGCCAAAATGTCATCGATAATTTTGACAAAAGAGTGGACATCTGTGGACCTGCAACAGGTGGACATTTGGCAGATATTGTTTTTTTTTGTTTTTAAATGTCATACATTATACTTCAATGACCAATATAAAAAAAACTAAATCAAAGCAAATTGTGTGTTTTATTCAAGAATTAAAAAATATAGAATTAAAATAACCGCTCAATTTGAAATACCCTTTATATCAAATATTGTACAATAATACCGGATATTCTAAGCATGTCGAACATTTGAACCGCATTCATTCATTCTGCTCATAGCATTCCATTCTAACGTCCAGATTTCGCTTCCGCACACCAAGGTGGCCACTAGGACACCATTGTGAATTTTTTTTTAAAAATATTTTGCGATGTATTTAAAAGTACTATTATTAAGTGCCCCATTGTCTTTATTACCTGCAGTGACACACCTTTTAATATTAGGTGTTAAAATAAGTTGTGTCCGTTTTTTTCCAAATTTTAAAATGAGCACCAAAAGTAAAACGAAATGGTAAAGGTTATACGTCATTCGAAAGAAAATTTTCTGCTCTAAAAGATATTGTATTTGCTTTTACGTTACATATATTATTTAATTTGATTACAAGCCTTCAAAATGGGACGTCAAGTAGACGAAACTGAGCATTTTCGACACCTCCTTTTGTTCACGTTCAATCGAGGAAATAAAGCTGTCAAAGCTGCTCGCGATATTTGCAAAATGTACGGTGAAGATGCTATGAATTAAAGGACAGCTCGTCGATGGTTTTTGCGTTTCAAAGACGGTAATTTTGACCTGAAAGACATGAAGCGTTCCGGACGACCAGTGGACTTCGATGAGGACCGTTTAAACCATATTATTCATGAAGATCCCCTTCAAACATTTTTCATCATCATTTTCAAACCATTTTTCATCACCAGTAATGATGCGGTAAAGGAACCTTTGCTTGTGGCCATGCGTAGCTCGATGACGCGCGAGCAAACCAGCAGAAATTGTCGAACGTTGATTTTTGTTGTTTTCACTCAAAACATGTGGAACCCAGGCGCCGAACTTTTGGACTTTTCCCATTGATTTAAGATGGCGGTATACAATCATGTGACTACAATTCATCTGTTCAGCCAATTCTACGGTGGTTTGAAGGGAATCTTAATGAATAATTTGGTTTAAGCGGTCCTCATCGAAGTCCACTGGAGGTGTCGAAAATGCTCACTTTCGTCTACTTGACATTCCATTTTGAAGGTTTGTAATCAAATCAAATAATATATGTAACGTAAAAGCAAACACAATATCTTGTAGAGCAGAAAATTCTCTTTCGAATGACGTATAACCTTTACCATTTTGTTTTACTTTTGGTGCTCATTTTTAAATTGAAAAAAAAAACGGACACAACTTATGTTAACACCTTACCGTCTTTGAAACACAAAAACCATCGACGAGCTGTCCTTTCATTTATAGCATCTTCACCGTACAGTTTGTAAATATCGCAAGCAGCTTTGGCAGCTTTATTCCCTCGATTGAACGCGAACAGAAGGAGGTGTCGATAATGTTCACTTTCGTCTACTTGACATTACATTTTGAATGCTTGTAATCAAATAAAATAATATATGTAACGTAAAAGCAAATACAATATCTTGTAGATCAGAAAATTCTCTTTCGAATGACGTATAACCTTTACCATTTTGTTTTACTTTTGGTGCTCATTTTTAAATTGAAAAAAAAAAAAACGGACACAACTTATGTTAACTTAATATAAATTAATCTGATATATTATATTGTGAACAATACACGTTTGTTTTCAATATTAATACACCTTCCAATTCGAACATTTCAGTCTTATAGTGGTAGGTCTTGATTTAGATTGAATACGTTCTTCACCCCTGGGAAAGGTGCAAACAATCGATATATCTTATGAAACCTTTCTCCCTCGATTGAATCAGTCAATACGGATGCCACAAGAATTGCTTCGATGATAAACATGCAAAACCGATGACGCACACGAGTTGCATCGCACTTGTGGCCAAACAATCGATGGCGCGTAGATTCCGCGAGATAAGAAGGGCTGCAATGGGGTTAATTGCTGGAAGAAGAAGGCTTATCGAGGTCAACCCCTCATTCTGCCCCGTATTATGGATAGTGGGTAGAGTAGACGATCGTATACCACCTTGCTTTCAGCACCAACTTTAGGAGTAGTGCCGCCTGTATGCGAGAATCTTATAAGACTATTATTTTTCATCTTTTGTCGTCACCACCTAGCCTCAGATTTTATTTATTTTTATTTGACAAAAAAACATCACACGTAGGAAGAGTTGACAGAGCACCAGGCGTTCTTATCTAGAAGTGCATATTTCATCTTCCACATCCATACACCATCTCTATCTTTCAAAAATAACTCACTTGATCCAACCATTCTTTTTTTGGTCTACCACATCTTAACACCCACAAATACATCTTGTTATTCTTATTAACGTTCTTCTTCACGTTAGAGGTTGGCAATCATCATGGTTAAATTAATTTTGTTTAGAGCTGCTCTGAACAATGTTTCCGCGTTACAGTGGGACCTCTCTCTCTTAGATTCTCCAGTCAGGAGTTCTTTCTTCTTCCTACTCTTCGTTTTCCTTTTATGACTTGGTTGATTTCAATTTGTTTCTTCTCCATCCCAGATATTTCTATTTATGCACTTTCAATGAACACATATCCTACTCAGAGCGATGCGTCTGGTTGTTAATTCCTCTTACTGTTAATCATACATTTGATCTTTGCAGTATTCAATGACAGTGCTTTATTGCTACATGCCACACTGATTTTATTCATGAGTCTTTGCAGGCTTTCCACTTTCTCTGCCAGGATGACAGTATCATCAGCATATCGGGTGTTGTTAGTTATTAGACCATTTTTAAATAGTCCATCTTTCGAATCTATAACATTCAATGCCTCCCTAAAAACACTTTTAAGTACATGTTAAAAAGAAGAGGAGAACGAATACAGCCTTGTCGAACTTCGCGGCATATATTTATGTCTGTTGTAAAACTGTCGTCTACTTTTATAGCTGTACTTTGGTGCCAGTATATGATAGATTTCCGATGATTCTAACATATCTTGTGTACATACCATTGTAAAAAGAACTTCCAATAGCTCGTTGTCTTTTGCTCTATCAATTTTTTTTTCAATGTCAATAAAAAGTCAAACTCAATAATTACAGGAAAACACTAAACGAAAATTAATCAATGAATACACACAAAACATATCATTTTTAAATAATGCCGATTGAAATCCCAATTAGATGTATTTATCTCATATGCATTTCAGTAATTTTAACAGATTATTGATAATACTATATTATTTTGTTGTAATACGAATTGACATATTAACACTTTCATCTAAGAACATTTAGCGAAACTATTGTTTTAAAGCAATCTCCTTTGATCGATCAGTTTTTGTTTCAAAATTATTATCGGTGTCCTTGACAGTGTCTCAAACTTAGTAAATTATTATCGGTGTCCATGAAAATGTCTTAAACTTAATAAATTATTATCGGTGTCCATGACAATGTCTCGAATTTAGTAAATTATTATCGATGTCCATGACAATGTCTCAAACTAAGTAAATTATTATCGGTGTCCATGACAATGTCTCGAATTTAGTAAATTATTATCGGTGTCCATGACAATGTCTCAAACTTAGTAAATTATTATCGGTGTCCATGACAATGTCTCGAACTTAGTCAATTATTATCGGTGTCCATGACAATGTCTCAAACTTAGTAAATTATTATCGGTGTCCATGACAATGTCTCGAACTTAGTAAATTATTATCGGTGTCCATGACAATGTCTCGGACTTAGTAAATTATTATCGGTGTCCATGAAAATGTCTTAAACTTAATAAATTATTATCGGTGTCCATGACAATGTCTCGAATTTAGTAAATTATTATCGGTGTCCATAACAATGTCTCAAACTTAGTAAATTATTATCGGTGTCCATGAAAATGTCTCAAACTTAGTAAATTATTATCGGTGTCCATGACAATGTCTCGAATTTAGTAAATTATTATCAGTGTCCATGACAATGTCTCGAACTTAGTAAATTATTATCGGTGTCCATGACAATGTCTCGAACTTAGTAAATTATTTTCGGTGTCCTTGACAATGTCTCAAACTTAGTAAATTATTATCGGTGTCCTTGACAATGTCTCGAACTTAGTAAATTATTATCGGTGTCCATGACAATGTCTCGAACTTAGTAAATTATTTTCGGTGTCCTTGACAATGTCTCAAACTTAGTAAATTATTATCGGTGTCCTTGACAATGTCTCAAACTTAGTAAATTATTATCGGTATCCTTGACAATGTCTCAAACTTAGTAAATTATTATCGATGTCCATGACAATGTCTCGAACTTAGTCAATTATTATCGGTGTCCATGACAATGTCTCAAACTTAGTAAATTATTATCGGTGTCCATGACAATGTCTCGAACTTAGTAAATTATTATCGGTGTCCATGAAAATGTCTCGAACTTAGTAAATTATTATCGGTGTCCATGAAAATGTCTCAAACTTAGTAAATTATTATCGATGTCCATGACAATGTCTCGAACTTAGTCAATTATTATCGGTGTCCATGACAATGTCTCAAACTTAGTAAATTATTATCGGTGTCCATGACAATGTCTCGAATTTAGTAAATTATTATCAGTGTCCATGACAATGTCTCGAACTTAGTAAATTATTATCGGTGTCCATGACAATGTCTCAACCTTAGTAAATTATTATCGGTGTCCATGACAATGTCTCGAATTTAGTAAATTATTATCAGTGTCCATGACAATGTCTCGAACTTAGTAAATTATTATCGGTGTCCATGAAAATGTCTCAAACTTAGTAAATTATTATCGGTGTCCATGACAATGTCTCGAACTTAGTAAATTATTATCGGTGTCTATGACAATGTCTCAAACTTAGTAAATTATTATCGGTGTCCATGACAATGTCTCGAATTTAGTAAATTATTATCAGTGTCCATGACAATGTCTCGAACTTAGTAAATTATTATCGGTGTATATGAAAATGTCTCGAACTTAGTAAATTATTATCGGTGTCCATGAAAATGTCTCGAACTTAGTAAATTATTATCGGTGTCCATGACAATGTCTCGAACTTAGTAAATTGTTATCGGTGTCCATGAAAATGTCTCGAACTTAGTAAATTATTATCGGTGTCCATGAAAATGTCTCAAACTTAGTAAATTATTATCGGTGTCCATGACAATGTCTCGAACTTAGTAAATTATTATCGGTGTCCATGGCAATGTCCCTTTTTACTATCGTTAATGCTAATCGTTATACCGAGGCCACCGTCTCTGTTTAATCATGATTCGATCGCTTAACAACTGTCAGAAACTTCTCGAACGAAATGTCTCGAACTTACAATGTCTCGAACTTAGTAAATATTATCGGTGTCCATGAAAATGTCTCGAACTTAGTAAATTATTATCGGTGTCCATGACAATGTCTCGAACTTAGTAAATTGTTATCGGAGTCCATGAAAATGTCTCGAACTTAGTAAATTATTATCGGTGTCCATGAAAATGTCTCAAACTTAGTAAATTATTATCGGTGTCCATGACAATGTCTCGAACTTAGTAAATTATTATCGGTGTCCATGGCAATGTCCCTTTTTACTATCGTTAATGCTAATCGTTATACCGAGGCCACCGTCTCTGTTTAATCATGATTTGATCGCTTAACAACTGTCAGAAACTTAAACCATTGTTTGACAATACCCTGACATCAGTAGATTATAATGACTATTTTGAATTAGCTGCCTGCGTGCACAGCATACTCTGCACACAATGATGCTCAGGCCCTGTTCGCCACCCTCCGAGTTTCTTACGTTACCAGTAGGTACGGTTGGTACATGCAAGCCAACGAGCCAAGTCCGGTGCGAAGTGAAATACCGATAATAAAAGCATTAACGGTTTTCGGTATTTTATTTAACAACAATTTTAGGGAAACTGGGTTAATATAATACTAACGGCCATTGGTTTGAACAGTGATTTAATTTTTTAAGTGTATCAAAGGTTTACTTTTCATAGCTAGTTATGAGGTTTGAGTTGATTGGAGCGTATTGTATCGTTTTATTTTATTTTTAGTAGTTTTATTATTGGATTTGTTTATGGGTCGTTCCACATGAAATCATCTATATTTATATATTGTCTATAGTTAAGGCGTTAATATTGTGGAGGTTTAAAGATATTGTAATTTGTTTTATCAAACACTGTATAAACTTTTATGGGCTGACTGATAATTTGTATATATGAAAGATACGTAGATCCTTTGAAAAGAGATTTCGTGAACACAAATCCGCCTTAACAAATCCTCTTATTTATTCTGAAATGACTAATCATTGTCACCGTGAAAATTATACTTTTTCTATCGATGATGCCAAATTCTTACATATCAGTAGAAACGGAAATAAATTGGACAGATTAGAGGCCCTAGAAATTTAAGTCAGTACACCGAGACGAACATCTGGTTAACACATATATCCCAAAAATCTCTGCGCTGCTGGCCGTGATCATCCCATGCCTCCCTTAGTCCCCAACCCGAATGTCCCCAACCGTTGAGCCGTGTATATCTTGTTTGTACTCCCCTGAAGATGAGGTGAAAGACTTGAAACCGGTAGGGTTATACCGTCACAAAAAAGTAAAATAAACAGTGTTTGATAAAATAAATTACATCTATATTTATTTTAATTTTTTTTGCTAAACAGTTTGTATAATATCTTTGGAGTATAACATTTCTTCCAGATTTTTTGACATAGTGGTTGGTATTTCCTGAATGATGTACGATAGATAAAATTGATTTTAAAGACCTGAAATTAGGTTTAAAAAATATGTAACATGAAAGTTGTTAAAAAAATTAAAAACTCGACATCAAGTTGTGTAAGGTCTTTCAAAGTATTTACCTTAAGAGCCGACGTATCGGAAACGATACAGTTTTCAAATTTAAGGCTTTTGTGTAGTCAGCTTTGCCATGGCAAACAACACCGTGTAGCACAACACGCGTGGCGATCAATGACACACCAATTGAACACGTTACAAAGTTTAAATACTTGGGTGCAATAATGTCATCTATGGCGAAGTACTTGAACAATCACAAAAGGCCGCAGCTATTTCCGGATGTTTAAAGAACACTATCTGGAAAAACAAGTATATGAACATCCAAAGCAAGGTGAGGATATACAAGACCTGTGTCCGCCCCATAATGACATACAGCATAGAGTCCAGAGCCAGCACTGTCAGAACCAAAAATCTCCTTCGAACCAGCGAAATGAAGGTACTCAGGAGTATCGCTGGCAAAACCCTTCGTGATAGAGTACGAAACACAGAAATCCGAAAGATGTGCGAAGTTGAAGATATTGTCAGATGGGGACGACAGAGAAGAAAGTTCTGGAACGTATCCAGAATGGCGGAACCAAGAGCCATAAGAATGGCCAGGGACAGTATCCCCCAAGCAAGCAGACCTCCAGGACGACCTCCCAAAAGATGGAAAGACAGCTGGCAGTCGACGTCGCAAGAGGGAAACGATGATGCAGGACCATAACAGACCAACAGGCCTAAAAGAAGAGGAAAAAGAAGAAGAAGAGATGAACATAAAAAAGAATAATGATTTTTTGTATATATTTATAAAGTTTTGTCTTTTGAGAAGGATTTGTAAATTGACAATGAAAATGAGAATACGTAAGTTTTTTTTTCTCCAATGGTACTTCACAATACATCCAAATTAAAGTTTCGGACACATTGAAGACCGTGGACGGGAGACAATACTGTCTTCAGTCCCAAGGATCTTCGAGTTCGGAGCCTTTGGAATAGTCACTGAACGTGTTGGCAACACTTGGCGCGTATGAGTGTTGTTACCAGACGAACTATTTTATAAGTATATTTGACATATTGATTGCAAGACTTATGCGGTACATGTATTCAAGAAATATCGTGTAACAAATTTTATAAACTCAAATGTATTTTAAATTTATGCGCCCTAGTCTAAATACGAAATAATTTCACAAAATTTTACATTCGACGTTACGCATTTTTTGGGTCAGCATTAAAAGTTTCGCTCGCAACACGTGGACTACAATGAACGTAAATTAAAACATGACCATTTCCTCAACACAATGAAGTGTTTAGTGTATTGTTAAAAACAAATTATGGCAAATAATGCACTGGAAATACTTACCACTGAATCTCTTCCGGATAATTGTGTCGCTTTTGTCGTCAGGAATGAATGTCATTATAAGTGGTCAAAATCTATTGAAATAAAACCATAAATGTGTGTGTGTGCGTGTGTTATGAAATTAATCTAAGTTTTCGAGGTATTTGAACCAACTTATGTTAATACATGTAAATGAAACTAAGTATACAGGGGCGAAACAATAGGTGGGCGAAAGGGCATGTAGTCCCGGGCACATTCCGGATTGAGGCGCTGATGTTGAGCTTCGTTGAAATTAAATGTTTCAAATTCCAATAACTATTGGAGAATTTAGATCAAACGTTACCTCTCGAAAATTTCTCAACCTTATCATGAATTGAACCTTATCTAAACATTGAAATTATGTTACGAATATTTTCAATTCTTTCAGTTTCAGTAGTTTCAGCTGAACGTAAATTTTCATTCATCCTGTCGTGTAGCTCACGACTGAACATCGTAACTCCCGTTATAGCCTCTCACGACTCCTTTCCATTCATCCCTGTATTCCGTAGCTCGAAGGGCAGCTGTTAAGGGTAGTCCAATAGTGTCTCTCAATTGGTCAGCTCAACGCATTAGGATTCTTTCTCTAGTGCGTCGTCTTTCCATGTCTCCAGTAACCACAAACCTTTGCAGACTGTCTCCTTACCCACAAACAATGTGCCCTAAAAACTGGAGGACTCGTCGAAGACATTTTGCTGACAATCTGTCGGTGATTCTCAGTTCTTCGAGAATGGAGGTGTTAGTTCGCCTTGATGTCCATGGAATTCGTAACAACCTTCTCCAGCACCACATTTCAAATGCATAAATGAACGTAAGTTTTGTATATTAAAATTAAGAACTACCTTATATCGACAAATAAATAAGAATATATTTAGATATTTTATCTATAAAATTCTTAATCACCGAAATGATTGATTTTAGTAAAATTATTGAAACGTTTGTGAATTTAAAAGCTCATGCCGTGAATTTATGAAATAAGTAAATGTTGTTTGGTAGCATAAGATACTCGTAGCAGCATTACTGTATGAGATATTTTAATCCATTTGTATTATCTAAATCTATGTAACCAGGCACTGTAGAATTTAATATTTATAAGTTTTAAATATACATTTGTCATTTATTACCTACCTTATCACATGTTTAAATTATTATCAAAAATACAAGTTTGGTGTTGCGTAAGGGGAGAAGCATTATTTTAATGCTCCGGGTGCTAAAACACCTAGTTATCCCCCTGTACGTATACCAACGCCTTTTTGTTCTTACACTCAACTTATTTTTATTTTTTTTATAATATTTTTTATCTGTCAATGCGAGTGGGTTCGAATCTCGAGTTGGAACGCCCTCGAGGAGAGTTTTCTTTCTTAACAGTTCTACGAGTATATAAATTGTTATTTTAGTTTAATTTTATGATAAACGTACAATTAAAAGTGTAAACCACCTCCGTGGCCTAGTTGATAAGGCGCTTGACTTGAACCAGGATGTTTCGAGTTCGATTACCGACGATACCCGAAAAAAATGTTTATGAAACAAGTGATCTGGTCGTGTTCACGTGGTAACAAAAAAATATTTATCAAGAGTATTGTTGCCTTTTTACGCGAGAAAGTATTGTTAACACATGCCACGGGGGAGCTTTTCAGAGAGTATCGGGTCTTGAGCATAGCCAATTTGCATCTCAAATCCATTCTCTGGCACTGCCATCGAGAGGAAGGGAAGATGCAGACTCAGCAGAGACACATAACACGCATGGCAACTAATGAAATATTCACCATCCCTAGAGTTGAAACCTTTTTTGCCCAAAGGCAATATGCTTATTTGGCTCCCATGACATACAATGGCGTGCCGAATTCAATAAAGGTAAAGGTAGGAAAACCATTTAGACAGTCGATCGGAGCGTGGTTGTTATTGCGACAGGATTTTGAGTACTTGGGCTTTCAGGATGAATGACGTGTGGAAAAGATTTGTGTGGGCTCTTGAGTGTGGGTTTCATCTTGTTGTTTTGATTTATGTTGTTTTGTATTTGTGTTTCTGTATATTTTTGCGTTAATTTTTATTCTTATGATTGTGTGCGGTATATTATGGGATGAACGTTTTTGGTTTTATTTTTGTTTCATTTTGGGTTCATTTTTGGTTTTACTTTTGTTTTTGTTTTTATTCTTATGATTGTGTGTGGTATATTATGGGATGAACGAGTACGGTCTTTCTGGAGTGATGATGTATGAAGAGTTTGATTGCGCATGATGTTTTCAGTTGTAATTGAGTGTCACTGTTTGTCAGGTTGATGAGAACGTGCAACGGGGTTTTGTTTTTATGTAATCAAAAATCGAAAAGAAGTATCGATTTATTTTTTCATGCTAAATATCCTCAGTGAGATACAGGCAAAAGCCTAGTTTACTGGGGATACGACAAATGAAAAGCAACAAACCCAGATCCATTAAAAGAGATCCCAGAAACCCAGATTCATTGATCCCAGAGTGTAATAATAAATAAATAAACATGTCATAGCAAACTGTGGTTTCTGTACCTACACAAGTGAGTGTAAACCCGAAGGCGTGATTAATTGGGCTGCAGATAATGTTGTATCCCGACCATGCTCTTCGATATATCTGCAGCGCCAATTCAGGTATGATGGAGGGCACCATACAAATTAATTAATGAATACTCTGGGGAAAATTTGTCGAGTGTTCAAATATATCAAAGTAGGTCGATATCAGAAAAATATGTATAAACAAGTTAATGTATAAGACGAAGAAAATAACGTAAAAGTGGTTTGAACCCATAAATTGAATGAATAACAAAAAAATGATTAGATGAATATTGAAATCAGAAGTGTATCGCATGTGTAGAAGAAGAATACCGAAGAAAATATAGTTAGATCAGATTAACTTAAATTTGTAAAATTGTTAAGCAAGAAGTACGAATGTTAGAGGATTGTACATAAGATGTATGAATGTTAACAAAGCAGATACAGTGCGTTTAGATAGAAAAGTGTGAAGATTAGTACTTCTTAGTAATGGGCATTATGAGGTATATTCATATAAAAGCTTACCTAGACTTCTCCACGGGGTATGAAGTGACGGGGGATGTTTTTTATGATTTTTCTCGCGTGTTGCACCCACAGAAGCCTTTCAAAAATTCTTATACTCCCCCTCCCTACGTAACGGTGACGCAATAAAGCGATCAAAATACGACTAAACTCTGAACGAGTCAATTTTCGAATTGCCCCCTTTATAAATCAAATTGCCCCCCTGTGGGGCGTGGGGCCCACGTTGGGAAACACTGGTCTACCGTATGTGTTGTAGTTTTTTAAAGTTTATAATAAAAAAAGCTCAGTAAATCACAAGCCTTGTGATTTACTCTCTCTGTGTGAGCTTTCAGAAAACTTTTCCATCCATATATTAATTCTCAATCAGAAATGAATTATTTGAGTAAAAAGCTTTAATAAATAAAAAAAAACAGTAACATTCGTCAAGTTCTCTAGGAAAGAGTAATAATTAATTATTAACAAAAAAGAGAATAAATCGCAATGTTAACAAAGAATTAAATTGTACAATTCATCACAAAAAAAAGCTTTCAAGTATCTCAGAAAAAAACTGAAAAAAAGCTCGAGTGCTAGACTGTTCGATAGAAAAAGGTTATTTACCAAATAAAAGCATTAAAAAGAGACAGATGTTAATATACTTATATACCAACTCATGTAGTTACGTTTCTGAGAATTCTCGCTTGGGGGATTCGTAAAAGTCTAGTGAAACTATGTATTTAGTGATTTTTTTATAAATATTTCTGTGAATTCTAAAGCTATATGCGCACTTCGCGGTCGTCAATACTCGATAGTTAATACCTAATATACTCTTACTTAGATTAGTCTGGAACAGGGTTGGCTAATGTGCTTAGATAATTACAATTCATGGGAAAAAACTGTTAAATTATTTGTTATTTTATTTTACATTTTCATGCAAATACATCTGGTGGATTCATTGCTTTAAAGCAATTTAGTCAGACCAACTACCTTTCGTTTCATAATTATTATCGGTATCCATAACCGTGTTTTAAACTTGGTGTAGCCTGAGCTGTATGGTTGCGTGGTAACGTTCTGGACCGTGCGGAAGGTTATCGGTTCAAACCCCGCGCTACGCTTCTCCTCTGGAATGACGCAGGTATTTTTTCCGCTTATAAGAATATCTATGACTTCGGTCATATCTATTGTTTAAAAAAACATGCACTTGTACTTCGATCGTCTCACTTCAGGTGTGCCATCGGATCCAGCACAGTTGTGTGGCCGGTGAGTTTACTGGTGTGTAACTTTATGAAGTACTTGAGACAACCCTTTTTGGGAGATCTTATCAATATTTATCAATGTATGTACTGGTATATGAACACCAAAACATGGACTACACTATATTTAAAGCCAAATGTTTCATATATCGGAAGATCTACATTAGATCTACAAAATCACATATCGGAAGATCTACATTAGAAGTTTCTTCATCTTCCCTTGGTAAGTTTTCTACGGTTTTCTTATCAAATGTGTAAAGCCTCTTCCTTCCTATCTTTCGTCGATGCTGGGTTTCGTAGTCGAGGATCTTCTCGCCATTCCGACGTCAATTCAGTTAGTTCAGTTAGAAAGCGAAGCTGTTCCAGGGAGTTTTTTTATTGTTCTATTTACATGTTGCACACCAGCAAATTCATTGGCCACGCGGCTGTACTGGACCCGATGGTACACCCTAGTTAGACAATCGGAGCACACCGACATGTTTTTTTTTTGTTTTTTATGAAGAATAGATATGACCAAAGTCATAGGTATCCTTATACCCCTAAATACTAGGTGGAAAAAAATATCTATGTCATTTGAGGGGCACATCGCGGGGTTCGAACTTCTGACCTTCCGCATGAAAGTTCAGTGCGTTACCGCAAAGCCATGCACCTCAAATTAGATATACTTATTTGGTTAATATTTTTAATGTGTCAATAATAGTGGGTTCAAGTCCCGAGTGGGAGCACCCTTGAGCGATATATAAATTGTATTTTTATTTTTATTCATGTATTTTATAGATCTTTCCTACATTATTTTAAAATTTGGAATAAAAATATTTTATTATTTTATATTTATCCTCGGTGAAGTTGAACATTTTCCCCTACTGCTGGAATACCACTATAGATAATTTCTTTATCTTTTTCAGGAGGGTCAACGGGGAGCATTGCAAGTATTAGACCGACTAACAAATCGTCTAAATACCAACCCAGACTTTGGGCATTCGCTGGATATACATCAAGTTCACGTGCTAGCAACTAGGCTGGGCGCACTCGCCTCTCGAGCGCGTGGACGAGCGGGTGAAGCGGCTGTGCTCGCTCTACGAGCGCTCGTGCGGTCCGCCTCAGGGCGCGCCCTACGCGGGGCGATTTCCGCGCTCGCAGGTGCGCTCGCCGGGGCGGGCCCACGTAGCCAAGCGCTGCTCACAGAGGTGGGTCGTAGAGTTCCCGCTCCGGACCTAGTGGAGGCTCTTTTAGATGAAAGTAGCCCGCATTGGAGAAGTACAAAGGTAATTAAAAACTTTTGAATTTTAAGTTTTAAAAAATGTTTTATTAGAAATTATACACACATATATTCCCTCATTGAATATTTATTTTTTACATATGCATTTTCCCACATTGTTTAAATAGGTATACTTGAATGAAGAGATCTATGCACCTGTTTATTCGTACACAAATTACGAACGGGAAAAATAGCAAACCTTTTGTCGATTCGCAATTTTTGTTTAATGTAAATGACAATTATTTACGCTATCGATAATCAAGGTTATTTTGGTGTCTTATTCATGTACTGAGCTGTTAAGCGCATCCCCACTCGCACACGCGTTGCCAACACGTTCAACGACGAACCACGAACTCTACCTACTCAAGAGGCTTTTAATAATTCAAAAGCTGGCTTACTGGGTCTGAATAAAATATTTCAGTTTCCCAGCCACGCTCTTCAATATATCTAAAACACTAATAAGGATATATTAAATAGTATCTATAAAAAAATTTGTTAATATTTCTAAATTTGATTTTTTAAATGAATTATTTTTTAGTTGCGAGCCGGCGCCCTTCGCGCAGTATCACAAACGGCCCGTGCGCTTCCCTGCGTGGGAGTGCGTGTGCAGTGGGCCTGCGCACGCTGCGCGGCGTGTGCGCGCAGTCCACGGCGCCGTGTTCGCGCAGCTGCCCTAGACGCGCTGGCTGCGCTAGCGCGTCTCTGCTCACCTCGCGCAGTTCTTGCCGCGGTGCATCAGGAAGCTGCTGATCATGATGATGGAGATAGATTATATGATGCTGTGAGTATTTTATTATATGCTATCAATAAATTCATGGAAATATGAAGATGCGGAGAAGAAATGTGAAGGTGCAGAGAAGCATCTTTTTTTGTCCGAATAATTTCCGAAAATGGTTTTCAGCAGCCAATTTTTTATTCAAGTTATTAATTTATTTGGTTTAATGGTGCTATTTTAATGTATTAAATCAACAATATTTAGCTTATAATAGTTAGCAACTTAAACGGAACAACAGACAATTATTTAAATATTTTTTTTATAAAGTTTACATAACACAGGTTACATATAGTTACACATAATACTTAAAGATAAATTATATGTACAATAATTGTATACACTTCACAAATATCGCGAGCAGCTTTGGCAGCTTTGTTCCCTCGATTGAACGCGAACAGAAGATGTCGACAATGCTCACTTTCGTCTAGTTGACTTTCCATTTTGAAGGATTGTAATCAAATAAAATAATATATGTTACGTAAAAGCAAACATAATATCTTGTAGAGCAGAAAATTTTCTTTTGAATGACGTATAACCTTTACCATTTTGTTTTACTTTTGGTGCTTATTTTTAAATTGAAAAAAAAAACGGACACAACTTATGTTTACACCTAATACTTGATATTTTACCACATCAAGAAATAAGGTGTGATTTTTCTGAATTTCAAATAGGCTCAAAAAACATGTCTTATGGGTTGCATAACTTTTCCATATGTACGTCTAAATATATGTTAAAAACATTTCAGGCAGCATTGCTCGCACAAATATTTTGTGGATTGTTACATATTTAAAAAGTACGAGTATATACAAATACTCTCCAAATTTTTAGATACATTTTTCATAAACATGAAATTATAAAATCATAAGAGTGTGTTTGAGTAGGACATACGTTCAAAGCAACAGATAATCGTTGGGCTTATAGACACCCAGTTGTACCCGTGAAGAACTAAAAATGTGCGGATAGTGGCCAAATGCACATTGAGTAAATGATACGCAATTCTTGAAATGGCAGCAAATGTTAATAGGTAAATGATTTTTAAAAAGTCGTTGTAAATCGAGTTCAGCAATGAACCAACGAAAAGACAGATTTTTGTATAATAAATTAATTCTTGAACAACCTTTTTGTATTTTTTATTGTATTACACTTCCGTTGTACCCTTTTTTATTGAATTACACTTTCGTTGTACACCTGCGGAGTTCATTGTCATGCGCCAATTTCTTCCAACCAATCAGAATATCAAAAAAAATTTAATACCTCCAGGTCAGATGACCATAAAAGTCGACAGTTAAAATGAATTCAGTAATGTTTACCTGAAAGTACGTGATATTATTATAAACCGACTAAAATGTCTAATCTGAATTGGAGAATTTTAAAATCTGATAAAGCTATGGAAAATGTGCAATTCGGATGCAAATTACGGTGTCATGTTTCCATACTGAGGGTATGTTCCCGGCTTTCTATCCGGTTCCGTTCTGACAGTTTTACCATGCCGTTGTCTGTAGGCTCGTCAAAGCTGTGTCGAAGGTAGAATATTTCTACTCTATTAAAACGTTATACTTGTAATGGAACTTTTGCGGTAGCTAGTATGTGATCAAATATGCATTTATTTAAATCCTTGATTTATAATTAATTTAAAAAAACACAGTTTCTTCGGTATATTATTTTAATTTTATTTTACACATGAAAAGAAATATACATAATTTGCGAAAAAGACAACTGGTTATTTAATTTGGACACACAATTTTAATGAATCTGGGTTTGTTGCCTTTCATTTGTCGTGTCCTCAGTAAACTAGGATTTTGTCTGTATCTCACTGAGGTTATATAGCATGAAAAAATAAATCGATACTTCTTTCCAATTTTTGATTTTCTAAAACCCGGTTGCACATTTTTATCAACCTGACAAACAGTGACACTCAATTACATATGTATACATCACGCGAAATCAATTTCTTCACACGTCATCACTCTAGACAGACCAAAACGTTCATCCCACAATATACCGCACATATAAATATAAAAACAAAAATATATAACAATATAAATATAAAACAACAAAAAACACCATAATCAAGAGCTCACACAAACTTTTCCATAAGTCATTCCTCTTGCAAGCCCAAGTACTACAACTCCTGTCGCAACAACAACCACACTCCGATCGACTGCCTAAATTGTTTTCCTCCCTTTGCCTTTATTGAATTTGGCACTCTTTTGCATGTCATGGAAGCTAAATAGGCATATTGCCAATTATAGAGATTATTAATAACTTAATCTACAATAGACCAGTGAAGTTTTCATTGAAAATTACACTCATAAAAAAGCCTTATCGGCACTACCCTCAAGAATAACTTATTTTAAGTAAAACTTTGTATCGACAGTATTCAAACCCCGGGTTGGAAATAAGCATCACTACACATGACGAGAAATAAACGTCATTTTCGAAAAAAAAACAGGTAATTTAATTTGGACATACATTATTTTAATGGATGTGGATTTGTCGCCTTTCATTTGTCGTATCCCCAGTAAACTAGGCTTTTGCCTGTCTCTCACTGAGGATACTAACTTCGTAGTTTATTACTGAGATTTTGCTAACTCTTGTGTTATCAGTTATAAATTTTTAATGATTTAAATAAATGACCAACGATTTATCATCGTAAAATAATATTACTATGCGAGAAAAAAAAACTTTTAAAGTATATTTCTATTTAATTACATATTTTTACCCGACCAAATCAGGAAGCAACCCATTTATAATTCTCGCGAGTGTTTCCTGTGACCTTATTTCTCCGTTGTAACTATTTGCTTTTTTGTATTCTATAAAATCCTTTTCTAACTTGCCTAGATTGATTTTTGGCCGTTATAGAGATCTTATTTTCCTCACGATAGTGATGCTCTAATACTGAATGGAATTCGAGAAAGATAAGCATATAATAAATGTAAATGCATTCATTTGAATGCGGCTCAATATTTGGAGCCGTACATCGCTACGGGAAGTGCAATGGTCACCACTTTGATGTTGGCTGTCTGCCGTTGACTTTATAAAATGGGGAGGAGTTTGATTGACACTAGCCTTGTACTGTCTCATGTATACCATATTTATATAAATACATTTCATTCGTGTCTTATATTTGTCAGTTCAGCAATAAACAATGACACAAATTTGAAATTTATATTTCAAACTTGATGTTTGATTTATAATATTCTGACTAGAGCGTAGAGATTTTCTAGCATCTATAATATATTTATAGATGTTAGAAAAGTTATAAAAAATGCTGAATAGCATTTTGGGATAACTTAAAACTGTCTTCCAGAGCAGGTTTTGCATCTTGATGACTCTCTTGATCTAGTGGTTTTTTTCATTAAGTATTTACGCTTCGATACCACTTTTAGACCTTCTATTATAACACAAACGCTCCTTAGCTGCCGTTTACAAAACCTTAATTTAAGTGTTTTTTAAGATACCTTTTATCACAAATTAGCGCTATTCAAGTAATTTCTTTATTTTTATTACAATATTTGAATGGTTAATTTTGACGATAAACTACTACAACTGAATGTATAACATATTGCATATTATCAGGAGTACCCTATGAATGTAGCACCTAGCTTTTTATTAATTTGAAATGAAAACAGTTAATTTCTGTTGAAATTAGATTTCTTAGCATAACTTTGTAGGGTTAATTCTCAATTTGTTCAGACATTTAATAATGGCTTATTATCCTGAGCACTTAAATATTGATAATCTTAAAATTTGTAATCACTAGTTTTATGTTATTAATGGACTATACATCACTAGGTTCTATTCCAAGTGAAGGCTAACTATATATGTTAAATATCATCCTGCATTTTATGTCATTTCATATTTTGATTGATTAAGTGATAATATTTAATCTAAGATAACATTTATGCTCAAGATGATACAAACATAAAAAAACCTTTGCCAATGTCAAACATTTTTAAACAATAAATATTAGTGGCTGAGCAATTAAAATAATTTCCTTAAAAAATAATGACCAAAAAACAGACCAAAAATAAATACCAGAAAACAGACCAAAAATAAATACCAGAAAACAGACCAAAAACAAAGACCAGAAAACAGACCAAAAATAAAAACCAGAAAACAGAACAAAAATATTTACATGTTCTAAGTCTAAAAACCAAAACTTCATTCTGATTGGTTTATTTTTATATCTCGATTGAATGAATTCTAAATAAAAAAGCATGAATTATGATCGAAAGCTAAGTTGTAGATATGCAAATGAATTATTAAACGGATCGTGTTTGAGACGTAAAAGCTCTTACATGTATGGATAGAAAACCAATAATTGACTGAAACTTTGAATGATAACGTCTATCATATGATGTATGATGAAGAAGTAGCAGAGCGGTGAACTGGAAAGGCCAACAAACAAACAGAGATTGTTTATTAGCCTTTCCAGTTCACCGCTTCTCTTTCTTTACGTCGTCCTTTACTGCCCATGCAGTGAGACTCTGGAATCAGTTACAAACCAATATAAGACTCGCTCCGTCCTTGGCATGCTTTAAGAAGCGACTGAAAAAAAATCTTAATTTCTAGTCAGTAAAATAACGTGTTTCATTCCTGATTTTTCTTTTTCTTTCCTCTCCACCATCCCTTCCTTTCCTTTTGATTGATGATATCTCACTTTATATGAAAAATAGTGTTCGGGTGATTGTCCGTCTTTGTGGGGTTCGTGGGCATGTGCTCACGTATATGTTTATGGATTTCGTGGGGATGGATAGTCATTTGAATGATTTATGCGACCACGTAACTTGCTTCATTTACTTTTGTCTGGTTGGTTGGAAGAGATTGCCGCCTGGCAATAAACCCGCCAGATTGTATTGCAATAAAAGTGTTAAATAAATAAATAAGAATTAAATATAGTATAACTCAGCATCCAAGGAAAATAAATGATAAAAGAGGTAGATGCCAAATCCCTTAACTCGAGACCATACGCGAATGGTTTGCTTTCAGTTTATATGAGTTGTTTTCAATTGTAGTCACTAAGGTAAAGAATGCTAACAACCAGGTGGTTTTAGATTCAATTCTCAGTGGTGTCAAATAAAATAATCCGAGTGTATTGTTTTTCCCAACCAGCTATTAAATATCTATCTAGTTGGTTAGGAGAAATTAACACATTATAAAAAGTTTCCCCAGGTTATACGAGTACTATATACATCAGAAGTTTATAAGACACAATACAAAGACTAGTAACTTGAAAATGTATTATGTTTGAGAAACATAACAGATTATTTTATTGAAAATAAAAATATTAAGGAAAATATCTCCACAAAAAACAACTTTCAATTAAAAGAACAAATAATAATAAAAAATGGTTCAAAATAGTTACAAAATAAGTCAAGCATATTTTTTATTCCTACATACTTTGTCCTTTTTGTGAATTTATCTGAACTCGGAGCTTATATTTACTGTGTAAATGGACTTTTCATTGACGTACAAAGAAGACGTTTTGATTAAAGGTTGTTTATTTTATCCTTATCAATATTATTTTTCATATATTTCAGGTCCTCGCAAGGTTATGCCGCCCTTCAGCCGGAGGTGGTGCACCAGCCATTGCAGTGTCCGGCCCAGGCTCGGGTGCCGGTGGGCCTCGCCGCCCAGACCTGGCTTGGGTCATGGCCGGCACGGGGGACGCTTCGCCCCCATCTGCACACAAGTAACTACTTTACAAACGATAAAATTGAAACGAAACGTGCAATAATCGTATTTAAATCACTCACAGTTCTAATTTTTTATATGTATATTTGATAGTGAAATATATCTAGATTAAAGCAGCTTAAACAAATAGTGTTGTAAGTTTTGGTGAAGGGGAGTTCTCAGAAGTTCTATAGTTAAACAATCATATTTATTAGAGTGTAAATAACGGACGACGTGTAATCAGAGTCCTGGTAAAGGAGTGCCAGCGGTTCACTTATTATGTCCGTAGGTGGCGAAGTCGCCAGCCATGTGCGTGTGAACTGTTCCGCCGGTACGCGCATTTTAAATGGATACATCGCACACACCAACCATCATACTATTTTTCAGTTCCGATGGACAGAGAGAACAGAACCTTTCAACACATAATTAACTATTCTCTTCTACATCCATACAGTTCCTTTTGTTTCTCTTATTCCTTACATTTCCTTCGTTTGGCTAAACCGTACTTTTTTTAAATTTTATTCTTAACTACGAGCCTCATTCATGCTTGCGTTGCAAGTTTATTTAGTCAGTTTTTCATTTCGAATCCCACTGATTTTCAGTCCTACCCGTTAAACATATCCAAACTACCTCAATGTGATCTTTTTCAGCCTACTTAACGCTTTTGGGTCCCATTCATCCTTTGCTCGACTTCTTGGCATAAAATAAATCAGATTAATAACTTCGTACATATTCTTACAGCAGTAATGTTCCTGCATCCAATAATTTATGATAAAGCTTGGTTGAAAAACGAAAGACAATATTAAAGAACAATTAATTGAAGAGCCGGTCTGGTAATGTTGTGAACAAATTATATATATTGTTTAAATAACTCTGGCATCACTTTGTGGAACGCCATAACTAATATAACATTAAAACACGGTTACTTTGTTTTATCCCACTTTATTATAAAGTGGAATAAAACAATGTAACCATTTGTTATTATATTTAAATTAAATAATTTTCTGCAAATCTTTTTTTTTTATTTAACATTAAAGGTGAATGTTATGAGATAAATGCCGATACACTGTTGTGCAGTTTGGCAAACGCGTAAATTAAACGCATGTAACATAAATAATTAAAAATTATGATATAAATAATTTAAAAAAAAATTAAATAATATATAGTTTTTTTACTCATTTCAAGTTTTACTCATTTGTTTCATTTGAATTTGGTTCATCTTGGGATAAGAAATAAAAACATGTGTTGTAGAAATAGTCAGTGAAAGTAATTTTAAAACTGTTTTAATTAACATTGGTTTTTTGTTTCATAAACATAAACAGAATTCGGTTACAGGACGTGTAGGTAATACAGTGTGAGCTTTTCTAACGGGTTGCAGGTTTTCCAAGAGCACGGAAGAGTGGAGGCGCGCCCCGGGGTCTACGCCTCAAAGCCGGGACTTCTCGGATCCAAGAGGTGCCCTGCAGGGCGCTGTGTCCCATTGCCGCCCCCCTCCTACTGCGGACCCGCGGATGCAGGACTACAACAGATGGGTAAGTTTAACTATTCATTATTTTATTTACTTTGTTTATTTGATACTTCTTTGATTTATTACCCTACGGCAAAGTTTTCCAACTGCAGTCAGTTATTAGTATGTGGGATTATAAAGTTTTAAGGTTATATATAAACAGGTTATACTTGTATATAATAATAAAAAAATGGGTCAATATTATTCAAATGTTAACAATTTTATTCGTCAAAGATACGATATCCGTGACGAAGATAGTATGTCATCCTGTTCAGACATATTTTATATCTCACTATCAGAGATTATCTCACCTAAATTGACTTAATGTAACTTACAAACTGTCTTGTAAACATTAAAAACTCAGCACTTTACATGAGATATTTTCACAAAACAGCCGAAAAAAGAATTTCATTTATCAAAGATTTCAGCTAAAACTTTGTGGCCTCCACGTTAGAATATTTGATAATAAATAACTTTTTTATTCCACTAATTATATTAATCCCCGCAACAAGTGTTTCTACCTCCTATCCCGAAGCTTTCTTCAGGTGAAAGGATCCCGGTTTTTTATTAGAGAAATGCTTATATCAGACTAGTGTAATGTTATTTTACTAGGCAACTTGAAACAGCAGAAATGCGAATGCTTAGGTGGTCGGCAAGAGTATCACTGAAAGATAAAATTAAGAGCTCACGCATTCGTGGTAGCCTGGGAGTCACTGACATAAATAGTAAGCAGGAAGAGCGACAACTGAGATGGTACGGGCACATAAGACGGAGACCACCAGACCATACTGTAAATTAGGTAATGTCTGTGGATCTTCCTCGACAGCCATCCAGAGGAAGACTAAAGAACTCCTGAATGACTCAATGCTTCAAAAACCTGCAGAGAAATGGTCTAGATGAAAGCGACACCCAGAACCGAAGAACATACAGCCTGAGAACGAGAAGAGCCGACCCCAACAGCCTCTACATAGGCAGTGAGTTGGGACAGTGCCAGGAAGAAGAAGAAGTGTAACGTTATTTTACTATAGACCACCCCCATCAAAAGTGTGTATTGTATATTTATGGAAAGATTGTAATAAATTAATTAAAATATTTAATGCGAATATATTTTCGAATTCTACAGTATTAGTGCAGAGAAAAATGTGAGGTGTGAAATCTTTTACATAATTTTTTATTTATCACTTTGCGGTTAATTCTTATGGTTTTGTGTATATCTAATCATGGAATCATTTCTCCTGAAGATACCCTCGGAATAGTATTCATTTACTTATTATTATTGACATTTTAAATTTGAAATGAAAATAAATAACATCCATATAAAAGGTCTTTCAAATTGAGCGGTTTTTCAAATTCTAATTTTTTTAATTCTTGAATAAAACACACAATTTGCTTTGATTTAAAAAAAACTTTAATTGGTCATTGAAGTATAATGTATGACATTTAAACACAAAAAAAATATCCACCAAATGTCCACTTCTTGCAGCTCCACAGATGTCCACTCTTTTGTCAAAAATTTCAATGACATTTTTGGCATAATTGCAGTTCTAACTCACCATTAACGCAAAAAATTTCATCCTTCAGCTCAGGAATTGATCGACGGTTATTATTATAGACCTGGTTTTTCACGTAAACCCCAGAGAAAATAGTCCAACGGTGTCAGATCACATGATCTTGGTGACCAATTAACGTCACCGTTTCCGGATATTGATATACGTACAATACTTCAACAATTTGAACGCGTTGTTTTATTGTAAACGACTTCATTTTTATAAATGTCATATATTACACTTCTCAAATGTCACAAGCCAGGCAAGTTCGCGACGCCATCTGTGTTTTATCCAGGAATTAAAAAAAACCGCTCAATTTGAAAGACCTTTAGCGTATGTCCTAGTAGGATGTGCTGATGATGATGTTGTTGACATCGCTGTATTCGCTTTAGTCGAATTCTGTATTTCTTTTCGTTCGGGGTCATCAATTTAGCGGTATGCTTTAGTCGTACGTCGTGATGATTATGATTTGTTTTGTATTTAAAATAAAATACGTCGATTCAGGAATGCGAAAAAGTGAGAGTGAATAATCAATAAATAGTAAACAGCGATGAATGGTCAAGTGAATAATAACAAGTGCCCTTTATTTGTCGATAAGTAGGTATATATACAATTTCAGAACGGGGCGCGTGAATGAATGCGTCCGCGGTATATCTTGATCTCACTCCTGTGCGTACCGAGGTGGTCGCAGACGTTGCCAATGATATAGTGGGTAGAATATTTATTGCCGAAACGGCGAGACAACGCGATGCGTTCTCTCTCTACCGTGGAATGCGACGTAAATATTATTTGCGTGTAAACATTATTGACGTTCTGGTATGTGATCTTTGTACATATTCAAAGGTTGATTCATCGGTCGTTGACCATGCATGTTGACAATATTTAGGGATGTCGGTATTACCTACAGACCCTTTATTTGTAAGTCTTTTGCAATTCATTTTTTCAATCGCCATCTTTCACGCCATCTATGTTTATCCAAGAATTAAAAAAAAACGCTCAATTTGAAAGACCCTTTACTTATAATTATTTTGTTGCCTTTGAAAATATTTTGATTGTAAAAATTTTAGTGCACTCAAAATAAAACAACATTTGAAAGTAAATAAACAAATTTGATTAATCACCAAAAAAGGCGAGTACAAATTTATTTTTTTCTTTAATGATACGTGGCAGGGGAATGGAGCAGGGGTCATAAAGTAGGGGGTTATAACTTATACATTCAAAATTTTCCCGGTGTTATATTTGGTAGGGTAATATGCAAATAGGATAATAATTCTGTTGTGTCAGGTCGGTATTGTAGAAGTTCTATAAAGGTATCGAGTAGAGAAGTAACATTTTCTGAAGATAATTCAGTTTGGGCTCGGAAATGAAATCTCGGACAGGGCGTGCGGCCCATAATTGGGGTCCTGGCCCGATGCCCGATAGCGCCACTGTCACGCTATGTGCGCCATGTTTTGCAGGGACGGTAATAAGGTTTGTATTGCCCAAGTTGAAAACACTTTCAAGTTCCACGATAGAAGTCAATTTTAAGTCATCAGATAGCAATGTGTAAATCATGTTCTAAAAAATAATATAAATTTAAGAAGTCTTTATTTTATTTTCTTCTTCTTCCCCGTGATATGTCAAGTCCCCCCAACGTTGAATATCACTTGAGAGTAGACATCTTTGTCCCAGGTAGCCCGAAAAAGATCTCCAATGCCCTTTATGCCAGTCTAATCACGTATATTGCGGAGCAAGGAGATTTGCCTCCTGCCAACACCTCTTCGGCCAACTATTTTGCCTTGGATGAACAGGTGCAGTAATTTGTACTTTGCTCCTCTAAGTACATGACCCGAGTAGGACACATTTCGGAATTTAATATTAGTCAGCAACTCTTTATCAACTTTGGCTCTTTGAAGAACCCTTGTGTTGCTGACTATATCCGTCCAGGTTATCCGTAGCATTCTCCGGTGCATCCACATTTCGAATGCTTCCAGTCGGTTCATACTACCAACTTTGAGGGTCCATGATTCCACTCCATGTAATAACACTGATCAAACGTAGTATTTGACTAACCGTTGTCGAAGTTTCAAGTTTAGATTATCATAAATTAAATTATCATTGTTATATTTGATCTTTAAAAATATTGAATAAAGGTAAAATTTATGAGTTTGTACGTTTCAGTGCCACGTTTAATGATATCTTATTTATCACAATCTGAGGTTTCATAAGAGTTATTTCATGTGTATTCACATACTTTTCACCTTACATATTTAGATTATCTTGATACACGTTTGAGAAAAATAAAAATATTTATTTGGCAAGTAGTTAATTTTTAAACACTGATTTTCATACCAATATGATATTTAATTTACTAGCAATCACATTGAAAATAGTTTTTAAATCCATTGCCATTGTTATTTCATGTCTTCCCAATCAATAATGAATCAAGTAAATTATTGTCTATCAATAAGACGCTATGCTTGTCTTGTGCTGCTTTATGCTATCGTTATGTTGTCGTTTCTTAAGAGTCTTGCTTCTTCGTTGTGTGTGACGTGATCGTCTCTCTTTTTTTTAACATCTGTAGCTTTTTTGCAGCCATCTTATAATTTTGTTCCATAGTAATAGGCATATAATACTAAAGATAAAATTTTTATCCTACAGATAAAAATAAAATAAGGTTATTTTACCAAAATAATTAGATTAAATCAGTTTCTGGAATGAAACTGTAAATTTTTAATAATGTTAAATTTAAATGAAACAAAACTCAGAACAGTATATACGAGTATAATATAACATATCTTATTAACAAAAAACTTGTCACAAACAATTTACAGTCAAATTTATTTATTTATATAGTAACCATATAAAGTTACTGAGAGTGATATGTGAATGAAATAATTTAGTGTTAATATGTATAATAAAGGTTAGAAGAAACAAGCATTCTCACTCATTATAAACTGCTTTCTCGTTTTAATATTTATGTATTTTTTTGCTCAGTAATAATGTCTTTTCTTCGTAATAAATGCTTTATTTGATACTGTTATTTTACTCGTATATCTTATAATGATATCAAGAAGTAACAGCTGTAAAATTGTATTCGAAAAATAAAAATTATCTATGACATTTGTTAATTAAATAATTATTCTTGAATAATAAGTATAGCAATATTTTATGTTGCATATGAACGTAAGTATAACTAGTTTTATATTATTTATCGAAACACACATCTTAAAATCATAAAAAAAAATATGGTGTATATTATAATTTCAGATCAATAAATTTATAAATTTCTGAACCGGCCCTGGTTTGTAGAAACTGAAACCATGTATTTCTATTTGGGTCATTTATGGCACGTCACAATATGTAATATCAATCCAACCGGTTCATTATGGCACTTATTGCGAAATTACTCCAAGAGGGTGATAAATTCCGGCAATCAAATCAGAGCCCGACTCAGCGACCTGAATTAAAGCTGAAAACCGAAATCTGAAAACTTGAAACTGAAACTGAAAGCTGAAAATGTTAAGGAAAAACTCTGATATGTTTTGTAAATATAATCCTTTTCGAGTTAATGTTTCCTTTGTTCTTTTTTCACAGTTCTTGGACAAATAACGTCGTGTTAAAATTGTATGATTTTTCTATTCAATTGGACGTCACTTTTCAACCTCGTTTTCGGATATTTTGTTTACTTAACCCCCTTTTGTTAAAAGGCAATCAATTTTTACAAATTTTATGTATCTAACATTGTTACAGGTTTAAAATTTCTTGATAATTTCACATAAATTATCTTCGTGACCCAGTTAGTCAGATACCTGTCTTCCGATACGGAAGTTTCGGATTCAACTCCTGTTGGTGCCCATTTTTAAGGGGTCTTAGTGTAATATTCACTTCAAGCATATTTTACATACTTTGAATTGGTGTAAGGGAGTGAATTGCTACATGGCAATACATTCATAGTATAAAAATGCAAACATTTAAAATATTCGTTTTCTTATGACATTTTGTGGCAGGTGTATTTTTATGTGTATCTTAGTTAGCAAGTTTATTATATCTTTTTTTATCAATTAAGATTAATTTTTCAATTAATTAATTTCAATATTTATAAATATTATATAATAGTAAGTTGTTTATAAGTAAATAAAAACTTGTCGCTTTTTAGACTAAAACCTCCTAACCCTCATAAGGTGAATGCAGTACTTGATTTATTCAATTAATAGTGTAAAAATATAACGAAAGTTTGCTTGTTTCATATTCGAGTTTTGTGAAAAAATATAAATTTTCAATTTAAACAAAAATACTGACAAATATAAATTAAACGCAAAAAGATTAGTTTTAATTAGGCCAAGGCCACACCATAGTGCTTCGTTAAGTGCTAAGCTAGGTGTTACGTAACTAATAGACTAGGTGACTTCATGTTCGCCCACACCAAAGTGCATGCCATAAATTCATTTGATATTTGGGAGCGATTGAGTCAACAAACGATGCCACTCTTAAAACTAACCAATTTCATTACAACTTACCATATTTATTTACTTCCTGTGCAACTTCATTTCAAAGTGATTTTATTACAGGTACATTTTTGTATAATTTGCTTGGTGGGTTTCGCAAAGGCTCCCTTTTATACACAGCTGTTATTAAAACTAGCGTGGCGCGAAGCGTGCAGTGTGGCCATTGCGATAGTATGCTGTGTGTTGGTTCGCTAGGATATGTCGCCTAACTCGCAGCGTAGCTCTAAGCACCAAGCGAGGCTCTTACCTGTGTGGTCGCGGCCTTAGGGTATTTTACTCTCATATCATTAGATTAATAGAAGTAAAATGCTTGACGTTAAAAAAGACTTGACATAAACGAAGTATTTCGAAAACATATTAACAAGTATTTTGTAACTAAACAATAATGGCATTTTATTTTCATTATATTGTTACCAAGGACTTTACATTAACGGTGCATTCTATGATTTTGGGTTCGATTCCCTCCAGTAATTAAAAATTAATAAAAAAACAAATTCGCGAGAATGACGAGTTCCCTGACTACTTAAGTAGTCCCACTTATAGATCGACTGTTAATTTTTTAAGCTTAATCAGTTAAAGCTTTAAATTATCTAGAATTGGCATATTTTATAATAAGTTTTATTGTATTTACTCATATATTTGCATAGTGACTTTAATTTGCTACACAAATTATCCTCGTATGGTTGGATTGCCTTTAAGAAAAAGAAATTTTAAAATCCAAAGGCACGATTTACGAGGCCGAAGACAATTTTGCCTCCCAGCCACGCACGCACGTAAGATATTTCTTCAACGCTAGGTCGGGTGTTTTGAGGTGTATTATACAAAATACGAGTAGTTAATACATAAGAAACAAATTAAATGAAACTATTGTTTACAAAATTGTAATATTATTTTAAGAAAATGCCATTGTTTATTTTTATTATAACATATGTGTGACTAAACCGGTTTAGTAGCTGACATACGAAATTATCAGGAAGTTATTTACTGTATTTTTATGAGTTCTTTCCAAGTTCAAAAATTGGTAAATGTCTTCACTGATTAACCTAATATCATTTATTCACTCGCTTTTGTTAAGTAAAATGTCGCTTTTCCTTTTCTTTAATCATAACCGATTTCAAGCAAACTTAACCACTTTCAAGTAAAATAAACGGTAGTAACAGATGGCCAGCGGTTCTAACTTACCCAAATCAAAGCGCCATTTAATATTAACTTTGTACCGTAATAAAATAACGGGGTTACATAAACGGAAGCGATCCATTAATTGTATTTTCTGAGGCAACACAGCTGACCCCGATCTGAGGGGCGGACTTGAAGCCTGACATTCTGCTCGCTTCACTTGCCCGATTTATTAGTTCTTTATTAATAATTCTCTTTAATATCTGGGACAATCTTTACATTTTCTGCGTAAATTTTATTAACGTAACACATTTTTTTATACTTGACATGTTTTCAATAACTGGTTTAATTTGTGTACCTGTGAAATAGGGCACCCTGAAAGCCTCATTTTGTTTACATAACAGTTTTGTAAAATAATATTTCTTTTGATAATCACATAGACTTCAATGATTAAGAGGTTGAAAGCCTGTCTTGCGTTCGGAGGATTTGGTTGATTCTCAATAGAGATGTAATGAAATAAATGTTTTTTTTTAACATGTAAGATTTTATTATTTATGACTTTAATAATATGACATGACCTCCGTAGTCTTGTTGGTAAGTTGCATGTTTTGGGGGTTGCGGGTTCTATTCCCATTAGAACCCAAATTATTATTAAAAAAAAAAGGATTTTGATCTTGTTTTTACTTAAGGCATTTAAAACACTTTTTTTGGTTGGTTATAAAGATTGCAAGATTGTATTATATACAACGAAAGTGTAATACAATCGCGCCTTGGGGTTTGGAACCACTGGAGTGAATACAAAACTTGCAAACACGTGTTGACAATACTACCGCACGTAAAAACGCGACAACCTCGCACTCGTCTAGAGACTATTCAAACCCTTATCAGATTTAGAGATTTTTTTAAATATTAACTATCGTAAATCAAAACCCCAGCCCTCCAGGTGAAAGTCCAGCGTTTTGTCAACTAAGTCACGATAGTCGTCTTATATAAACAATAAAGACGTTTTTTTTTAAGTTTTCTAAAATTGAAATAGAAAAGTTCTTAAGCACCTACTTGAGTAGAATTTTCTTTTTTCTCATGTTCTATATTACTGGTAATTTGAAATATTAGATAGTAATTTTAGCATGAAATGGTCTGCTGGCACGATAGTAATAAAAATGAATATGAAAGAGTTCTGATATTTTTAAATGAATGATCATAAGTAAGGGGAATTAATGTAGGTTTAAAAATAGTAAAAGTGGTTCACATCTGATTATTTTAAATTATTATTATGAAATTACTTCAAAATGAAATTCTAAATAAATTTCAAGAATTCCACCTTTATTTTCTAAAATTCAAAAAGCATGAATTTGATGGTATTTGATTATTAATAAATTTTAGTTTTTTGTGATTTTATTGCGATTCAAATATGAATTTAATTACCTTAATTGCCAACTTAAATTTTTATCTAAGTCACTTCGTATGAAAAATACTTTATTAGATTTTTTTTTATTTTTGTGATTATCAAAAATCAAACCAAAAACTCTCGAAAGAATGCGCATACAAATACACTATCACACCGTTTCCTTGCTGAGGTAGGCAGAGATGACAGAGTGCCAAAGTTTCCCATCTCGACACGCATGTTTCGCCTCTTTCACATCTATACACTTTTTCATATAGTTTTTATGATTCTCTGACTTTTCCATTTCCTTATTTTAAAACATCATAATCTTGATCCAACCCACATTTGCACCGTATTTTTTTTTCTTAATACATCTTCGTTTATTCATTCCACGTGCCCAAACCCTCTCAGAGTGCTCTTCTTCAAAATAATTCATACCATCACCCTAAAAGCTTACATTCATCCATAATCATTTCATTCCGTATTCTGTCATACATTTTCACCTTAAGTATTATTTAAGTGTACGGCGTAATTCGGTTCTCTTTAGTATTTTTCCACGTCCACTTTTTACTTCTGTAAACTATCGTCTTGCAGATGTTATACTGCTCGGTTCGAGTATATATATTTTAGTGTTCCGTTGATTTCCTATAACTCCGATAAAACCCTGACAAAAATTCATACGAGTAGTTAAATAAAATTAATAAACATTGTTAAATATAACTTCATTTTTTTCATCAACCCATACAACAGTTTGATATATCCAAAACAAGCTAGTTGGTTAGAAAAAATGCTGTATAGCAAAAATCCCACCAGATGTATTATGTATAACAATGTACACAAAATAATTTAAGTAAATTAAATACTTGATGGCCGCAAATATAACAGGTTAAATCTTGAAATAAATTTGAAAATTTTGTTTCCAATTAATAAAAGTTTTAACAACGTTCGTGTATTTAAGATAATTTGTATAGTTACGTGTCGTCATAAAAAGTTTCGTTTCGTAAATAATGTTTCGAGTGCAGTTTTTAAGCATTCCTAAATAAATTCAAACACACCTTAATAATAACAATTAATAAATTACTTGTATGCTGTAGTTTATGTATAAATTCTGCGTGTGAAATTCAACTGTCCAGAACAGGCACTAAGTTCGGTGAGACGTCTGGTATAAACCTTCTTCTTGGTCGATTGCTGATGCTTGGTGGACCTGATCTTTTTGGTCCATTTGGTCTCTCGGAGTACTGCCGACACGGAAGACCCTGCCTTCGTCAGTTGTGTAAGATTCGAGATATATAAATTGCTTTATAATATCAAGATCCTGAAGAGTATTAATTTTTGGGTTGATATAAAGCATAGTTTTGATAGAATTATTGTGAAATGTTATAACCAATCGGGATTGTTTTGAAAACCCAGAGGATTTTTACGAGCCACTCATTGCTGTTATTGGAGAAAACAAGTTTGCATCTACGAATCAGATAGTCATCACCAGTTTGCATTTATGAAACAGTTAAATTTATATAGCATCTGATGTTTAAATAAATATTTAGGTTATTTAGACTTGCTAATAAGACTTCCTTTAGAATTCGTATAGACGTCCTAAATTTTTTTACAAAAGGTTTTTTAGAGTCCGTTTAGAAGCCAAGAGATATATACACCATCACGCCATTTCCCTGTCGGGGTAGGCAGTGAGAACATTGTGTCAAATTTTCCTATCTCGACACACATTCTTCACCTGTTCTTCAATACATCTCATTCAACTCCAGCGACTTTTACGTTTCCTCTTTTCAAAATATCATTCACTTGATTGTACCATACTTTCTTTTATCTTATTCTACCACATTTACACTTTAAATTGATTTTTTTAGTCTTTCTCTATTAATTTCCCGATAAATTCAAATAATCGTTGTCAAAAAATAAGCAATAATTTTGAAACATTTTTCCCCATTTCATAAAATTAAAATTAATCACAAATAATAAAAAAAAATATTATATCGTATTTTTTGCATATCATAATAGCAAAATGTAAATTAAATTCTGTAGGAAAATTGGAAAAGGAAAAAAAGCAAAATAAAAGCTAAGAAAATGTTAAAGCAGAAATAGCCAACAAAAGCACGCTAGTATCAGATTGTTGAATAAATCAGGAAAATTTCTACTGACCTTCAAACGTCTTATGTTACCTGCAGAAAGCGAGACTTGATACATTCTGTGCGATTGCAATATTTTAAGTATTTGGTACGTATAAAAGTTCATTTTATCACTAATAACGTTTAATTTCTTTTAAAAATCAAACCTGTTAAATCAGTCGAGTAGGAATGAAATAAAATTTGGTTTGAAAAATATTTGCCAGAACCATGGGCCAGTTGTCAGTAGACATGTTTCTCAACTAAGGGTTCTGAGTTTTACTCCATGATGTTCCAGACAAGTTTTACTTGGAGGCCTTTTTCTTTTGACTAACATACATCATTGGAGCGTTCTTGGGATAACCAATGTTATGATAACGCTGTATACATTTCTACAGTGCTTTTATCAGAGACAATTTCTAAATATACAGTCGATAATTGTATCGGACGTATGCGTCACCATAAAATATGATTGATATATTATCTTGTTATTTTTTTATGTATAAATTCTTATGTTTGTTGATGTACGTGTTGTGTCAAGACCGCAATGAAATGTTCCTTATCCATCGCGCGAGACAGTATCAAAAGTCGGTCGGCCCATGCACGCGAAAACGTGCGAGAAATGTGATATCTCGCAATTCATGACGGCATGCACGGGTGAAAACAGGCGCTTACGATGAGCGATTGGGCGCACATAAGGAGCGCAAAAGTAAAAAAATACATTCTCAGTTCAATACTGTCTTTCACTTTCGACCAGCTTCTACCTGCTAAAGAGGAATCTCTTCACCCTGCTACTTTTCACCGGAAAAGCATAAAGTGAGCCAAAATCTCCCATTATTGAGCGGCAGTCATCCACCTGTTCAACAGTCTTTTTACGGTGCAGTACAATAATAATATTGATAAAAAAATTATTTATAAAACGCCGTTTAGGATAATTTACAAGCTCTCCTAAAGGGCGCTCTTACTCGGAAGTCCCTGCGAAACATGACAACTGTCTTCCATGTGACAGTGTTAGCAGGGTTGATCCCCGTTGGTACCCACTTTTCAAAAAAATATATTTGTTTTCCCTTTTATAAAAAAGGGTGTGTCCATTTCAGATCTATTTAACACGGTTGGTTGTATGAGTTTGTTTCATGCTAATTAACGCACCAGGTTATAATGTATATAACGAAAGCGTTCAATATTAAAATAAACATAAAATATAATTTACAATTATGCGTTTAAGAACAATTATTAAATTTAAAAATATCGTAGGATTTCTACAATGTCCACATTAATTACCAATAATATGAGGTATTTGTATACACAACTTGAAGACGTATATTGTGCTACTATGCCTGCTGGGTTTATTATTGTCATTTGGCAATTCTTCCCAAACAATCAAAAGACCCTTAACTCATTTTTACATGTTGTCAATTGACTGATTAACATTTTTCGATTAATTAGTATTTTTTCACTTCATTTACGAAAATTTCCGTTTCGAACAAAAATTATATTTACATTGTGCGGTTTCGGTTTTTACCAAATGTAAGAAGAAATCCAAAATTATAGTCGTTTTTCTGAACTTATTTTAAGCCACTAAATCATAAACCGGTTATTGCTTGTTACATATTATAGATTTCAAAACGAAGTTATCAAAAGTATTTATTCATATTGTAATTCTAAAAAGGGCTTTATTGGATGTACAGTATTTAAAACCGATGGTGTTACACCATAACATATATCAGAAGATCTACAAAGGTTTCTTTGTAGTTCGTCTTCTTCAGGCAAGTTTTTTTACTAAACGTATCTACCTAAATTCATACAGATACGGAGAAGTACCCCATCTATTGGTCGCAGCCGTCACCTTCATAATTTTGTTTTTCATAATATTTCTAATGTGGCAATAACAGTGAGTTTGATTCTCGAATCGAATGCCCTTCAGATGAGTCAGCTTTCTAAACGGCGCTTTATAAAAATTGTCCTTTTACTCCTTCTTCTCCCTGGCTCCATCCCAACTCACTTTCTGCGAAGGCTGTTGGGGTCAGCTCTCCTCGTTCTCAGGTTGTATGCTCTTCTATCCCGGACTACGTCCCCCAGGCCGTGCCTCTGCATCAGGTTATCTTTTTGCACCACCCATGAATTCTTTGATCTTCCTCTGGTTGTTATTCGAGGCAGATCCATGGAGATTGCCTGGTTCACAATGTGATCGGGTGCTCTGCGTCCAACGTGCCCACACCATCTCAATCGCCTCTCTTCCATCTTGCTGTTGATGTCTGTAACATCTAGACTTCCACGAATGCGTGAGCTTTTTATTTTGTGTCTTAGGGACACACCAGCTGATCATCTTAGCAATAAATGGTCGTTTTACTATTATTGTTTGATTTTCATAAGAATATTAGGAAAGCGAGAGAGAGAATTGGTCGATTTATTTTATGTTTTTATGATATTCTAAAAGTCAAAATGAAAATTTATTTTTCGCTTTCAGAAAATAATTATTACCTGAAATTCTCTATTCTTTCAGATAGAACTGTAACACCGCTGTTATAAAACATTAGACATGTTATAATTAAGGTTTAAATTGACTTTTTTGTAAAGCCTCATACAATAGCGGCAAACAGCGCGCGCTGCTACGTTACCACCCCTTCAGTTCGGTGCCACTATACCGCTACTGCCCCTGGAGGCAGTGCTCTTCAAACTTTGGCATAATATGTTTTAATTCTCCAAGAAATCGTGATTAAATTTGTGTTGTCACAATTTATTGCGTTTTTTTTTTCAGAATTTTGTTGAAATTATAATTTTACAATATTAAAACCAAATCATTTATATAATTGGAAACAATATATTACTTCATATCATTCCATTCGTTTTATGAAAGCCATTGACGCATTTCGTTCCATAAACGAGTGAATGCTCATTAGCTGTGATAAGTATAATAGAAAACACAACATCAAGTGAAGAATTAGGGTATTTGTCATTGTTGCCACCTGAGATGATTATGTAAATCAATAAGTGATAGGTATATCTTACTGCATAAAGGGCAAAGAGCTTCAGTACTTGCAGCTGGTCTTAGTAACCATCTTTCATCTGCGTCTCCTGGTATATGTTGTCAAACTCGTTCGAGGAGTTGTGAGCTGTCCAGCATTACTACAAAGATTAGCGTTAAATGTTCCTAACAATTACAGTAGACTGCGCCGGCAAGAACTGTTCTCAATGACATATGCAAGAACGGGTCCTCCAGCCGCTATGCCAGTTGGAAGGGCCTTAACTCTTTTGAATGAAACTGCTTCGGATGTTGACATATTTCATATCACATTACCAAAATCAAAAGTAAATTTTCTCCTAAGATTGAGCGCGTTAGAAAGCACTCATCAAGTGACTGAATATGTGTATGTTATATATCATATATATATATGCATACCTATATATTATACATAATTTTTTATTTTACATTTTTTTTTTAATGTTAACATTTCTTGTATTTTTTATGTAATTGGGCTAAGCCTGTTTTGAGAAAAGTAAATAAATAAAAAAAATAATAATAAATATACCATACTAAATTTGTATGATTTGAAGAACGTACTCTATGATATGTTGAAAAACTTTAATGCACAGATTGGAGAAAACAGCAGCACATAAAGCCAAATGACGTAAAACTGTTGCTATAATAGTTATCGGGGACCTAAAAGAGAATGATGTAGATCATCTGCAAGTGCTGACGATCCTTGCGCTGTATGCAACAGGATATGTCAAGGTATCATAAATTGGGTTACGTTGTCATTTCCGGTGGCGTTAACAAGTACCCGAATTCCTCCCTTATGTGCCTTCTATTATATTCATTAACAAGTAATAAACATTTACTAATTCATTCGATCTATCTATACCAGTATTTAAAACAACAAAACTGAAAATTAACATTTTGATTTACCCGTTCAACAAATATTTATTACGTTTAAATTTTAGGTATACGATTTAAGCATAAAAATAGGTCAGAAATGGTTACAATTGACATTTTGTCAACTGCAGTTATTTTTTTTATTTACAAGGTTTTACAAGGTACAGTACCTAGCGTAACTCTAAGCCAGTTGTCATCAAAAACTTTGTCAACTGGGTTGCTGTAAATTTCGTCGATTAAGTCAAATTACTTTAGTATTCAGGAAAAATGACTTCAATCAACTACTTCATAAAAACATCAGACATACACATACTTTATAAAATGATCAAAACATTGTTGTGTGCTTGAACTCCTAAATATTTGAAATTTGTTCTCGCCATTTCTCTGTCAAAATAAGTAGGGCACAAAACAGATTGTTTTTTATCGTGGTATACACCTTTTGTCTTATCTATATCCATACAACTTCTTACATAGCTCCTTCAATTTATTTGACGTTGATATTTCACACTTTTCTTAGTCTTTCTTTATCAAACGTAAATAAAATCAGCCAAAAAATATGTACATCTTTTTACCGTATAAAGCTTATAAATACGAGTTTATCGTTTGTGGAGAGAAAAATCTTCTTAATAACAAGTTTCGTTGTTTACTTTATATAACACCTGTTTTCAAGGCTAGGGGTTACGGGTTCAATTCCCGTGGGTGTTCAGATCTTTTGATAAAGATCCAGTTTGGTTTTCATTTAAAGCCTCTTGAAATCGTTTATGTAAATGGACAGATATTGCCTCATGGCAATACACTTGTCAAGTTGTACATTATACGAGTACATCAAAATTAAAGTACTCGAAAAACACAAAATACCCGTATATTATTCATTATAATTTGTGTTTTATGTAGTTTATCGATTGCCTAATATAAATTATCAAACCTCGACACACGCCTGATGATTTTCTATAGCAAATGGAACAAAAAAAACAGTATGTTTTTAAGTGAATAAACTAATAAACGTGCAGCCTTCAAGACAAAAAAAAACATCCCTTGTACCACAGATAGGGAAACTGTGTTAGGAGGGTGTATTTATTGCGCACCATAAATTGCATCAAGTGCCGATACGTGGCGGGGGCAGAGTGGGCGTATGGGTAGGTGGTGGCCCGCGTTTATTTCCACCCCCTCACCACACCCCCTTTATGCGGGATTCCTTTTGATTATATTATTAAAAAAATTCGCCAATATCACGCAACATGGCGGGCCTTAAGCCCCATGCACACGGACCCGTTTTCAATTATTCCACGCGAGTAGGGGAATTAATGATTATTACAGTTATTATTGGACCATAGTTTATAACCTCTGTAGAACACTTTTTATTTTACTGGAAAATTTCACTTTTTAAATGGTACACACTTATACAATAAAGTTTCATTATAATAGAAACAAGAAATCTAAAAACGTAATGTTTCCAGGTGATTGCTTCATTCCAACGCAAACCTGAAATCCATGCTTTAATCATAAAGGTAAATTTGATTTATTTTTGTCCGTATTCCAAATTGGTTTTACTTTCAGGCCTTTTTCATATAAATTTTCTGTTGTACTGACACTTATTGGCTGCCGTGTATATATTTCCAAATCGTGATGGGGGTTGTATTGCATTGCACATTTAATCTATAAAGTACAACCTGACAAACGTATTACCCTGTAGCAATCTCTTCCACCAAACCAGAAAGGTGTTAACCTTTCCTTCCCGGTGTTGGGTATCTTCTACACGTTGCTTCTAATAACCATCAATATCTCTATAAATATAATAAATACAAGGTTGAAATTTTAGGTATTCCTCCATAATATATTTACGCATTGATTTAAAAAATAATATTAATAATTATCAGAATTTATCGACTACATCGTAGGTGTTTTGTAAAGATCGAAAACAAATTCGCATTTAAACGCTGCGAGTGCCTCGTTTTGACGATAGGTGAAGAGTATGCGGGAAGCGCGACACTATATTCGCATCTCACTCTTGCATACTCCACTGAATTGCGAGGAGCTCAATTGTCTCAATCGTCGCAAGCGTAAGCCACGCCAGGGTACCGCTCCGCGCCGCAGTAGCTTCTGGACTTGCAAATAGATTAGATCCACGCCCGTTCCGTGAGCGTTGCCAGATGGTTTTTTAATGTTTTCAGCAAATAAATCTCCATTATTATAATTTTTAACTTCAATTATAATTAACTTAGGGGATTATCTATGAATGTTCTTATTTTTCCGATTTAAAATCGCAAATTTTTTATCACGTACTCACTACCCAACACCGGAGCGCGCGTTTCAATTTTAGCACCGTAAGAAGGATTAGCTGAAAACAAGATTAAAATCCCTTTTTACAAAATCTAGGTATCAACAGAAATCGACCCCACAACCTCCGACTTAGAAGACCGGCTTCTTATCAACTAGGAAGGGTCTACAGGTATCACGAAGTAATGCTTTATTTTCCGTTTTTTTTACCAAAAATCCGAAAAACTCGGATTTTTTCTCTAGGATATATTTTTTTATGTATTATTTATTAATTTTTATATATTATTTATTAATTTTTATCTTCAGTGTATTATGCTTCCATTAAAAGATTTTGGTGGATATTATTTCGAACCATTAATTTCTTTCAGTCTTTGTTTTTTTATATCGTTTAAGCATTAAGGAGGTATTCTTCTCTAGAAGTTTGAAAAAAACTTTTTTTCTTCATATTCTTAAAGTTTAGATCTTTAAAAATGTGTTCTAAAAAGGAAATTTTAAAATTCTCAATATTTACGAAGTTATAGCTATAAATGGGGCAGCAATTACGCCGCACCGGAATAACTCAGACAATAATCACAAAGATTTTTTTTTTTTTACCTGGTGAGTGTTTATTGCCATATGGCAATCTCTTCCAACCAACCAGAAAGAGGTTTTTATACGCCCCAAGTGTTAACCAGACTGGAATCCTATTTATAAAAATCTGGATTCCAGCGGGGATCAAACCCGCAACCTCCGGATCGGTAGACAAGTGTCTTACCACCAGGCCACGGAGGTCGCCTGGTCGACATAAAATCTCAAGTTCTATTCAACCGATTACCTTTAAATTCGATATGAAACTTTGATAAATGTTTATATCATTCCTACCTTGGAATATTCAAAACTATTTTTTTAACTATTTTTAAAAAATTTGAATAAAAGGGTAAAAAATTTAAATTTTTAGGAAACAGCCGCAGTTTTACTATTTTTTTTTCTTTGGTACCAACTATAGCGACATTATTTTTTATTAAGAAACTGTGTATTATTTTGGTTGCAAATTTACAAAAAGGTTCCAATCATGTCGACCAGTTTACCCCCTTTTTCACGACAAGATATTCGTATAACAGCTGATAACATCTTGAATTTTCTTTTTTTTTAATGTGAACTTAAGCGTGCTGTGTTGAGTAAGTTGAAGAAGAGTTTTATGAGATGGTTTGGACATGTAGAATGAATGAATGGAGAAAGACTGAATCCTAGGCAAATTGGTAGGTTCCCTGTATTTAGACTGTGTGCCAGTTGAATTTTGGAAGGGAATAAATTCAAATAAATCGTAGTGCAATATACAGGACACACTCTTTTGACTGACGCTAATGTCCAATATTAATTGCCTGGTTGAAATTTTTCGGTTCATTTTGAATGGTGGCGGCCCCTGTAGCGATGTTATTCCAGCTATCTAATTTATTTCGTCGGGCATACTTTTGGCTTTTTCTGAATCGTTACACCGCTCCACAATCCGCATGACGATCCATCTGACCGGAATATCCCGTCTTCCTTAATTTCTTACAGCGCTTTTTAATTAAATCAGGAGACTTTAATTCATAAAACAGTTGAAGCACCCTAATTCGTTTGTGTTTGAATATCTCTCCATTAAACCTTTCCTTCCCTGTGTTGGGTATCTTCTACACGTTGCTTCTAATAACCATCAATATCTCTATAAATATAATAAATACAAGGTTAAGATTTTAGATATTCCTCCATAATATATTTACGCATTGATTTAAAAAATAATATTAATAATAATCAGAATTTATCGACTACATCGAGGTGTTTTGTAAAGATCGAAAACAAATTCGCATTTAAACGCTGCGAGTGCCTCGTCTTGACGATAGGTGAATAGTATGCGGGAAGCGCGACACTATATTCGCATCTCACTCTTGCATACTAGACTGAATTGCGAGGAGCTGAATTGTCTCAATGTCGCAAGTAAAGCGTAAGCGCCGGGGTATGCGACTGACGTTCCGCGCAACTAGTAGCTTCTAAGCTTGCAAATAGGTTAGACGTATGCCCGTTCCGTGAGCGTTGCCAGATGTTTTTTTAATGTTTTCAGCAAATAAATCTCAATTATTTTAATTTTTACCTTCAATTATAATTAATTAAGGGGATTATCTATGAATGTTCTTATTTTTCCGATTTAAAATCGCAAATTTTTTATTGCGTATTCACTACCCAACACCGGAGCACGCGTATTATTTTTATCACCGTAAGGGAAGGGTTAACAATTCAATGTACTTAAATTATTTTAAAAACAAAAATAAAAAAAATATATATTTAATTTATTTTTGGAGCAATTATTTTTTTATGGCAAGATTCATATTCCACCAACGAAAATTTTTCCACTAAATTTTATTATGTTTTTGTTCTCCTTTCAAGTGTTTTCAAATAAAAAAAATATTGATTATCCGGCCTCATGCATCATTGAAAAACCTGTTGTTTTATTTCACTTTCCGTGTAAAAGATTTTTTCGATTAAAATTGACGTGTGAACCAGCCATTATCATGATGAAGTCTGACGATTTACTTTTCCTGAAGCTTTTTTTCGATATTGAAAAAAAACATGGGGCTTTGGCACAACTCACATGGAAAAGTTGCGTGAGAACACAGCTATATTTTGAGTGTTAACATTCGTACTTTTGAGATTGCAAAATGTATCGTGCTAAAAAATATACATACGAGTACACATGTGATAATTTCGCACCTAAACTACGGTTAGTTTAAGAATGCGATAATAGGAGGGCAGTTATAAAATCGATTCTTCATTGGAGCTGGTGACATTACATTTTTTATACTTTTAAACAACAAAAATAATAGATGTTCTTATAAAAAATGATGCAATGGAAAAGAAAAAAAGTAAACATTTTTATATCTTTATTTAATATATATTGTATTGTTAATAATAAAAATTACTAAAAAAAGGTAAAGGCCACGTTGCATTTTATCCTACATCTATGGATTTTTTTATTGGAAAGAACTCCCATTATATTTAATTAAATTTTGTTACCGTGTAGTAATTTCTTCCAACTAATTAGAAAGTATATAAAAAATCAGACTTAAATACCGTATTAAACCGACTATAAGGCGAGGGTTTTATTTAAAGAAAGGTCACCTTATATTCGAGTCACAAATATAGTAGGTAAAAATAAATTCACTACTCGCCATTAGTGAAATGGCAATATTGTAATGAGAGCGTTCAAAAGGCGTCATTGTTTACACATGCCTGTGCGTAGTAAAATGAACGGTGCTGAAGATGATATTTTGTGGGAAACTATGATTGAGGATTCCGAAGACGATAATATCACTGAAGATGAGACGAGACTGATGCTGAGGACGCTATAGCCATATGTGAATCTGACTGATCTGATTAGCTACTGTAGTTGGACTTTTTTATTTCTTCTTTTCATGTTTTGTACTTTAAAATTTTCTGGATACTTTGTTTTAGTAAATATTTTTCGTTAAACATTTTGCATTTTATTTTTCATAATATTATAATAACGAGGGAAATGTTTTTTTCTCCAAAAAGCAGATTAAAAAATAGGGGTCGCCTTAAAATCAGGGTCGCTCTATAGTCGGGTCAATACGGTAAGAAATTCCGGCTGAAGATGACCTCGAAATACGAGGTAGAAACTCGAAATGCGGTGAAATATGTTATTAGTGAATTAAGGGGTAAACTGTTTAAAATTAACAAAAATAATTTACGATTTCATAATGACTACCTCGGTGGCCTATTGATATGATGCCTGTCTTCAAGCCTGGAGATTTTGCGGGTTCGATTTTCGTTGGTACCCAGATTTAAAAAAAAGGGTTTAGTCTGCTTTTTACTTCAGGCTTATTAAACACCTTTTTGATTGAATTGAAGTAATTAAAGCATGGCAATCAACCCAATAGGTTATACTGTATACAGTGTATATAACGAAAAAAATAACATTATATTCTCAGCTTCCCGACACTTTATAGGAAGTCGATTTCATAAGATAGGGACTACACCTTGGAATCCTCATCAAGGGGTTGGCTCGATTTAAAATCTGATACCCAGATGTTCACACAAAATGCGTTTCACAGATAGCCTGACCTTTGCATATATATTAATGTAGTCATTAAGTGCGTCATTATAATATTTAAGGTTTTACACATAACTCAAACTCCATAAACCAGCCCGGCTACATTTAACTGCACCATGAAATAATAAAGCTGATAAAAAAAATCCTATTCAGATGTATCTCCAATAAGCCTACATACACTGCTTTTACTCTTCTCGATAAGGTTCAGCCCGTAAGGATATGTAATATCTACCATCGCCCCTTGCAAGGGGTAAACTCTCGCGCAATCTTAAAGCCTGCCTCGAGGCCTAGCTATCAACTTGGCAACGATCTCCCGAGAAAAAACAGACATTCAAATTTTATCCTCGCTTCAAGAAGCACTTCTTCTCACTATGGATTTTTATTTATTTATTTATTTTTCAAAACAGGCTTAGCCCAATTACTTTGAAAAATATAGTACAAGACATTAAAAAAGAAGAAAAATTACATCGATTTTTTTTTAAATTATATAAAATAAAAAATAATGCATATGCATACATACGAGTATACACACAAACATATGATACACATTCAGTCACTTAAATACGTTGATGAGTGCTTTCTAACGCGCTCAATCTAAGAAGAAAATTTACTTTTGCTTTTGGTAATGTGATATGAAATATGTCAATATCCGAAGCAGTCCCGTTCAGAAGAGTTAAGACCCTTCCAACAGGCACAGCGGCTGGAAGACCCGTTCTTGCGTATGTTATTGAGAACAGTTCTTACCGGCGCAGCCTAGTGTAATTGTTAGGAACATTTAACGCTAATCTTTGTAGTAATGCTGGACAGCTCACAACTCCTCGAACGAACGAGAGAAATGGATGTACCGAAACCCTCAGACTACCCAATTTCTCTTTGGCCGTGGAAGTTTTAATGACAACCTTTTTAACTTCAATACTTTCCCTTCGCCGTGTTGTAATATTCACGGCCATCTGAATTAATACGCAAATCACATTTTGTGATACTGCGATCCAAGTAGAGTTACTAATTTCCGAAGGGGTTTCATTCACCCTCACACCGGTACATCTTCAGACCAATTGGCTATATCCATCTAGTGGTGTCGAAGCATACTTTTGCTGCATTTAAAATTTTCTATGAAAGTACTGGCTACATACTGGTCTGTTTGAATTCCAGACCTTAAGTCGTTTTTGAAGTATTGTTAATTTATTGCACTGCGAGCAGTCACGTAGAGAACCGCTGACATCTGGGCAATCGCAAGGGGCGCCGGTAACGGCGTAAAACGGCTACTATTGAAAACCACATAAAAAAAAATCCACCCAGCACAAATGAAGAGAAAAAATCATATACACATCATCATCATCATTGTCAACCAGGGTCGATCCACTGCTGGATGAAGGTCTCCCCAAATTGACTCCAAATAGTTCGGTTTATTGCTCGTTGATGCCATGTGATGCTGCCATGCTTCCTGATTTCATCTATCCAGCGTACTTTCGGTCTTCTTCTGGGCCTCTTTATGCCTCTTGGGTACCATTGGGTTATTTCAGATGTCCATCGGGAGTCTGATATTCTGGCTACGTGTCTGGCCCATTGCCACTTCATTCTTTTGCACACCTTTAAAACGTCTTCTACCTTTGTTATATTGCGAATCCAGGTGTTTCGTTTACGGTCTCTTTTAGTATATCCCAACATGCATCTCTCCATGCCACTTTGTGCGGTCTGGAGCTTTTGTGTGTTCTTTACTGTGAGCGTCCATGTCTCGCAGCCATACGTAAGTACTGGAAGAATGCACTGGTTGTAAATCTTTCGCTTCAAGGATATTGGGAGATTACTTTTGAAGATATATACACATAATATACATTATATAAATAGTATTTTAGTATCCAAAATTAAAAAGTAACAGGTTTTTATGTCAGCTATGTACACGTGCAAACCCAGAGAAATGGATCGATTCATTGATTATTAAGTCAGCTGTGTACACGTGTAAACCCAGAGAAATGGGTCGATTCATTGATTATTAAGTCAGCTTTGTACAAGTGCAAACCCAGAGAAGTGGATCGATTCATTGATTATTAAATGTGTCCATGCTTAAGTTAGAGATATAGTTAAATGCCATTATAAATGTATCCATGTTTAAGTTACAGATATAGTTAAATGTCATTCTAAATGTATCCATGCTTAAGTTACAGATATAGTTAAATGTCATTATAAATGTATCCATGCTTAAGTTAGATATATAGTTAAATGTCATTATAAATGTATCCTGCTTAAGTTAGAGATATAGTAAAATGTCATTATATATGTATCCATGCTTAAGTTACAGATATAGTTAAATGTCATTATAAATGTATCCATGCTTAAGTTAGATATATAGTTAAATGTCATTATAAATGTATCCATGCTTAAGTTAGATATATAGTTAAATGTCATTATAAATGTATCCACGCTTAAGAAATAAATTAAAATAATTAAAAAAATATGTTTTAACATCTTCTAGTGTAGGTCGCATTGGGAAGGGGCTTATTTGTCCCCCATAATAGTGTGGGGGGTGGGGATTAAACTGAACATAGACATTACATTGTAGTTAAGAAATAATTATATTTTATAGGCAACGAGACTTACCCATTTATATATAAATCCAAGCGTTATACTTTTCGAACCTTTGAGTTCCACTTAACGGTTTTAAAATCAGTGTTAACATTTTATTGGCAAGTCACGCATGCTCAGTGAAAGCACATAATGTCAGCCTCCGCTATAAACGGACTGTTGTCACGGCAAATACGCAATTTGTACAATGGAAAAGTATTTACCGGGTTCAAATCTGGGCGAGTGCCTTGTTATGGTACAAAACACGGTAACAACGTCATACATTGACGTAGCAATTATTTTTGGGGGCTAACAAGCCAAGAAAGTTTATGTGAAATAAAGAACGTTTTTTTTTTTTTCGTTTTTGTTTGAGTTAATTTTTATTTTAATAATAATAAATATAAGTTTATTGATATCAACATAGTATGTACATAATACATTTAAATATATTTCAAGAACACATAAATTGCAGAGAATACATTAAAGACAGAAGCTATCAAAAGGTCTGGGTTCATCTAATAACATCCCACCCAGCCAAGATACACCCCACTAGTATAGGGCGAGCCCAGCCACGGGGACACCAGATGTTTTTCAGCCCACACCCTTGCATATGTAGAATTTTCGGTCCAATTTTTTTATTAAAAAAAACTGTCGCTCTAATTTCATTTTTTTTCAACGGATAACGACATTAATATTGAAATTTAAAACAAAATAAAAATCCTGCATTCATGAAAAAATTAAACAAAGGGCGCAAATCATTTTCAGCGGGGATGAATGGCCTAAACAAAAAAAGCGTTTAAAAATAAGTTTTGTTTAATTTTAAACAGTGAAACGACGTATGAACTTATATATCGCAGTTTTGTAACACCAGTCTTTCCAAGAGCGCTCGAAGAGTTCAAACGTCAGCTACCAAACAACAAAACAATAATAAACTCGATGAAAAGTCCTGAAAGTAAAGCTACAATAAGTTCTGTCTGGAATGAGACCCAGAATGCAAGTAAATTAATTTCCAGACTTCGGCGCATTGTCAGATGTGAATTCATTGAAAATAACAATCTCAATGCTCTAAATCTATCTTAATTCAATGTTCTAGAAAGTTCAATTTGTATTATCGTCACCATCCCGTCATGCCCCCCATTTGAATAGGCAGAAAAAACACACCTGTACTTTATTTTATCCTTTCACGCATATCTCACTTCTACCATGTCCACACACCTCGTCATATACACTTCCAAACTTCTTACAGTAAAAATAATTAAAAGGAACGTTTATAAAGCGCCGTTTAGAGAGAAGATTCGCTTCAAGAGCGCTTTTATTGACTGATTAAAAATATTACAAAACAAATATATAAAAGCTTAAAGTAAAGATATGAAGGTGGTGGCTGCACCCATTAGATAAGATACTTCTCCGCATCTGCATATGTTTAGAAAAAATATATTTCGTAAGAAATTAACAAGAAAATACGATTTACAAAGAAACCTTTCTATGTTATATCTTCTGATATGTAACAGAAACACATTTGGCTTTAGGTGTAGTGTCATGGGTTTGTGTAGCGTTCATATATTATGTAATCATGAGTTTTGATAAAACCTCCTAAAAAGAGTTGACTTTAAATGTTTCCTAAAGCTGCACACTTCACCCATATCTCTAACACTAAGAGACAGACCATTCTTCGTTACAGGACCAGCAATTTCAAAAGCTTTTTGATAATATCCCACAGTATTGGATCGATTTTTAACAATCAATTTTACCTTATGTGCTATTTTTATAGATAATTTCTGTAAGTCTTTCATCATTCATTCTTTCTACGTAGTCAAACCATATCAATGCTTCCACACCTTAATCGTATTTTAATCCGCACTATTTCCCAATGTTCTTATTAATAATTTTGTTGTATTTAAAATATTAATTATTATGTATTTCCTGAGAAAACTCTACTTGATGATTAATCCCCATGAATAATTTGTTACACCACTGATCTCCAGGGGTCCCCTTTTCAGTACTTTTTTTCTAGTCCATTACATTATTTATTGCCGCACTCTTGAGTTCTGACCGCTAGGGGACATTTCTGTTTCTAATCAAAATCGTTAAATGTGTTTTTGCGGTATATTACGTAGTTCTTATTAAAGCCAGTGGCTCGGATTTTAGACCACGATAGATATGACTTCTAAAAATTAATAAATTTTTTAGAAATCAGTAATATTTACTTATCTTATACCGTCCCCCTTATGGGGCAGACAAATATGGGAGATCTCGGTGTTTTTGTATCTACGTACACATACTTTATCTCTTAGACATCCATACATCTCATCATACAGGATCTTCTGTTTCTCACACTATTCAATATTCATGAGCCTCTTTTTACCTTACCATAGCTTCGTTTTTAATATTTTTTTAAAGGAATATATATTTTGAGTCACATAGAAATTAATTATTCAAAATGATTCCTATTCTTTCGTAAAATTCATCAAAAGTGTTATAACTGATAATAATTAAAATCAAAAAGGTCATAATGAATAGTAAAAAGATCGTAACGAAAATCAAAAAGATCGTTACGAGAATATAAAATGTCATAACTAAAATGCGTGTCCTAAGAAAGGAGATTTCAGACAGTGGACGAAATCATAAAGAATCCGATGAGACAGTTGAAGGTAATCCTGAAATAATTATTTGCAGACAGTTTTTAAGTAAGATCACTAGAAAAAGACGACGCATGTACGTTTGCTATGTGCATTCAGTAAGTATACAGTCTTGACAGACCAAACCCTAAATTCCGATGGCAAGGAGATCAACGTTCTAAGATAATCGGCAAGATTAACTTGATGCAGCTTTTCATTAGAAAAATCAATACAACGCTATCTAATTTAAAACGGTCTAGAAGTAAAATCTGTCTGAAAAGGAATTTGTCAGAAACTGAACTTGGAGAGCGCGCTTGCTATGAATGAATGCTAGTTTATTGGATCGATTTGGAACAATCAATTTATTAGACTTCAAAATTCTACACCTCTAGCGGCTTAATTTGTTATAATATTAGGTGTTAACATAAGTTGTGTACGTTTTTTCCAATTTAAAAATGATCACCAAAAGTAAAACAAAATGGTAAATGTTATACGTCATTCGAAAGAAAATTTTCTGCTCTATAAGATATTGTGTTTGCTTTTACGTTACATATATTATTTTATTTGATTACAATCCTTCAAAATGGAATGTCAAGTAGACGAAAGTGAGCATTTTCGACACCTCCTTCTGTTCGCGTTCAATCGAGGGAATAAAGCAACCAAAGCTGCTCGCGATATTTGTAAAGTGTACGGTGAAGATGCTATGAATGAAAGGACAGCTCGTCGATGGGTTTTGCGTTTCAATTGTCGAATGTTGAATTTTGTTGTTTTCACTCAAAACATGTGGAACCCAAGCGCCAAACTTTTGGACTTTTCCCATTGAATTAAGATGGCGGTATAAAGTCATGTGACTACAATTCATCTGCTTAGTTAATTCTACGGTGGTTTGAAGGGGATCTTCATGAATAATATGGTTTAAGCGGTCCTCATCGAAGTCCATTGGTCGTCCGGAACGAAATTACCATCTTTAAAACGCAAAAACAAACAACGAGCTGTCCTTTATTTCATAGCATCTTCACCGTACACTTCGCAAATATCGCGAGCAGCTTTGGCAGCTTTATTCCCTCGATTGAACGCGAACAGAAGGAGGTGTCGAAAATGCTCACTTTCGTCTACTTGACATTCCATTTTGAATGCTTGTAATCAAATAAAATAATATATGTAACGTAAAAGTAAATACAATATCTTGTAGAGCAGAAAATTTTCTTTCGAATGACATGTAACATTAACCCTTTTTTGTTTTACTTTTGGTGTTCATTTTTAAATTGAAAAAAAAAACGGACACGACTTATGTTAACATCAGTATTAGAGTCATATTAGATTTTTTTTTAACAAAAAATCTGAAGAAAAAAAAATCTTTGAAACGAATTCATATTCGTAGATGTTATCAGTTATAAATAGACAGCCAAGTCCCATAAAAAGGAAGGGTTGACCTAGTTAGTATATCGGAAATATTTGTGTCAATTCAATCAGTCTTCTTTTTAATTCAGAAGTGGCCTTACCACAGTCGAGAGAAGCTTTTATAATACTGTGACTGTTTAGAGTCGTCGTTTGAGTTAAATAATTTATTTAATATTGTGATAATAAACAAAATAACAGTTGATTAAATTTTATATTCTAAGTTAGGGGAAATTAATCGAAAGTTCGGTACGTTCGCCTTCCCTGTCACGGACCATATCGACCTAACAAGTCTCGGGGTAATGCACGCAAACTTTTGTGACCAAATCCAACTCTAATCAATATTCCGCTTTCAGCTTAACCACTCGGTGAGATCACACTCTCAAATCCAGTCCATTCCTTTGTTCCACGTTCAATTCATTTCCTTTTCCCCAATTTCCTAACCAATAACTATATTTCTTTAACGATCCAGGTTTATTCCAATGTTCAAGTGTGAAGGTCAAAATAATCGAGTCGTCTCGTTTTAACTGGTTTTACGTTGATCAACCGCTCTCTTTCTAGTTGAACGTGTTATATTCTTGTGGAATATTAGAAACAATAATTGGACTGTGTTTGATCCGTGGTGTTAAATAAAAAATATAATATCGTGTGCCGTTTTTCTAATATGATTAATGTATATTTGAATGCGTCATAAACGTTAATTTATAAAAATAAATGATAAATGAAATTGTTAACCGTGTATAAATCATGAGAATTAATAATTTGAAAGTAATCATTTGTTTATAGGTTAAATTTAAGGATCGATTTGAAGTACCTGTGACATTGAATTAAATTTGTCAGTAGTTATTATTTAATTTAAAATACAAATGAATATTGCAAACAGGTTGTATACAGTTGTTTTACTTTGTTTATTTTTGAAGTTTAATAAATATTTTAATGATGACTTTTTACAAAAAACTTTTTTTTGAAATAAAATGTTTTAAAAATTGAAATTTCAGCGAATCGTCGTAAATATGAAATATGTTAAAAAAAACTTGAATAAATCTCTGCAAATAGATCAATATAATATTTGTGTCAACTATTACAACGCAATTACCATCAGTTCTAACAAATAATCTATTTAAATAACATATTTCACACCGGTGAGAGTGATTTTTTTAATATTACTTCAGTCATTTACGCAATCTAATTTATTATTTCTTTATTGTTACACCTGATATATTTAAAATAAGTTCAGTCAGAGAATTTTAGAAACAGGTATTTTAATCAATAATGGAATGTGTCCTGCCGTCAATATAATATAACTACCTGTTCTGGAAGTCAATTGGAGTTCAGCTGCTTTCTGGCCGAAGAATATCAATCAATCATGCTGATTTGTCCAGCCGTGGTCATCACACCTTTCATCTATGCTTTTAATGCGGTATGATATGAAGAGTTTAATCCTTTTCCCCCTAATTAAAAAGAGTAAAGAGCTATAAATGAAAGAGATAAAAATGTGAGTTATTCGTAGGCCGCGTCCCTTCTCTCACAAATGCATAGAACCTTCGTGATCTAGTTGGCAAGACGCATATCTTCCTTCCCGGGGATTATAGATTCGATAATAATACTGTAATATAATATTAAAAATCGAGAAAGTGTATATCTTCTTCAAGACTGTATCTATCTTTCTCATATAACGATGCTGTAATATAATATTAAAAAGGGAAAGAGTGTACGTCTTTTTCAAGACTGTATCCATATTTCTCATAAAACGATGCTGTAATATAATATTAAAAAGAGAAAAGGTGTATATCTTTTTCAAGACTGTATCCATCTTTCTCATATAACGATACTGTTATATAATATTAAAAAGGGAAAGGGCATGTATCTTTTTCAAGATTGTATCTATCTTTTTTAAGACTATCCATATTTTTCCATTATAGGTCTATACTCTTTTTATAAGATATCTCAAAATAATGTGGCATTGAACTTAGTACTAGCAGGTTGTTGGCGTCTTATTTTTTTCCAATTTCTTCTAGGTTCTTGAAAACTATCAATAGTTGTATGCCATTTTGCTCGATCTATTGCTATTTGCTTCCAGGTGTGCTGAGCATTTCTATTTTCTCCCCTTATCTTTATATATTCAACAGATCTTAACAGATACCTATATCTTCACCAACAGATCCCTACAGATTCCAATCAGATCCCAACAGATACCTATATCTTCACCAACAAATTCCAATGAGATCCCAACAGATATCTATATCTTCACCAACAAATCCCAACAGATTCCTCCATATCCTCAACATATCCAAACAGATATCTACCATATATCTTCAACAGATCCTGGCAGGTACCAACAGATCCTAATCAAGTCCCAAGAGATCCGCCCTTATCCTCATATCTTCAACAGATCCTGGCAGGTACCAACAGATCCCAATCAAGTCCCAAGAGATCCCCCCATATCTTCAACAGATCCTGGCAGGTACCAACAGATCCCAATCAAGTCCCAAGAGATCCCCCCATATCTTCAACAGATCCTGGCAGGTACCAACAGATCCCAATCAAGTCCCAAGAGATCCCCCCATATCTTCAACAGATCCTGGCAGGTACCAACAGATCCCAATCAAGTCCCAAGAGATCCCCCCATATCTTCAACAGATCCTGGCAGATACCAACAGATCCCAATCAAGTCCCAAGAGATCCCCCCATATCTTCATATCTTCAACAGATCCTGACAGGTACCAACAGATCCCAATCAAGTCACAAGAGATCCCCCCATATCCTCATATTTTTAACAGATCTAAACGACTACCGTACGCCTGATTTGATAACTTTCAGCAAAAGTTTTTCTTCTACTTTATATCTCTGTTTTGTAAAAATTTGGACATTTACGAGTATTTTACTATCACTTTTTGCGCCACACTTAATCTGGGGTTGTGTGTGTGAATTTATATTTATAACAATTTTCGTACATATTTATTGAGTTTGTAATTGTATTAATTAATATTTACTATAATTTTTTTTGTATTATAATTTCAAGTACAAGAGTGTGAATTGAAAAACATCTGATCTGTCGGCCGAGCTCACCGTCTTTTTGGTAAAGTTATATCTCGATTGGCAAGATAATATGAGATGAGCTCAGCCCTTTGATAGCTTCTCTCTTAAATGCATTTTCTTTTCCATTGTCTAAAATATGTATTTAAATTCAGATATAATACAATGCTGCTATCAATATACTTATATTCATTTATGTGCATGTATTGCACAGCCCCCGATTTGTTTTGCCTTCAGAACGCTCACCAAAAAGGACATTTCTTATGAGTTTGAAATCAGGCAAAAGTAAACAATAAACGCGTATTAATCTATAATGTTTAAATTATTCTCTCAGCCACCTGTTATTTATTCTCCCACTTCAAACAACTGTTTCTTCTGTATTACAATGTGTTAGTCCTCTAGAGATGGCAAAAACCAAGATCAATGTTTTATCACCATTGTCAATTATAAATTAATATACAATACTTAAAAATTATTCATGGTCAGAATATTTAACAATAAATTACTTTTTATTTCACTAATTATATCAATCCCGCTTACACATGTTTCTTCCTCATATCTAGAAACTCTCTTCAGGTGAAATTCCTGAAGAGAGCTTCGGGATGGGATATGGAAACGCTTGGAGCTGGGCTTAATTTAATTAGTGAAATAAAAAACTAAATTATTGTTAAATATTCTAATGTTCCGAAAATTAAAGCCGAAACCTTTCAGAAATAATTCATAGTCAGTTTCTCCAAACTTTCAGGCCGTTGTTTCATAATTATGACAAAACTAATACAGAACGATGTTTCAGGAGCCAAGTATGCACAGGATGGGCGAGGCGCGTGTACTGACGGCGCCCCCGTTAGCGCTGCGCCCCCTGGCCCTGCCCACGCCCCTTGCGGGCCCATCGCAGGGAGGGGCACCCTGGGGGTCGCAAGCCGTGCTCTGGGCGGCGCACACACCTACACCGGCCGAGATGCTCTGGGCACAGAAACAAGGTATATCCTATGACAGTCCCACCACACATGGCTTATGTGAGCAAAATGGAACCAATCAGGAAAACTTTTTATGGTTGATTTGAAATCTTAAATAAGCATACCTCAATATACACAAAAAAATTGTATTGTCAGTAGAAAAACAAAGAAATCGTAGAAATGTTATGAGAAGTTATGATGTAAAGAGGCTAAGGATGTGTCAAGATAGGAAAGTATAGCGCTTTTTCCTCTCTACCTATCATGGCATGATGGTATGTATGTATATACAATTTGTCAGGTTTAGTGGCATGTGGGAATCTTTTCCTACCAACCATAAAGATTTGAAAAGCGAAAATCAGACAAGAACCTTCTATATTTTGTAAAAACATCAGACACCTGCGAGAATCAAATATGTAATCCCTTGGCTAGAAGACAGACGTCTTGCCCATTAGACTATGGAGAATATCAAGCAGTTAAATGGGTATTTCATAGTCAAATTATACAGTGTATTGAAAAACAAAATTCCATAAAATCCCATCCAAAGCGCGTCTTCGCTCTTCCCGATTTGGGACGTCTGTTATTTGGAGATTACGAAGGAATTGTTTGATAAACTATAGCGTCTTCAAAGTGTTTGTCTTATATTTCTTAAGTATTTCGTTATTCTCTCTTATTTTACCGAAAATATTTAGCGTATTTCTCTAGTCTCAAACAGCGATTGTTGATTAACTTTTTCAGTTCATCGCTCAATTTTTTTTATAACTAATCGAAGGAATAATAAGATAGCTACAGAGTGACAAAAATCTGCTTTATAAAGATTGCAGCCAGTCCTATCTAATAGCGAGGGTACTTGATAAGGAGTCTTGAATCTTAAGTCCACTTTCGTATGGATCCCAGACACATTTCATCTCTAATCAAGATGACTGTTTCCTGTAGCTTTTTAACTTTTTTATTTAAGTGAAAACTTAGAAGGAAACCTTATTTGTTACTCGAAATTTAGAGGTAATTAGTTGGCTAAGACGAGTCCTCATTTTGGTGACTCTGAAAGGAATAAAAATCTGTGTCAATCTGTATTCAACTATTTAAAAAAATCGTGTTTCAAATTACAATAATAACGCAAAAAAACATAACAAATGTACTAACGTCTGAGACATCTGTCGGTGAAAACTCAAATATCGTTTGAAATTATTTTTCATCGCAAATAATCAGAGCCTCAAACCGTCACGTAAAAGAAAATCTTTATTGGTTCGCGGCAAAGCTAATCTACGAGAAAAACAAAAATGTGTCCTCGCTTAAAAGCTAACATTGCCCTTAAAGATAAAAATTTGTTAAACAACTTTTTTAATAAAGTTCCTTCAAGTATATTTGTTTAGATTATTAGTAAATATGAAAAAAGCTGTTATTAACGAATTTAATGGGATACAACGCTTCTTTTTTCTACGGTCAAATTATCACCTGAGAGCTGATGTAGAGTGGGAAGTTTCTTGCGTGAAATATTCACGGAAGTAAAACAAATTCTACGTTTATAAAAATATATATTCATAAATGTAGAATTTGTTTATATACGAGGCGTATCCAGAAAGTAAGTGTATTTTTTTGTTTAAATAAAAAAAATTGTAACCTACAAAAATTCAGTACACTTACTTTCTGGACTTACCTAGTATATATCATTTATAGATCGTCCCCTTTTATACCGGTTCAAAAATTGTTAGCTAGGTATTTAAAATTCGTTCAGTATAGTTTCCATCTTTTCATTTATCACGGACCCACCGAGATTCAAATTTCGAATTACTTTCGGAGATAATCCAAGTATTCCTCTCTCGCTCTCTTGTATTCAAAATTCAATTCTCGTATTCTTTCTTCGACGACAACCATCGTATGGGTTTTGGCCTATTTATATTATGATATGTATACATTGCAAATTCGAGGAAGTTTATAAATAAAGGCTACAACCGATACCTTCCTGTCCTGACATTTTTACAATCATGTTTTGATTGTTTTTCATTATATATTGTGTCGAGTTTATTTTTGTCATAATAAATTTAATTTATTAGATTTTTAGTGTATTTGAATCTAGGGTTCACATTTCAATGGAGACAATGTAATAAAAATGACCAATAAGTTGAAATGATTCACAAAATGACGCCATATTAACACATATGCACAATCATGGAATTTTCCTGTCGGGGTAGGCATAGAGGACTGGGGACCAGACTTTCATTTCTCGACACACATCCTTCACCTCTTCTACATAAATACACCTTCTCAAACAAATTATCTGATATTCAACGTTTCCTTTTTTTTTTCAAAATATAATTCCCTTGATCCAATCATTCTTTCCTTGGTCTTGCTTTATTACACCTTCTACTCACATTTAAATTATATATTAGTGTTTTTAATTCTTAATTGCTTCATTCTTTATACATGCCTGAACCATCTCAGACTGCTCTTTTTCCCCTTAATCAACACATTAATCTTATGTTCACATTCTTTCTTAATCATTTCATTCCGAATCCTGTCATACATTATATTTTATAACGACCAGTTAAAATACCAGTCAATTTTATAATCTAAAAACCTTAGAACTTTAAACATTGCATTTCTACACAAATCAAATAAACACCTAATAATATTTGAATAATTTTTTTTATTCTAGGATCTTGGCCACCACTGGGAGGAACTTGGGCCCCTCATGGAGCAGGGGTGGGGAACGCAGCCCCTCTAAGCGGCTCGTGGCCGGCACGCCGCCCTCCCTCCCTGCTACGTGCACTTTCCCCCCCTCAGCATCAACCCGCACAGGGGCGCTGGGGTGCAACGCAAGGTATATCCTCATTTCAGACACTTGTATTTGTATTTAGTGTCACATTTGTATAAAAGGCGCCACTAGGCAGTTTGAAACTCTCCTCCCAACCTTCCCACGCGTTCCACCAAATAGAATAAAAAAATCTTTAGCTTTACCATTTTTTATGATGAAATATTATGCACCACACAAAAAAAACATTATTGTTTACATTTTTCTTTCTTATAGTCTATATTATTTGTTTATTTAAAAATATTTTTGTAAATTTTTTACTAATCTTGGGAACCCCCCTTTGGCTTGGCGCCCCTAGGCAATAAATACCGATGTTTGCCTGTTAGTAAACGCGGCTCTTAAATCTTTCACAACTCAGTCTCTGAATGTGTCCAAATCATTGAATTTATTGCAATTTTATTAATACGACCTGGCCGGTTATTGCCACATAACTATTTGTTTCAATAACCAAAAAGGGTTTAAGTGAGAAACAGACTGGGAGCCTTTTTTCCATTGGGAATCGAAACTTTGGGTATCAGCGAGAATCGAACCCGTAGCCCCTGGGCTGGGACACAGCGTCTTACCAACAAGACTTTGGAGGTTGTGTATCCATCACAGAGTGATCCCCAAAATAAAAAAAACTGTAATGAAACTCTTTCACACATACATAAAAGGGGAAGAGCAAAGATTATTATATTAATTATTGATTATTATATCTTCTTCTTCTCAGTGTCATGTCAGCTCCCCCCAACGTTGAATATCACTTGAGAGTAGATATCTTTGTCCCCGACAGCCCGAAAAAGATCTCCATCGCCCCTTATGCCACTCCAATCACGTATATTGCGGAGCCAGGAGATTTGCCTCCTGTCAACACCTCTTCGACCTTCTATTTTGCCTTGAATGATTATATCTACATCTTACAATTTTATTTGTTTATTTGTTTATATATTTATTTATTTTCATCATTGGTACAATATAACTTGCAACAATATTTATTAATATATAAACAGCGAGTGTTTCATTTCATTTCATAATGAGGAGTTATACAGCATATACTATACAAAGAGCCCAACATTATAAAATACATCAAAATTGGGAGGCTACGTTGGGCGGGGCATGTAGCAAGAATGGGAGAAGAGAGAATGCCTAACAAGGTACTCTTTTCCAAGCCCCAAGGAAGACGTAGCGTGGGTAGACCATAGCTCAGGTGGATGGATGGGGTGCAGAGTGATACAAGCGTGATTGGCATCAGGGGCTGGAGGAATGCATCCCAGGATAGGAGGGAATGGCGACGACTGCTGGAGGAGGCCGGGGCCCACAATGGGCTGTAGTGCAATTGATTGATTGATTGATTGAGTGTTTCATTAATCACAAAGAAAAACAATGCAAATACAAAAAAAAAATTGATAAAAATTACAATAAAAACAAATTAAAAGATTCATAAACAGAATAAAACAATTCAAATAACAAATAAGTAAGCAAGTAAACTTTGTTAAACGATACAAGACCGCCTCGAGACAGAGTGCACACACCTCATCACACAGAAAGAAAAGTATAGTACATATTTAAAATCATATATCGATTCTTCTCTTGATTTGGAGAACTACTTTGTGATGGATTTCAAAGTCAAGTGGCATTTATTTAATTATGTGATTGTTCTTAAATAATTGTACTGCATTCCACTTTTGTTGTATACAATATAATCTGGCAGGCTTATTACAATATAATAATCTCTTCTAACCAACCAGAACGATGCTAAAGAAGCCTTGAGTGAAAACCAGACTAAAATCTTTTTTTATTAAAACTGGACTCCAGCGAAAGTGAAAATCGAACCCGTATACTCCGGGTTGAAATAATTACCAACTGGGCCACTGAGGTTGTTGAATTGTCATCCTAACATCCAGTCGATCTTGAAGAGAGAGCTTCCATACACATACTCCTGTCATTAACTTCAGCTTGTTATATTGTGTGTTCCAGGAGTGAGAGAGGACGGCTTCAGCCCGCACGCAGCATGCTCCCCAGGGGCGCCCCGTCACTCAACCGAAAGGGGGCTCCAGCCACCGCCCTCCGCATTCATCCTCAGAATAAGGTAGGCTCATCAGTATTTATACTTTAAACTATGATTGTTTCAGGTTGAACTGATATGACAAATTAAAGTTCTAAAACTAACTTCAAAGACTAAAAATCGCTAACCTATTACAAAGTCGTTCTGTGAAGTATAATCTGACGGATTTATTGGCATGTGGTAATCTCTTCCAAATAATAAGTTTTTGAAGTGAAACTTATATAGGCGCGGAAGGGCAAATTGGCCTGAACGTCACGAAAAGTGAAACGCTGTATTATGTTATTATTTTATTATTATTAAATTATTATTTAATATATTAATAAATTATTCTTCATTATTATAATATTAATAATTATATATTATTAATAATAATTAATATTATATTATTATTAAAATTATTATTAATTATTATTAAAAATAGTATTTTTTGTTAGGTATTTTTTTATATTAATATGTTTAATAATAATTAATTTTATTTTATGTTAAATCATTTTTTCATTTTATTTAATATTTATTTAACATAAAATTTATATTTATTATATAATTATAACAATATACATACATTAATGTTATTATAATATTAATAATTATAATGTTATTATATTATAACTAATTATAATATAATTAATTAATAATATAATAATATTATTAATAAAATAATAAAAATAATATAATAATAAATTAATAGTTATTTAAAAATAATTAATTTAATAATTAATAATAAAATAAAAATATTAATTTATTTATTATTAAAAAATATAAATTTAATATTATTAAGTGTATTATATTATTATACAAATTATTATTACTAGTAAAAATAAAAATAAAATTATTTTTTTGTTTAATTAAGAGAGATTTTCTTGAATTAAATTCCACGTAACCATTTCCTAGTCCTAAAAAAAATCGTTAACAAATGGAAAAAAAGCAATGCATAAAATCAATCTCCTATTTTTCTAGGAGCTAAGAAGTTTCATGTCTATCGCGCGAGAGTCTCACGCATCTGTTTTTTTATTAAGGCAGTAATTAGAAACCAGCCTGGTACCCTTTAAAAATATATAAGTTCCAACGGAAACCGAACTCACACAACCCCTATGTAAGAAACCTGGTGTCTTCACAACTTAATCAGACCGATTGATTTTTATGCCTTCAGTTCAGTTCGACCCTACCACCACGCACGATGTTATGAGAGACAAAATAAGTCCCAATCCTGCACGATTTACACTAAGGCCTCGGCCACTCAGGTAGGAGCCTCGTTTGATGCTTAGAACTACGCTGCGAGCTAGGCGACATATCCTAGTGAACCAACGCACCGCATACTATCGCAATGGCCACACTGCACGCTTCGCGTCACACAACATGACGATTAGTTACCGAGTTAATCTCCTAGCGAACAGACGTGTTGGTTAATTTTATTGTGTCACCGTGATTTTACAATATGGCGGAAGTTTTAATAACAGTTGTGTATAAAAGGGAGCCTTTGTGGAACCCATCGAGCAAATTATACAAAAATGCACCTGTAATAAAATCACTTTGGAATGAAGTTGCACAGGAAGTAAATAAATATGGCAAGTCGTAATGAAATTAATTAGTTTTGAGAGTGGCATCGTTTGTTGACTCAACCGCTCCCAAACGCCAAATGAATTTGTGCGAAGCACTTTGGTGTGACCAAGCATGAAGTTACCTAGTATATTAGTCACGTAACACCTAGCTTAGCACCTAACGAAACACTTTGGTGTGGCCTCGGCCTAAGAGATCGAAATTCTTTTTCATTTTGTGTGAGCGCGAAGTCACGTAGTGACGAAGAAAGAACTACCTAAAGGGATTCCTCCAGTAGTAACACACTTGAGTGTAAACATAACAGTAATGACGACGAACTTAAGGTTTGACGTTATGGGAGGAGGAAAATGACTCGCATCGTAGTAATTATACTTATACAGCGAATTTTGGTGAATCTGAAGACATCCTGAAGATTTTTATTCTTTCGTAGAGTAGCTTTTAACATATCCGAATTGGTGATTTGGACGTATTGGATAGCGTGGTTGAGAGATAATACCAAACATAGTTATCGAATCGTTGGGTTTTAGAAGCACTGAAGTTGGTACGGAACTCGTGGTTCGTCATTGCACGTGTTGGCAACACTACTACACACAAAGAGACAACACTCCCTCATCTAAATAAATAAATATAGATTAATTTATAACAACATAGTATGTATGATATATATGGTACATATACATCCTGAAGTAACGCATATATTATATTTAAAGGGAATGGAAAAGAAAATATATTGGGTGTTAACATAAGTTGTGTCCGTTTTTTTCCAAATTAAAAAATGAGCACCGAAAGAAAACAAAATGGTAAATGTTATACGTCATTCGAAAGAAAATTTTCTGCTCTACAAGATAATGTGTTGGCTTTTACGTTACATATATTATTTTATTTGATTACAAGCCTTCAAAATGGAATGTCAAGTAGACGAAAGTGAGCATTTTCGACACCTCCTTCTGTTTGCGTTCAATCGAGGGAATAAAGCTGCCAAAGCTGCTCGCGATATTTACGAAGTGAACGGTGAAGATGCTTTGAATGAAAGGACAGCTCGTCGATGGTTTTTGCGTTTAAAAGATGGTAATTTCGACCTGAAAGGTATGGAGCGTAATCGAACGACCTGGTCGTCCGACTGATTTTATGACATGTACTCGGCGTGTGGAAGTGCTGTTAAGTGACAAACTCTCGTACCAGACTGTGACTCTATTTTTTTACACCATCGAGAATCGAATCGAAAACCTTTTAGTGGAAGTCAAGCGTTTTATAAACTAAGCCACAGGGGTTGTTAAAGTTAAATGTGAATAGGTGTTTTTTCTGGACACAAGATAAGATTATGAAACAAAATCTACATATATTTTTTGAAATAACTTGAAGTATTTCACATAATTTTAGGATTAGTAACACCTATAGTATACTTAACTGAATTACTAATGTAAAAATTGATACATAACTATTGTGCTACGCGACACGGCGTAGCAGCAAAGCGGCTGGTCAGCGGTCGGGTCAGATCCGTCTACGATAAGCGAACACTGGGGCACTCAATCAAGATAGCAGCTGCCAGCCACCAGACTGGCTTACCCCAAACCACTTCTGTCCAGACTTAGAATTAGGGGAGGGCGCAAAGAAATCATTATCAGACCGTTGCCTTTTGATAGACCCATGTTAGTTTTGCCAGCAAAATGTGCAGTAAGCCCATAAAACAATGTATCATTAAATTTATTATAAATTTCTTACAATATCATTGTAAACCAAATTCACCTATTTTTTAATTTATTTTACACATAACAAGAAATATATATAATTGTCGAAAAAAAACAGGTAATTAAATTTGGACATACAATTTTAATGTATCTGGGTTTGTTGCCTTTCATTTGTCGTGTCTCCAGTAAACTAGGATTTTGCCTGTCTCTCACTGAGGGCATATAGCATGAAAAAATAAATCGATACTTCTTTCCGATTTTTGATTATATAAAACCCAGTTGCACATTCTCATCAACCTGAAAAACAGTGACAATTAATTACATATGTATACATCACGTGAAATCAAACTCCTCACACTTCATCACTTCAGACAGACCAACACGTTCATCCCACAATATACCGCACAAAATAAAAAAACAACAAAAAAACGCCACACTCTATAGAGCTCACACAAACCTTTGCTACAAGTCATTGCACTTGCAGGCCCAAGTACTTAAACTCCTGTCGCAATAACAACCACGCTCCGATCGACTGCCTAAATTGTTTTCCTCCCTTTGCCTCTATTGAAATATTGAAATCGGCACCCCATTGTATGTTATGGGAGCTAAATAGGCATAGTGCCTTTGGGTACAATATGTTTTAACTCTAGGAATTTGGTGAACATTTGATAAGTTGTTATGCATGTCATGTGTCTCTGCTGAGTCTGCATCTTCCCTTCCTCCCTATACATTATACATTTTTTATCGTGCAATAATCGTTATATGTATGACGCAAATTTAAATACTCACTACCCATAAAAAATGCATTTTCGGTCGAAACTCTGTGTTTCGTTTTTCTATTGTTGCTTATCAGCAGCGGCGGCTGGTCTCGAGGTGCGTTGGTGCGCTAAGTACCTCGAGACCAGCCGAGACGCTGAGCAAATGTGAAATATCGCAGTCTCGCGGTTTACTGTACATCTCTGCCTGCCCTATATGAATCTGCGTTTCCGTCCGGTGCGTATTGGAGATCGCTCCGGTAGTATTGGCAAACTTGGCCGGTCAATTTGAAAGGAATATTTTTTTAAATTTTATTAAAAAAAAATTAAATTTTCACTTAAATAAAAATCCTCGTAATATTTGTCAGTATTCTTATACATATTTAATCTATACAAATATTTATCATTTTTGGAAGTCATGTTTGCGAATATGTCATTTGATTATTGCGAATTATTTCTCCGGTTCAGCGCATCAACGCACCTCTAGACCAGCCGCCGCTGCTTGTCAGTCTGACGGTCGTTTCAACTAAACACTGAGGCCTCGGCCACACAGGAATGAGCTTCGCTTCAATGAGAGCCTCGTTTTAATGACAGCTGTGTATAAAAGGGAGCCTTCGTGGAACCCATCGAGCAAATTTAATAAAAATGTACCTGTAATAAAATCACTTTGGAATGAAGTTGCACAGAAAGTAAATAAAGATGGTAAGTTGTAATGAAATTGGTTAGTTTTGAGAGTGACATCGTGTGTTGACTCAACCGCTCCCAACTGTCAAATGAATTTGTGCGTAGCACTTTGGTGTGGTCAGGCATGAAATCACCTAGTATATGAGTCACGTAAAATCTAGCTTAGCACCTAACGAAGCATTTTGGTGTGGCCTCGGCCTTAAAAACCAGAAAAAAGACTTCTTCGTGTGCCATGTCCGGTTCTTCTGACGTTTGTGATCACTCTTAATATAACATTTCTGTCTTCGGTGGCACGAGCAGCTCCTTAACTATCTGAACACATCAATTCGTGAATAGTTTTTATCCAAGATAGGTGTTTTCTTGATTTCGCAAAAAAAATATATGAAATGGTATTTTTCTCCTCTCTTTGTTAATTTTCTCCATCTTTTAATAAACGGTCTTTCAAATTGAGCGGTTTTTTTAAATCAAATTTTTTAAATTCTTAAATAAAACACACAATTTGTTTTGATTTCAAATTTTTTTTATTGGTCATTGAAGTATAATGTATGACGCTTAAACACAAAAAAAATCCGCCAAATATTCACGTCTTGCAGCTTTACAGATGTCCACTCTTTTGTCCAAATTTTTTATTACATTTTGGCATAATTGCGATTCTAACTCACCAATAATGCGAATGATTTCGTCGTTCAGCTCAGGAATTGTTGGGGGGTCATTTTTATAAACCTGACTTTTCACGTAATTCCAGAGAAAATAGTCCAACGGTGTCAGATCACATGATTTTGATGGCCAATTAACATCACCGTTTCCGGAGATTACAATACATAAAATAATTCAACAATTTGAACGCGTTGTTGTATTGTAAACGACACCATTTTTATAAATGTCATACATTACACTTCTCAAATGTCACAAGACCCAGGCAAATTCGCGACACCATCTGTGTTTTATCCAAGAATTATAAAACCATTCAATTTTAAAGACCCTTTATGTGAAAATAATAAAGTGAAATGTTGAAAGCCACTTTACAAACCTCAATTTATAAGTAAATGTTGATATATGGACGAGTAATCAAATATTAAAACAAGTCGAAGTATTCTGTTATTAAGATTATATTTTCTTAGATGATGGAAGAGTTCGAGGGATATCGTGTAGCGATAGGTAGCGAAAGATAACAATGACAATGGGGCACTTAAACATACCATATATATTATACTTGAACCGAACGTTAGTCCACAAAAATATTATTGTACGACCTTGGATATATTGAAGTGAAGCGTGGATGTGGATAAAGACTGGAAGAGAGCTAAATGAATTGTGTAAAAATCCGGCGTTGGAAGAATACATGGGGGATAATGTATGATAAAATATGGAATTAAGTGATTAGAGATGAATGTAAACTTAAGACTGGTGTGTTAATTAAGATGAACAAGAGCATTCAATATGGTTTGGGCATGTGGAACGAATGAAAGAAAAAAGACAAAACAAATATATATTATTTAGCGGCAATATGTCTATTCAGCTTCCATAACATGCAATGGGGTATCGAATTCAATATTGACAAAGGGAGGAAAACAATTTAGGCAGTCGATCGGAGCGTGGTTGTTATTGCGACAGGAGTTTAAGTACTTAGGCTTGCAAGAGGAATGACTTGCAGCAAAGGTTTGTGTGAACTCTTGAGAGTGGTGTTTTTTTATTGTTTTATATTTTTATTTTTATGATTATATGCGGTACATTGTGGGGTGAATGTTTTTGGTCTGTCTGGAATGATGACGTGTGAGGAGTTTGATTTCGCGTGATGTTTACATGTGTACTTGAGTGTCACTGTTTTTCAGGTTGATGAGAATGTGCAACGGGGGTTTATACAATCAAAAATCGGAAAGAAGCATCGATTTATTTTTTCATGCTATATGTACTCAGTGAGATACAGGCAAAAGCCTAGTTTACTGGGGAAACGATAAATGAAAGGCAACAAACCGGATCCATTAAAAGTGTGTGTCCAAATTAAATTACCTGTTGTTTTTTTCACAAATGATGTATATTTCTTGTCATGTGTAAAATGAATAAATAAAATATACAGTACAAATGTGAGTGAAAGACGTGGTAGAAGATGACTAAGAATATGGTTGGATTACGTGATTACGTAAGAAGTATGAGTAATCGTAGGTGATGTGTGAGAAGGTATATAGATGTGGTAGAAGTCTGCGTATCCCAGCAGGGAAATGACGTGATAGTATGTACGAGTATGTATATAATATAAAACTTTCAAAAATCTTTAAAAAAATGTGTTCTTCCAAAATATAATTCATATCTAAGTCAATAAGAAGATGTATGACCTCTTTAGTAAAAAATATAATATAAAGCCTTAATTATTACCCGGAAGCATTCACTGCTGAATTCTCTATTACCACACGATTTCTTTGTCTGCTGCAATTCTCTAAACAGCACTAGCAATGCTATCAATGTAAGTTGTCTATCTACCATAGCAGGCTGTATTCCAACTTTTTTCAGCTTGTTCTTGGTTTCCAGTCCAACGTCTTACGTCGCCGTACGCCACCTATTGGCGCTTTTATTTGGCTCACCTTGGTTATCTTTGACTTTAGATGTTCATCTTAGTAGAGTTCTAGAAAAATATAGAGACCTCCGGGTATAGTATGGTTCAAAAGTAGATTTAGTAAAGTATATGTATTTTTTAATTTACCTAATTAAAAAAATTAAATCTCTTTATTTAAAAAATGTATTTGTTTTACAACTCACCGCGTTATAAAATAACTACAATATGTGGGTAAGTAATGTATAATTATAGTGATTTATGTTGAAAATTCTTATGTCATATTAATGTAATTTAATTATTTATAACTGCCTATCTTTCGTAATTGCTAATAGTTTATTTATGAATTATAGGAATTCAGTTTATTCTAATTTTTTTCGTTATCTTTGCGTTTAATTGAACTAATAGACACTCCGGTTACTTTTGAAACTTTTTTTTAGCATGAAATGACCTAAAATGTCGCATTTTGCATCAACACATTCGCTATTATATATTTCGATTGTTTTTTCAAATGAAAAGCACGTCCAACTTATAAACACATTTTTTTTTAATTTAAAAATAAAACTATTAAATACTTTCGGGTGATACTGTAGCTGAGAGCAAAGACGGACGAGTGACCAATGACAGACTAGAATGAGCTCAATACACTGATGCATTGTACGTACTATAGAAACAATTTTGAATGTATGTGTAAAGGTCTTTATATTTTGCTAGAACTCTACCACATTAAGAAGTAGATTTTCAAATATCTTTATGATGACACGCTGAGCGGTTCCCATCTTTGGCATGACCTCATTTTTATGCGTCCAGGTTTTAGCATTTTACTACCCTTTAAAAATTCAAATGACACTTTAATGGAAGGAAATAACTGCTAAGGACTAGCAGTTAACTTCATTATCATAATAATATCATTTACTTCTACATTTGATGGCGGTTTTTTCCTGAAATAGTCATAAACTCTCAACTGTACAATTTAACTCTGCTTTTATTGTGCTGGAATTTAATTAACCGAATTAATTAACTTACGTTATAATGATTGAGGTAAAGAAGCTTCTACACTAAACTAGGTCAAACTAAATTCAATACAGGGTTTTTAATTCTGAATAAGATTAATTAATCCTCACATTTGGGGTGATTTATTGAAAGGTTGGATATTTGAAGAATTTCTTCACAGTATAAATCATTCGAAAGAGTTAAACTTTTGTCTTTACAGATAGTTGGTATATCGTCTGTTTTTCAACCCTCAACAACCGTAAAGTGTTGTTGAAGTTTGTAGCGAAATATACGAGTATGTTAACTTTAAAAATATTTTAATGAATATTATAACTAGACGATTTACTCGTGCCACGCAAAGTTTAATTATTGTTTAGAACGCCTTTGAACTATTATAAAATAGTGCTTGTATATGAAATATTCACGGGATTGAACTATTCCTATAAACACATTTTATATCAATCTATTATTTAACGCATTAACACAACAATATCACCCAGACACATAAACTGATAGCTGAATGTCAAAGTTATAAAAACTTCACTCGCGACTATTAGTTATTCGAAACTACATCAGGACGTGGATAAAGAAATTTTCATTTTTGTTCAATAATTTAATTATTACAGCGCATGCATTATTTTATTAGCAAAAGTTGATAAAATAGTGCGACATCTATAATTACGAATCAGAATCAGCTAAATTATTATCGACAATAATGTGGTACTAGAGCGATATTTTTTTTTACACTTCGGACGAACTTCAGAGCGTTCTGGATAGATCTTGGTGATAAACATACATATACAAGTATATGTATATATTTAAAATAAGCGATGTAGAGGTTCACTAAAATAGTGGTACACAATAGTGTATTAGGGAAAACATTTATGTATGGGAGTGAAACGTGGGCGTGGAAAATTAATGAAAGGAGCTGAGTCAATGCAGTTTAATTGCATGCACTGAGAAGAACACGCATCATATCCTTTACTTTCTCGGCCGTATTCTACCATTACTCTTTGCATTGTAAAATTGTTTAGTTATTCTTCGTGACCCACTCGTTCAACATATCCAAATCACTTCAATGAAGTATCTTTTACCCAACTCAAAACATTAATTTTTAACCCATATTCATATTAATAATTACATTTATTATTCTGTCATACATTAACATATTCTTTTCAGAGAACGAATTTCAACCACACTGCCTGAACTCCTTTTTTCATTATCCACGTCTACTTTTCGTCCAATACACCAATGTTGGCAATAATACGCTGTTATGCCCTTTATCTTATATGATCTTTAATGTTTTGTATATTAACGTTCATGCAATCGACTGAAAAATTGCGTCCTTTTTTAATCAAGATTTGTTCCACGAATGCTACCGACCGAGAAAAATGCCAATTGCCGAAATCCAGTTGGTATTTTTCTTTAAAACTGAAATTTGCCACTAATAAACTGATCACTACAAACGGAGATAAAGGCCTATCTAGATGTTGATTATTTGCTTGGTTTTAACAAAAATTAAATATACAAAAGCAAAGTGTTTAATGATATAACACAAGATTTTTTTAAATCAAAATTTTAAATAATCTCAGGTTACATCAGAAGTCAAAAGACGTGGTTTAGATTTGATTCCCGATGATATAAAATTAAGGAAGATACCAGTCTGATTTTTCATATGCAGATTTTTAAACGTTTTTTTGGCTATTTGGAAAAAATGTCACATTCATCATCATCACCAACATCGTGCAGTGAGCCTTGTATCCTGGAACACATATTTTGCTTCTTCATACACCTCGTAATGCATACTCTCATATTATTTATATATTTATTTATTAACACAATAAGCTACTCTTAAGTGTCCTTTATATAACACTATAGAACTTTAAAATGCCATTTTAATTTAGCTCACTTTGATTAACAATTTATGATATATTGTGGAACGAATGTATGAAGAAAGACTGACAAAACAGATTTATAGCGCAGATGTGAGTAGATAGCGTGTAAAAGGAAAGTATTGTTGGACCAAGGAAAGTATTGTTGGAATAAACAAGTGATATTCTGAAAGAAGGAAACGTAAAAAGTCAGAGAAATCGTAGAAATTGTATAAGATGATATATGGATGAGGAAGAGGCGAAGGATGTGTGTCGAAATAGGAAAATTTGGTGCTTTGTCCTCTCTGCCTTTCCCGACAGGGAGATGACGTGATGGTATGTTTATATCTTTCAAGATATGATGTTTAAACATACAAATTCACAAAAAAGTAATCAACAATATAAGATTCGTAAAAATTAAAACTAGAAAATACAATCTCTCTCAAGGGGATATTATAGGACAAAAAACAAATAAAAATATATTTAGATTGAAAAAACGTAGAATAGCAGCCCCCAGTCAAGCAAGACCTTAGATTAGGGTAATGCTGAAAAAGGACCATCCTGAACATAATAAAACCAATATTAAAAATATCCACCAAACCTTTCATGATGTTACCCAATTGTTGTATTATTAAGGCTTTTCACTCGACCCTCTTTGATTTATTTGTCAGTGTCACGTTTTCTAGATCTTTCTAAACTTCTTGTATAAGGGATACCGGAATTAATGTAATTTTTATGTGACGTAATTTTTAGTGATATTCACAGATATCCTTGCGGATATTTTGGCGTGACATTTTACTGATCTCTGAGAAAGATGGTCATGTTAAAGTAAGTTGTGTAGATTTCAGATTTATTAGTTTTTTCATAAGATCTAATCTTTTCTGTGACAATTTTTATTCTTTTTGAGAATATGAACCACAATATTTGTTTTGCTATGTTATTTGTGCTATCTGTTCTACTATTTTTGTGTATTTAATGGCAGATCTGAGGATGTCACATAAATTTTTAAGATCCAATTAAAACCCATTTTTATTTTACTCAAGTAGATCCATGTATATTATAATTATTTTATTTTTCTTAATCCCTTTGAAACGTTCAGTTTTGATGTGAATGTTAATTTTGATTTTAACTAGGCGATAATCGCTGCCTGTTTTTAAAGTTGTTAAGAACAGTACAGTCTTGAACAATATTTTTTTGTTTGACAAGATGTAGCCGATTTCACTTGTGTTACCTGTTTTGCTTCTCTACCTACATTTCAAGTCTTTCTTTTCGAAGAACGAGTTCGTAACACGCGGGGAAATGATTTAAGGGAACTCTGCGAGTCTTTTCCCTCTTATCACGGGTGCCAAGACCAAAAATTTCAACTGGTTAGTCATCATTATAAATGCTTTCTTGATTCTTTTACAGATTATTTTTGCAAAAATTTCATGAGGCATTCTTTCTACGTGGCATAATATCACTGCTCATTTCACTTTTCCCATTACGTTATGCTGTATTTAACAGAAGTGTTACACAATACAATACAATACAATAAAACAATACGAATCTTGTGCATTATGCGTGCAGTTAAATTAGGGCAAACTGAGAAACTTTATTCCTATCGTAAGGGTTCAACACCCAAATAATTTATTTTAGATTTGAACTAATTTTCTCAACACTCAACTAAGTTACTGAACTTTTCAGGAAATATTTCAAGTACAAACTTTTTTTAAAGGAAATACCATTTTTCACACTTTTTTTTATTTAATGTGTCATTAAAAATAAAGCCTATTGTACAAATACCTGCTATAATTTAAATGGAGGAGTTCATATTTCCGGTCGAAAGCAAGTAAAAAGTCAATAACCATTAAATAATAAGTTCATTCATTCAATTGATGCTCATTAATATAATATATCCGCATTTGTGATAAGGAGAGACAAATTTGTATTCGGTTCCGTTCAATCAAGCCTCCGGGCTTAGAACCACTGGATAATTCACAGCTAACATATCTCATCGACATACTCCGGGCTTAGAACCACTGGAGAATTCACAGCTAACATATCTTATCGACATACTCCGGGTTTAGAACCACTGGAGAATTCACATCTAACACATCTCATCGACATACTCCTAACCAAACCGAGATTCCATTTATTTCCGATAAGATTTAAACCCAAATTTACCTGACAGAAAGAAAGCGTTTTACTAACTAGTATTGATATATCGCCACGTTATGAACATCAGTATATATTCAGGTATGAGATTCAATCTTCTATTTGGGTCATGTACTTCGAGGAGCAAAGTATTGTACAAATGACTGCACCTGATCATCCAAGGCAAAATTGAGGGTCGAAGAGGTGTTGGCAGGAGGCAAATCTCCTGACTCTGCAATATAATAGTGTTGAATATAAATAAATACACAGTATAAAGTCAGTTCATGACGAAAGTAGAACATGAATTAAAGTGAACGGTTTCTTGACTGAGTGGTTTAATATTTCAAAAGATGGAAAGTAAGAATGCATTATGTCACCTTGATTAAAATTTACATAGATTCATGTGTGAAAAAAAACCACTGTAATGTTTTTAAACTTGGAATACCACATTAACAAAGAAATTATCCCAACTTATTAAATGCAATGAAACTCTTGAAGCTGTGTGACAGAAGAAAAACAGCCGATATAACATAGTACTGCTATACAAAACCATTCACTCAGGCATTGGTGCACCTCACTTACTTGCAAGCATTGCATTTCGTATTCCTTCTAGATCCACAAGACAGCTCAATCCCTTTTATACTGAAAATTGCTAATCTAATTATAAAAGCAAGTCCTCTATAATTCGTATGCAAAGACTTGGAAATGAGTTTTGCAACAATTTAGATATTTTTAATATACTCGTAAGTATATATAGTACCTATTCGCCAAAATATCACAACAATATTTAGAAATAGCTACTAACTTTGTGCTCTCCTTTATTAATATAAATAACCTAGTATAAACGAAACATTAAGGACAATATTTAGCCTCTGGCGTTGAGTAACCCTGCATCAAGATGTGGAAGGCTTCGATTCTGCAAAGCAACTTGCGTCTTGTTCTACAAGTGAGCCCATGTGTTTTCTATATCTTAATATCTATCTACAAAATTCCCATTTTGTTCTATGTAAGCGTTGTTCCACTAAAAACAAATCTAAGTTCTTTACTACTATAAAATAAGTCTTCGACAATTACGTAGGTCTGTTTGGTGAAGTTTGATAATATTTTGTGGTATACATAACATATATTGAACTTAAATATACATATAATTATTAAATAATTTTAAACAATGACTGTAATTTTTTATAATATCCGCTTTTTGAATCTTCACGTTAGTTTAAGATAAAGTTTTGTATTTTTTGTCAATAATTTTAAGTACTTGTATAACCTGTCACATGTTCATTTGTATATAAAGACACTGTTGTGTCGTTAATAAAATAAAATAAAAAATGTTATTTTAAAAGGACATGTAAAAAATCATAGACATTGTAGGAGTTGTATGAAAAGGTTTATGGATGTATTATAGATGAAGGATGTGTGTTGAGATAGGAAAGTATGGCGACCTATTCCTCTGCCTACCCGGACGTTGAGATAGCGTGACGGTATGAACATATATATGATTTAATTACTCTTGACCGGAGCTTTGAATTGAGAATGCATATGGTGCGTTGCTACATCTTTTCAACTTTCCTTTATGAAATGGAGGCGTGGACACTGCTCCAGGAAACTCAGACTTTTGAGATGTAATCTACAGACATCTTCAAGATTCTCTTGATAGATCGTATTAAAAAGGAAATGGCACGATGGTATTTATATACAACTATCAACATAATTAATTTCCTCAGAGTATAGTCCTGCCAGAGATGATACAATTATCAATTTTATCTCTAGATTTCCACTCAGCATGAGTGGGAATCGTGTTAGAAGATGACCGAGAAAATTAAACTTTAAAAGAAAAAAAAGTAAGAAGTAAGAAAAATAAAAGGAACTGTAGAAGATGAGCAGTCTCCTAAAGATCCTACTATTTGCAGAAGATATCGTATTAATAAGTGAAAAACAAGAAGACCTGCAAAATAGTCTGGAAAGATGGAGAAGAATCTTGGAGGACAATGGATTGAGACTGAGCAGAAAGAAAACAGAGTATCTGTACCTACCATTCGAGAACACAAATGCTGTCACTCCCGTAATGCAAATGGATGGAGAAACATTACCAAATTGTGACTCCTTTAAGTATCTTGGGTCACTCATCCATAGCGATGGAGGATGTGCAGCAGATGTAACACATAGAATTAGTGTAAGATGGATGAAGTTTAGATCAATGACGGGAGTTCTATGTAATACGAAAATGCCAGTGATGTTAAAAGGAAAAGTATACCAAACGATTGTCAGACCCGCACTCCTCTATGGCTCCGAATGCTGGACGATGTATAACTCTTACTCTAGGCAACTAGAAACTGCTGAAATGCGCATGCTAAGATGGACAGCTGGTGTGTCCCTAAGAGACATAACAAAAAGCTCACGCATTCGTGAGAGCCTAGGTGTTACAGACATCAACAGCAAGATGGAGGAGAGGCGATTGAGATGGTATGGGCACGTTGGACGCAGAGCACCCGATCACATTGTGAACCAGGCAATCTCCATGGAACTTCCTCGAATAACAACCAGAGGAAGACCAAAGAATTCATGGGTGGTGCAAAAAGATAACCTGATGCAGAGGCACGGCCTGGGGGACGTAGTCCGGGACAGAAGAGCATACAACCTGAGGACGAGGAGAGTTGACCCCAACAATATTCGCAGACAATGAGTTGTAATGGAGCCAGGGAGAAGAACTGTAGAAGATGATACATATATCGTAATAGGAAAGTTTGACATTCTGTTGTCTGACCACCCGAACAGGGAAATGACGTGATGGTATGTACAATATGTATGTTTTACATTATGTGCGTGGATTTTCAAATTTTATCTACTTTAAAAAAAACCTTTTTATAAACATAATAACATAATGAGTGATGTCACCTTCTTTGAAAAAATATTATATTAAGATATTGTCCCTTTGTCAATAAAAATTCTTTGGAACCGAGACGATTAATTTCAGCTGACAAAAAATCAAACAAAGAAAAAGTAATCACCTTCACACGTCAATCAATAATAATTATTTGCACCACACCTTTGCAATATTTTGCAAATTCATTCTTTTAGTCGTTAAAATATAAGGGTTTTAATGAAGAAAAAAATATATGAGGGGGGATTTTGCTAATTCACGTGAACGGTGAATCACTCGTGTCGTAGCAAGTATTATAATATATAGTAGTAACAAAGCTGAAGGCGCCTTAAAGGTCATGTTCTACGCCATATATTTAGGGGTGGATTATGGCCAAGGCGATAATTCTTCCTTAATATATTCCACTCAGCTTGGTCACTTCTCAGAATAAGTTAGTCATCTTGTATCTAAATTTATAATGGACAAAGGATGGTGTTTTTATATGTAAATTTTTTTTTTAAATTGCGCATGATAAGTCTTGAAAGATATATAATTTAATTTATTTTCATGGTTAATATGATACCTTTGGAAAATACATAGTTATTATTTTTATTTAAATATCGTCGTTGGCGTCGTTGCCGGGCCTCGTAGTCGAGGATCCTTCGCCACTCCAACGTCAATCCTGAGCCGTTCTTCCACGTCGATCATGTGATCTTCTGTGAGAAAACAGTCCAATCCTAGATGCACACTCCCTCCCGCAAATGTCACAGTGAGACTTTTGCGTTTGGGTTTGCTCGCTCTATTGGAAAGTAAAGCCGTGCCATGGAGTTTGTTTTAAGTAAGTGATCCGTTGCACACCGGCAAACTCACCGGCCGCACCGCTGCACTGAATCCGGTGGCACACCGAGGGGAGACGAAAGGAGCACATCGGCATGTTGGGTGCCATTATGGAAAGGGATGGGGCAAACTTAAAATGATCAAGTATAGGATTGAAGGTGGGGGTAAGTTTACAGGGAGGGGAAGGAAATTAGGAAAGGAGTCCCTCCTCCTTTATCCGGGCTTGGGACCGGCTCCATCATTCGACAAAGAGCATTCATCTAGTACGGAGGCGGAGTTAAATATAAACATACATATCGCCACACTATTTTTCTGTCGGCAGGGAGGATAGAGCGCCAGATTTTTCTATGTTATTCACATTCAAGAATATCGCAAAGTAAAGTTGCGTGAGATAGCTGACATCCTGAAGATATTATTTGGTAGTGTTTACACTATTTTGCATGAACATTTGGTCATGAAAAAGCTTTTTTCGAAATGGGTGCCGCGTTTGCTCACAATGGAACAGAAACAACAATGCATCGATGATTCAGAGCGCTGTTTGGCACTTTTTACGCGAAATAAACAGGAGTTTTTGCGTCAGCATGTGACAATGGATTAACGTTGGCATGTGACAATAGATCCACCACTATACTCTGGAATCAAATCGGCAGTCAGCTGAGTGGAGAACAGCCGGTGAAAGTCGTCCGAAGCGACCAAAAACTCAACAGTCGGCCGGAAAGGTTATGGCCTCCGTATTTTGGGATGCGCATGGTATAATATTCATCGATCACCTTGAAAAGGGGAAAACCATCAATAGCGAATATTATATAGTGTTATTGGAGCGTTTGAAGGCAGAAATTACAAAAAAACGGCCTCATATGAAGCAGAAAAAAGTTCTCTTTCATCCGGACAATGCACCGTGTCACAAGTCGATGGTAACGATGGCCAAATTGCACGAGTTGAACTTCGAATTGCTTCCGCACCCACCGTATTCTCCAGATTTGGCCCCCAGTGACTATTGGCTGTTCGCAGACCTCAAAAAGATGCTCCAGGGAAAGAGATTTGGCTCCAATGAAGAAGTGATTGCCGAAACTAACACCTATTTTGAAACCAAAGATAAATCGTTCTACACGGCTGGCATAGATAAGTTAGGAAAGCGTTGGAATAAATGCATCGCTCTTGAAGGAGACTATGTTGATGAATAAAGATGAATTTTGATAAACAAATGTTGTTTTAGTAGTTAGTCCCGGGACTTATTGATCGATGTGTTATGTTCATATTAGAAAGTTTGATAATTTATGGTTTGTATTTTTTTAGCGTAAAACATCTAAAAACCTAATTAACTTCCATCTTTTTTCTTTAATACTTTTTGGCATTTCGTTAAAATGTTAAAAATTTTGTTGTATAAATTATTTTGACTTTTGCTCTTTTATTTTTTGGAAGCCGAACGTCGTCGCAATTTCTCGTGCAGTGACGCAATGTCTTCCTCGAACTAAAACATTGTTTGTCACATTTACTTGATTTTACATACCTCCTGTTTGCAATAATCCAATAAATAGAAATGCGGAGCAGTGAGATCTGGTTACCTTGGAGGCCAACGATACGCACTGTTCCGTGAGTTATCTTTTTACAAATTTCCCGCGCAAAGTTTCCATTACGGGTCTAATAATGTAGCAAGTGTTGAAATCTCCGTCTTGTTGAACCCATGTACGAGTATTTTTAATAAAATCGTTCGTTAGCGCGTTCTGGGAAAAATGCTTAAATACTTATAAATAATATTATTCTTGTGCGATATATAGGACACGCTCCTTCGACTGCCACCAATGTCCAATGCCAATTGCCTGGTTGAAATCTTTGAATCTTTTTAAATGGCGGCAGCTTCTATGACGATGTCCAGTCCCTTTTGTAAGGCTTCCTTTGCATATTTTTTGTCCCGTCAAAAGCCATCACAATCCGAATGATACAGACATCTGCTCGGAATATCCAATCTTCATTAATTTCTCAATGCGCACCGTACTGAAATTGGGAACTTGAATTCCAAATACATTTTTTAAATTTTAATTTACAAGTGACAGAAATAAACATAATTTGCGAAAAAACAACATGTAATTTAATTCGGGCACACAATTTTAATGGATCTGGGTTTGTTGCCTTTCATTTGTCGTGTCCCCAATAAATTAGACTTTGGCCTGTATCTCACTGAAAACATAAAGCATGAAAAAATAAATCGATTCTTCTTTCCGATTTTGGATTATATAAAACCTGGTTGTACATGAAATGTTAATAAAAAAAAACTAATGAAATGTTCACCATCCCTAGAGTTAAAACCTCTTTTGCCCAAAGGCAATATGCTTATTTGGCTCCCATTACATACAATGGCGTGCCGACTTCAATAAAAGTAAAGGTAGGAAAACCATTTAGACAGTCCATCGGAGCGTGGTTGTTATTGCGACAGGATTTTGAGTACTTGGGCTTTCAGGATGAATGACGAGTGGAAGGGATTTATGTGAGCTCGTGAGTGTGGGTCTCTTCTTGTTGTTTTAATTTTGATTGTTTTTGTATTTGTGTTTCTATGTATTTTTTCTGTGTATTTTTTTTTTGTTTTAAATTTGTTTTGGTTTTCAATTTTTATTCTTATGATTGTGTGCGGTATATTGTGGGATGAATATTTTTGGTCTTTCTGGAGTGGTAATGTGTGAGGAGTTGAATTTCGCAAGATGTTTCCAGTTGTAGTTGAGTGCCACTGTTTGTCAGGTTGATGAGAGCGTGCAACGGGGTTTTGTTTTTGTGTAATCAAAAATCGGAAAGAAGTATCGATTTATTTTTTCATGCTAAATATCCTCAGTGAGATACAGGCAAAAGCCTAGTTTACTGGGGATACGACAAATGAAAGGCAACAAACCCAGATTCATTACAATTGTATGTCCAAATCAAATTACCTGTTGTTTTTTCTCAAATTGTGTATATTTCTTGTCATGTGTAATAATAAATAAATAAAGAATAAAAACATTATCATCAACCTGACAGTCATCAATTTCATCAACCTGACACCAATTAAACCACCTTTATTCATTTTACATCTGAATATATCTCCATTATTAAAAATTAAATGCATTACAATTATTCTGAAAACAAACATAAATAAAATATCAAATTTATTTTTGTGGCAACATTCATGTTTCACTCTATAACATATCCTCTTGTAAAGGGACGATAAATCACTTAACCGACACAGTTTTTCATAAAGCCGCCCTTCGGGTGGGGGTGTCCTGACCTAAACTGTTCCCTCCGACAAGTATCGGTTAAAACGCCAGTTATTCGCACGAATTTATTACCAAATAATACGGATAGCCCTTAATTACTCCCATCGAACGTTTATTTTCAACTAATCTTATCGTGCCATAATCAAATTTATATCATTATTCTATAAGTTATGCTTCTTTCATTATGTAGTACGTTATTTTATGACACTTTCGTATATTTAATATTAAGGAAAGTGCCAAATTTATATTCAGAAAAGTATTGACTTCAAAACGTTTTAAATATTCGAGAAAAATAACGTTAAATATGTCACGTAATTTTTATTTTGTTTCTTGTTTTAACGAATTATTTTCACGTATCACATACAAGAATGCAAATTAGAAGTACGATGGATTGGAATGAAAAAAAAAACAATACGTAACACAGAAGATTTATGAAGCACTGATTTAGACCATGACCATTGATATCATAGAACTAGAAAGCTCTCCTTCTTTGACTGTTGAGTTATTGAATTGTCTGTAAGAGGTTCAAACATTACGTTCTTATTATGCTTGCTAAAAATTATGCTTTAGTCACTACAATCGATATTTTGACAGCTTCAATTTCATTAGTTTATTTACCAAATTATTCATATACAAATGTTGATGTCGAAGAAAACTCTTGATGATTCAAAGGCAATGTATAATGTCGAAGAAAACTCTTGATGATTCAAAGGCAATGTATAATGTCGAAGAAAACTCTTGATGATTCAAAGGCAAAATAATAATATAAATTAAACCACAGTTTATACAATATATGTTAGCGAGGGTTTTATTTAAGACGTTCTTCAAGGGCGTTCTAACTGAAGATTCGAATGTATTTTTATTAACCTTTCCCTTCGTGTGCTAAAAAAATCCGCGCGTTCCGGTGCTGTGTATTTAATACATATGTAAAAATGATCGATTTAGCATTGGAAATTTAAAAGTATTCATAGTCAATCGCTTAAATTAATTGAATTTGAAGTCAACAATTGAAAGGCAGCAATCTCAGATCCTAGATCCTAGATTAAATGTGTCTAGATTAAATTACTTGTTTTTTTCCACAAATTATGTATTTATAATATCTCATATCATATATATAAATAAATTATTGGGTGTTTATATAAGTTGTGTCCGTTTTTTTTTTCAAATTTAAAAATGAGCACCAACAGTAAAACAAAATGGTAAAGGTTATACGTCATTCGAAAGAAAATTTTCTGTTCTACAAGATATTGTGTTTGCTTTTACGTTATATACGAGTATATTATTTTATTTGATTACAAGCCTTCAAAATGGAATGTCAAGTAAACGAAAGTGAGCATTTTCGACACCTCCTTCTGTTCGCGTTCAATCGACGGAATAAAGCTGACAAAGCTGCTCGCGATATTTGCGAAGTGTACGGCGAAGATGCTATGAATGAAAGGACAGCTCGTTGATGGTTTTTGCGTTTCAAAGACGGTAATTTCGACCTGAAAGACATTGAGCGTTCCGGACGACCGGTGGACTTCGATGAGAACCGCTTAAACCATATTATTCATGAAGATCCCCTTGAAACTACCGTCGAATTGGCTGAGCAGATGAATTGTAGCCACATGACTGTATACCACCATCCCATTTAGACCCATTGCTCTTTGCCAATGAATGAAACAGTTTAGAGAGGTTTGTAGTTACTGGAGGAGTGGAAGGACAACGCACATGAGGAAGAATGGGTGTATCTCGGCCGGGGAATGTTAGGATATAAGCCCAAACCTTTTGATAGCTTGTTTTTGATATCTTAAATGTATTTTATCTTAAAATATGTGTGCAATTTTGTAATGTATTCATAAACTTTGTTGCTAATAATTAACTTTGTTTTGCTATATTTATTTATTTGGGTGGCTTATGCCGCTTTAGAGGACATTCAAAGATAATCTTTTTTGGGAGGTCTTACCAAAAATGATGAGTGGGTTCGAATCCTGGGTTAGAGCGCCCTTGAGGAGAGTTTGCTCTCTTATCGGCGCTATATAAATTGTCCTATTTACTATCATTATTATTATAACTATAAAAATTTCAACTATCCCTGAGGAATGTATTCTTGAAATATACATTTATTCGAAAATCTCAACGTACAACATTTCCCCAATGCCGGAGAAGTGATAAAAAGAACATTAAAAATACATGTTTTTAAAACACTCGTGTGACTCAAAAACTAAGAAAATTATTTCTCTTGGATTATTAAAGGGAATTAGTAAGAGAGTAAGAAGGCTCGAGGAAAGTGTTTGAATAATTTACGAGACCCGATTCGGCGTATGCAATTACCGGCCCGGCCCGGCTTGGACCTCAGAGTGCCTCACTAATATGGCGTTGCCGCGGCCCCAACTTGAATTTAGCACGTAAACATTCCATTTTGAATTTAGCACGTAAACATTCCATTTTGTTGTTTCACACGAAACTTAGAATTATTTTCCTAGGGGAAAATTTGCTAATTCGAATACTACCTGAATGTTCTAAATGCGGAATCCTATAAGTTTATTTATTTATTTAACACTACATTATAAAACAATCTGGCCGAATTATTCCCAGGCTGCAATCTCTCCAAACAACCAGACATTGTAAAACAATCTGGCTGGCTAATTGTCAGGTTACAATCTCTCCTAACAACCAGACATTGTAAAACAATCTGGCCGGCTTATTTATTTATTTAATTAACGACACAAAAGTGTATTTATATACAAATGAACATGTGACAGGTTATACAAGTACTTAAAATTATTGACAAATAATACAAAACTTTATCTTAAACTAACATGAAGATACAAAAAGCAGTAGTAATAATAAATTACAGTCATTGTTTTAAAATTATTTAATAATCTTTGAGAATTTTGTGGGAATTTAATGGATATATATTGATATATTTTGAGATATAGAAAACACATGGCCTCATTAGTAGAACGAGATGCAAGTTGCTTTGCAGGTCAGGTTACAATTTGTCCATACAACCAGACATTGTAAAACAATCTGGCTGGCTTATTGCCAGGTTACAATCTCTCCAAACAACCAGACATTGTACGAGTAAAATAATCTGGCCGGCTTATTGCCAGCTTACAATGTGTCCAAACAACCAGATATTTTAAAACAATTTGGCCGGCTTAATGCCAGGTTACAATCTCTCCAAACAACTAGACAAAAGTAAATAAAAGAAGTTAGATGGTCGCAAAAAAATATTCAAATTATTATTCACATTTACAAAATTTATGAACGGTATACATATTTAAAATAAAAGCGAGGTATCATCAATCAAAGGAAAAGGAAGGAATGGGGGAGGAGAAAGAAAAATTTGGAATAAAACGTTATATTACTGACTTGAATTAAGCGTTTTTCTGTCGCTTTTTAATACATGCCAATGACGGAGCGAGTCTAACCTTAGTTTGTAACTCGTTTCAGATGACATAAAAAATGGGTGGTGAACTGAGTAAACCAAAAAAAACTATCTTTCTTAATGCGTAACGCAAGTCCATGATCGGAAAGATGCTAAATATTTTCGACAAAATTTGAGAGGGTGGCGAGAAAGTTAAGGATATTATAAAATAGTTACAGTAAGTAAATTTTGCGTCTTTTTCTCCCGTTCAATCAGATCGGATCCTTCTGGTATGAGGTGATGTCATCGTACTTTCTCAGGTTAAAAATAAATCTCAGGCAAACATTTTGAAGACGCTGTGTTTTATATTGAATAACAACACGGTTCTTGATATCTTTCCCCTTATTTTATTAAGACCACTGATGCGCTTAGTTAAATGAATATCTACAATATGGAGAACTATGAAAACGGAACACACGCGTTGTCAATCTCTTGAATGCAGTGGATTGAAACGTTCCGATCGTCTTTGCAGTTTGATCCACCAGAACTTTAGGTCTGAACGGTAAGACTGTATGTTTGCTGAAGTGCAACCGCTTGCACACAAGAACTAACATCCCTACAGGCGTCCATCCACACTGACAGCCATACTCGATTGTTTCAATATGATTTCAGTCACAAAACAACGACAAAGAATATTTTTTGGTCATGATTGCGAATTTTCCATTAATTTTAACAAAATCATTCCAAACACATAATATAGTTAAAAAAGCACGATTTTTTTAATATTCTATTCATTAATATTCCGTTATAAATGGCCAAGAATCCATGGACACCCTTTTCTCACCCTCCTCCAACCTACATGCCGCCTTTCCTCGCAACCTAGAACGGCACAGCAACACGCACCAGTGACGTCATTAGCTGTTCATTATGCATCAGTCGGGTGACCAAATGGCAATTAAATTTTCCTAAGAAGAACAATGACCTATTAAAAATACACCATTTCTGTGGAAATGAGTATTGATTTTTTTTTTATATACATTTTCCATTTCCATTGTTCATTTTTAAATTTAATAATAAAATTATCGTGTCATATTTGATGATTTCTTAAGGCTGTTTTACGCTGGTTTAAAATATCGTTTGCCGTGTTTTACTTCTTTATTTTGCATTCGATACACGTTCAACCCAATTACATCAAACAACAATGAAAACATATTTAAAGTCTAAATACAACATATAGTAATGACGCTAGAAATAATCATGCTTCCCTGTGAAGTGACTCAGTTACGCCGATATAACATAACATAATGACATTAGAAACAATCATGCTTCCCTGTGAAGTGACTCTGTTACGCCGATATAACATAATGGCATTAGAAACAATTATGCTTCCCTGTGAAGTGACTCAGTTACGCCGGTATAGCATAATGACATTAGAAGCAATTATGCTTCCCTGTGAAGTGACTCAGTTACGCCGATATAACATAATGACATTAGAAACAATTATGCTTCCCTGTGAAGTGACTCAGTTACGCCGATATAACATAATGAAATTAGAAACAGTTATGCTTCCCCATGAAGTGACTCAGTTACGCCGATATAACATAATGCTATTAGAAACAATTATGCTTTCCTGTGAAGTGACTCAGTTATGCCGATATAACATAATGCCATTAGAAACAATTATGCTTCCCTGTGAAGTGACTCAGTTACGCCGATATAACATTATGCCATTAGAAACAATTATGCTTCCCTGTGAAAGGACTCAGTTACGCCGATATAACATAATGACATTAGAAACAATTATGCTTCCCTGTGACGTGACTCAGTTACGCCGATATAACATAATGCCATTAGAAACAATCATGCTTCCTGTGAAGTGATTCAGTTACGTCTATAAAACATAATGCCAATAGAAACAATCATGCTTCCCTGTGAACTGACTCAGTTACGCCGATATAACATAACATAATGACATTAGAAACAATCATGCTTCCCTATGAAGTGACTCAGTTACGCCGATATAACATAATGACATTAGAAACAATTATGCTTCCCTGTGAAGTGACTCAGTTATGCCGATATAACGTAATGACATTAGAAACAGTTATGCTTCCCCGTGAAGTGACTCAGTTACGCCGATATAACATAACATAATGACACTAGAAACAATCATGCTTCCCTGTGAAGTGACTCAGTTACACCGATGTAACATAATGCCATTAGAAACAATTATGCTTCCCTGTGAAGTGACTCAGTTACGCCGATATAACATAGCATAATGACACTAGAAACAATCATGCTTCCCTGTGAAGTGACTCAGTTACGCCGATATAACATAATGACATTAGAAACAATTATGCTTCCCTGTGAAGTGACTCAGTTATGCCGATATAACGTAATGACATTAGAAACAGTTATGCTTCCCCGTGAAGTGACTCAGTTACGCCGATATAACATAATGCTATTAGATACAATTATGCTTTCCTGTGAAGTGACTCAGTTACGCAGATATAACACAATGCCATTAGAAACAATTATGCTTCCCTGTGAAGTGACTCAGTTACGTCTATAAAACATAATGACATTAGAAACAATCATGCTTACCTGTGAAGTGACTCAGTTACGCCGATATAACATAGCATAATGACACTAGAAACAATCATGCTTCCCTGTGAAGTGACTCAGTTACGCCGATATAACATAATGACATTAGAAACAATTATGCTTCCCTGTGAAGTGACTCAGTTATGCCGATATAACGTAATGACATTAGAAACAGTTATGCTTCCCCGTGAAGTGACTCAGTTACGCCGATATAACATAATGCTATTAGATACAATTATGCTTTCCTGTGAAGTGACTCAGTTACGCCGATATAACATAATGCTATTAGATACAATTATGCTTTCCTGTGAAGTGACTCAGTTACGCAGATATAACACAATGCCATTAGAAACAATTATGCTTCCCTGTGAAGTGACTCAGTTACGTCTATAAAACATAATGACATTAGAAACAATCATGCTTACCTGTGAAGTGACTCAGTTACGCCGATAAATTTATTAAAAATTTCAATTCTCAATTTATCCACGCGAGATATGGAAGAAATTTATTTCAGAAAAATCATTCAATAAGGTCATTCCGTGTGCGAATGGTGATGCTCAGAACAGTTCAGTTTGTGAATACGGCACCGATAAAATGACGATGGTGTTAATACAACACTTGTGCGTTACATTGAATATTGAATTGGATTTAATGATATCCAACGTTTAGAAGGCGTTGCAGCCTGCATCCTCAGGGCGATGTCAAAAAAATATTTAACGAATATGACATTGCATATTCGCTAATGCTTTTTTCATATTAGAATCATATTTGGTAAAGCTTTTCTACATTGCCCTAAAGATAAAGCCTACGCGTCAACAAATCCGAAAAATATTTTCAACTAGTAAAAAAAAAACTGTTTCCACGCCCTGAAAGCGCTGCATATACTGCACAGGGGGGTAAAAGGTTTGTTGTATCGATTATTTTTGTCGTTATTTACACATTGACTCGTACACTGCAGTTGTGAAGAATGGAACAGCTCATTCTCCAATGGATTTTTTTATGAAACATGAATGAATTTTGATTCGCTCCATAAAGTAATTATATGGATTGTGATATATACACTTAATGGGAAAAAATAATGGTTCGTTTCATAATGCATCAGGCGTTTTTATTTTATTTTAGTCGCGTGTTTCATTTGCAGACATGATAAAAATACCCACTACCGTTATAGTCCTTGGTAATATGTCTGTGCAATGGGTTACTGCAGTGAAATGGACAATACATCAGATTATACGGAAATAATGTTATATAGACTTTAGTTGTTTACAGTATAACATACAATAAAACCAAATAAAAATATTAATTAACAGAATAAAACAATTCAAGCAAGTACACAAGTTAAATTTGTTTTTAAATATTAAAAAAATTTACAATATACACACTTGGGTTTTCCTGTCGGGGTAGGTACATAATCTTATTCTTCTCAGTGTCATGTCAGGTCCCCGCAACGTAAAATATCACTTGAGAGTAGGCATCTTTGTCCCCGGTAGCCTGAAAAAGAATCCTCGAAGCTCCTCATACAAGTCCAATCACGTATATTGAGGAGTCAGGAGATTTGCCTCCTGCCAACACCTCTTCAGCCCTCTATTTTGCCTTGGATGATCAGGTGCAGTAGTTTGTACTTTGCTCCTCTAAGCACATGACCCAAGTAGGACATCTTTCGGATTTTATTATAATATTAGTCAGCAACTCTCTATCAATTTTGGCTCTTTGAAGAACCCTCGTGTTGCTGACCATATCCGTCCAGGGTATCCGTAGCATTCTCCGGTGCATCCACATTTCGAATGCTGCCAGTCGGTTCATACTACCAACTTACTTAAGGTACATAATAATACTTTCCTATTACGACACACATCTCATGTGTGAGGATTCAGTGATAGGGATAAGTAACAGATATATCTAGATCTTGTTATCTTGAAACATTTTTATTACTTAAATTTATAAATCTACGTGTAAACATCTATGTAAGGTATATGGATTAATTTCAGTTGGCTATTGTCATATGCTTGATGGTACGATTTAATGAGCTTCAATGAACTCCTTCCATAGCACGAGGAGGGAAGATTGGAGGCGATTTTGCGCAGCTAACCAGCAAATCGGATTTTAATAGTTTCCCTTTTGTTGTCTGCGAATACCTTTCAACCACCGCCTGGCTCCTGATTAGCTCCGAGCCGTAAACTTCTGCAACACGTCTTATTTTGGTGTTCGCGTACGATTCTCAAACTGTAAGAAATTTTAATGTACTGGAATCGAACATGAAACTAAATTTTCTTTTACATGAAAAAAAAAAACAATGTGATTGAACTTTTTGAAAAGTAAAGTTGATTGAACCTTTCAAAAAGTGATGTTGATTGTACATCTCAAAAAGTGAAGTTGATTGAATCTTACACAAAATGAAGCTTATTGAACTTTTCAAAAAGTGAAATATATTGCACATTTGAAAAAGTGATGTTGATTGCATCTTTCAAAAAGCTAAGTTGATTAAAGCTGTCAAAAAGTAAAATTGATTGAAATTTTCAAAAAGTGAAATTGATTGAAATTTTCAAAAAAGGAAGTTGATTAAACCTTTCAAGAAGTGAAATTGATTCAAACTTTCTGAAACTAAATGTGATTGCACTTCAAAAAGTGAAGTTGATTGCACCTTTTAAAAAGTGAGAAGATTGCCACATGGTTATAAACCCGGCAGTACTGTATACAAGGACATCATAATAAAAGTCGGTAACAGCAACTATACATAAATAAACGAACTTTTGGATATAGATAAAAAAGAAGAAAAAAGAGAACCACTAAATTTGGCAAAACCTGTGGCGAAGTGGCCTCATAAACACAAACAAAATATAAAACAAGTCGTAATGAGAAAGTTAAAATCGCATATCCTCTATTTTATTTCACATTTTTGCTGTATACAGTACAGCCTGGCAGATATATTGCCATATCACAATCCCTTCCAACGAACGACAACGATGTTAACGAAGCCTTAAGTAACGGGTCTTTAAAGTTGAGCGGTTTTTTTAATTCATTTTTTTTAATTATTGAATAAAACACACAATTTGCTTTGATTTCAAAAAAACTTTTTATTGGTCATAAAAGTATAATATATGACATTTAAACACAAAAAAACAATATCCACCAAATGCCCGCCTCTTGCAGCTCCACAGATGTCCACTCTTTTGTCAAAATTTTCGATGACATTTTGGCATAATTACGGTTCTAAATCACCAATAAAGCGAATAATTTCGTCTTTCAGCCCAGGAATTGATTGGAGGTCATTTTTATGGACCTGGCTTTTCACATAACCCCACAGAAAATAGTCCAACGGTGTCAGATCACATGATCTTGGTGGCCAATTAACATTACCGATTCCGGAGATTACAATACATAAAATAATTCAACAATTTGAACGCGTTGTTGTATTGTACGAGTATACGACTCCATTTTTATAAATGTCATACATTACACTTCTCAAATGTTGCAAGACCCAGACAAGTTCATGACGCCATCTGTGTTTTATCATAGAATTTTTTAAAAATGCTCAGTTTGAAAGATCTTTTGTAAACCAGACTGGAACTTTTTTAGAAAATTAGGTTAGGGCATCAAACCTGAAGGCTTTCTAATTTAAAAGAACATTAACCCCATTCAAAACAAGACTTTGATATACTAATATACCAGTCATATATTTCTTTATACTCTCAAAATTACGTATAATTAATCCATCCAGTTTGAAAGCTTCAGGAGTCGTGGGGTTGCGTGCCAGTCGCAACGCTTTGTTGATTGTCCGTTTTATGTGAGCAGCTCGCACCACGCTGTTTTCTGGGAATCTTGGACTGGCCCGACCCGGGAGGACGCATCAACACGCAGATATCCCTCGACCTTCAACACCAGTTTAATATCTTGGCCACTCAATCAAAACAAATTTATAGTAGATTGTTTATAAAATAATCTCATTAGATGACTATCCCTGGCAATTTCAGGATTGGTAGAATAGATTATTTTGTCTGCCTCATACTTAACGTAGTGGTTTCTGCATTTTTTTTCATACTTTGGTATGACGACCTCCATTGCAACATTGGCCCAGCCTGAAAGTTACGGGTTCGATTAACGTTGGAACTTTATTTATTTTAAGAGATTATTATCGGTCTAGTTTTCATTACGGATATTTTTAACATCTTTATGGTATATTGTAAGAGATTGGTTCATGGCAATAAGTCCGCCAGGTTGTACTGTAGAGATTGGATCATGGCAATAAGTCCGACAGGTTGTACTATAGATATTGGTTCATGGCAATAAGTCCGTCAGGTTTTACTATAGAGATTGGTTCATGGCAATAAGTCCGTCAGGTTGTACTGTAGAGATTGGTTTATGGCAATAAGTCCGCCAGGTTGTACTGTAGAGATTGTTTTATGGCAATAAGTCCACCAGGTTGTACTGTAGAGATTGGTTTATGGCAATAAGTTCGCCAGGTTGTACTGTAGAGATTGGTTTTTGGCAATAAGTTCACCAGGTTGTTCTGTAGAGATTTGTTTATGGCACTAAGTCCGCCAGGTTGTACTATAGATATTGGTTCATGGCAATAAGTCCGTCAGGTTGTACTATAGAGATTGGTTTATGGCAATAAGTCCGCCAGGTTGTACTGTAGAGATTGGTTTATGGCAATAAGTCCGCCAGGTTGTACTGTAGAGATTGGTTTATGGCAATAAGTCCGCCAGGTTGTGCTGTAGAGATTGGTTTATGGCAATAAGTCCGCCAGGTTGTACTATAGAGATTGGTTCATGGCAATAAGTCCGCCAGGTTGTACTGTAGAGATTGGTTTATGGCAATAAGCCCGCCAGGTTGTACTGTAGAGATTGGTTTATGGCAATAAGTCCGCCAGGTTGTACTCTAGAGATTGGTTTATGGCAATAAGTCCGCCAGATTGTACTGTAGAGATTGATTTATGGCAATAAGTCCGCCAGGTTGTACTATAGAGATTGGTTATACATTACTCGTTTTTATGAAATCTATATACTGATGTACGAGTAATTCGTAGTAGGATTCGGTTTTACAATTATATTATACATACATACCATCACGCCATATTCTTGTTAAAGTAGACAAAAAGGACAGAGCACCATAATTTTCTATCTCGACACACATATTTATACTCTTCTACATCAATACACCTTCTCATACAACTTCTAGGATTTCTCTGATTTTTTAAGTGTCCTTCTTTCAGAATATCATTCACTTGATCGAACCATACTTTCCTTGGTCTTCTTCTCACATACCTACCACTCATATTTGCACATATATAAAAGTTTTGTTAGTCTTTCTTCGTTCATTCATTGGACATGCCCAAACCATCTCAGCGTGCTCTACTTCATCTTACGTAACACAACACAAGTGTAATACAATAATATTTAGATGTTAGAATATAAATTAAGGTTTATACAACATGTTGTATTAATCATTTAACAATAAACGTAGAATGACAGTATTGCCGAATTTAATTATAATTTCTTTTTCTCGTGATGTAATGAAATGTTATGAACACAAAGCACACCTATCATCAATCAATTGGAGACTTTATTGAAAAAATGTTCGAATTTCGATTGTTATTACATATGTATTTTTTTAATAAAATAAAGCTGTCTGGGATACTCATTCTTTAAAATAACTCATCAAGAAACTTATTATACAGAGTGAGTGACATAATTAGTAGAAAAACAATGTATGACAGAAAAACGAATAAGATAATTAGAAAATAAAGCGAATTGAAAAAAAGGTAAGGTGCTAAAAATGAAAAAATAAGCTTTGAAATGGTTCATCTACGTACAAAATAATGAATTAAGTATGAAATATTTAGTAAAATAATCTATACGAAAAGTATGAGTTAGAAGTTTGGGTAGACAATTAAAAACGTGGTGCGATCAAACGACGATTTGAAAAGGGGATCCTTGGAAATCAGAGGCGTAACACATGAGTCATAGGGAATAATCATCAAAATGAGATTTCTCGGAATAGTATGTAAAATTGTTTTTGCGATAGCCACTGTACTTTCTGAGATTCAAATAAGTCATATTTTGTGCCTATCTACAGTACAGTACCCGGCGGTAAATAATACACATCGGGCATAAGAAAGAGACTCTCGGCCATAATCGGCTAACTTCGGCTTTGTAGAGCGTCGTATCTGTCATTCATACACGTGTTCCGTCGCTGTACTTTGCTATTCTTTAAATTTGATTTCTTTTTTCATGTAATATTTTTTATCTCCACTATCTATCAGTACGTTTCTTCTGTTGATTGTGAATTTTCCTAAAAATTGCCCAACGATTTGAAACTTTAATCGTGCAATAATTTTTCAGATTGTTTCATGTTTTTTTAGCTTTTAATGTGTATTACAAGTCAGAGAAGAAAAAAATAATTAAATATTATTGTAAAATAAAAAAATCAGGGCTTGTGATAAATTATTTAATTGTATGGTATCATCAATAGATGTCATTGGTAGTCCAAATCCTGACATAATCTGGGAATATTCGAGAAATAATCCCTGCGCCCCAACCGCGGGGCCATACGCTATGTGACTCGGTATTTCATGACCCCACGGTTGGGGCGGTACGCACTTTCTCTTTTCATGGATCTGTTTTTTTTACTATTCAAGATTAGTCTTTATGTCAAATAAAAAAAAATTAAAACGAAGAGAACGGAGGTTAAATACATTTTTTTACAGACTGGATTAATAAGACAATACAAGAACAAAAATAGGAATACAAAACAAATAATAATTATTATGTATTTTAAATGCATATTTAATTTTATTCCAGCACACAAGTGTCACTTAACACGTAAAAAAACAGTTTTAATTTATTAAATATTTTAACTTAAACATTAATAATATTTTACATAAAAGAAAATGAATAAAATAAAAAACTTATTTTGTATTTTTGTGTTCACCACAGATTTAATTTAGGTTCACAACTAGTTTCGAAGACCACCGTCTTCTTCGTCAGGTGAATATAAACTAAGTTGCTAAAATATATTCTGTACAAGTGTAAATAACCTAATATAAAAGAGGTGAGGTAGTGGGAGTGAAGTGGGGAGAGATGTTATTCAATGGTGAATGGGGTGGGGAAAAAAATATGTGAAATTGAATGTGAATCTTTAAGGCAGGGGGGGATTTTAAATTGGAAACATATTAAGCAGAGGGCTATTATGAAAATTGGTTTCGTTATTGATGATATTTAAACTTAATTTTATACATTTTTTAATCTCGAGAATTTCCAAATTGTCAAGATGCAATCCCCCTCGGTTTATATATAATATTAGGTTATTTACACTTGTACATAATATATTTTAGCAGCTTAGTTTATATTCACCTGACGAAGAAGACGGTGGTCTTCAAAACTAGTTGTGAACCTAAATTAAACCTGTGGTGAACACAAAAAGTATAAATTAATTTTTTTATTTTACTTATTTTTTCCTTTTATGTAAAAAAAATGGCACCATAAAGTGAAACTATAGTCTTTTCGAAGATTCAAGAATTAATAATATTATTTAATTGACTTTCGGTAAAAGTTTTTACTGCACAATGGATGTGGTTGTCATTTTTTTTTTCGTCATATGATGCCATTAGTATACAAATATTTTTTACTACGCCCTAAAAAACTTACCAATTAGTGAGACGGTTAAGCCTTTTGTTCATCACACAGTTTCTCAAACGTTTAATCAAATTATATCTACGAGTACTTTCATTTCTTGTTCCACGTTGAGTTTTGAGTGATATTTAGTTTGTATTACAGGTAGCGACGAAAGCCCAGGTTTACAGAGGCAAGTCGTTGCAAATAGTATCAGGATTCGCTGAGCTTTAGCGCTCAGCTCATATTTATCTTTTATTTATATCTATAGCTTAATCAGTTCCATATCGACTAATTTAGTTTTTGATGTACTGTCGTAAAACAATTCAATCACATACTCTACTCTGGAAATTTGGCAATGAAAGGGTCTTAAATCCATGTTTACTTGAAGGGTATTGAATCCATGTAAACTTGAAGGGTCTTGAATCCATGTTTACTTGAAGCGTCTTGAATCCATGTATACTTGAAGGGTCTTGAATGCATGTGTACATAAAGGGTCTTGAATCCATGTTTACTTGAAGCGTCTTGAATCCATGTATACTTGAAGGGTCTTGAATGCATGTGTACATAAAGGGTCTTGAATCTATGTTTCCTTAAAGCATCTTGAATCCATGTATTCTTGAAGGGTCTTGAATGCATGTGTACTTAAAAGGTCTTGAATCCATGTTTACTTGAAGCGTCTTAAATCCATGTATACTTGAAGGGTATTGAATGCGTGTGTACTTAAAGGGTCTTGAATCCATGTATACTTGAAGGGTCTTGAATGCATGTGTACATAAAGGGTATTGAATCAATGTTTACTTAAAGCGTCTTGAATCCATGTATACTTGAAGGGTATTGAATGCGTGTGTACTCAAAGGGTCTTGAATCCATGTTTACTTGAAGCGTCTTGAATCCATGTATACTTGAAGGGTCTTGAATGCATGTGTACATAAAGGGTATTGAATCAATGTTTACTTAAAGCGTCTTGAATCCATGTATACTTGAAGGGTCTTGAATGCATGTGTACATAAAGGGTCTTGAATCAATGTTTACTTAAAGCGTCTTGAATCCATGTATACTTGAAGGGTCTTGAATGCATGTGTCCATAAAGGGTCTTGAATCTATGTTTCCTTAAAGCATCTTGAATCCATGTATTCTTGAAGGTTCTTGAATGCATGTGTACTTAAAAGGTCTTGAATCCATGTTTACTTGAATCGTCTTGAATACATGTTTACTTGAAGGGTATTGAATCCATGTATACTTGAAGGGTCTTGAATCCATGTTTACTTGAAGCGTCTTAAATCCATGTATACTTGAAGGGTCTTGAATGCATGTGTACATAAAGGGTATTGAATCAATGTTTACTTAAAGCGTCTTGAATCCATGTATACTTGAAGGGTATTGAATGCGTGTGTACTCAAAGGGTCTTGAATCCATGTTTACTTGAAGCGTCTTGAATCCATGTATACTTGAAGGGTCTTGAATGCATGTGTACATAAAGGGTATTGAATCAATGTTTACTTAAAGCGTCTTGAATCCATGTATACTTGAAGGGTCTTGAATGCATGTGTACATAAAGGGTCTTGAATCAATGTTTACTTAAAGCGTCTTGAATCCATGTATACTTGAAGGGTCTTGAATGCATGTGTCCATAAAGGGTCTTGAATCTATGTTTCCTTAAAGCATCTTGAATCCATGTATTCTTGAAGGTTCTTGAATGCATGTGTACTTAAAAGGTCTTGAATCCATGTTTACTTGAATCGTCTTGAATACATGTTTACTTGAAGGGTATTGAATCCATGTATACTTGAAGGGTCTTGAATCCATGTTTACTTGAAGCGTCTTAAATCCATGTATACTTGAAGGGTCTTGAATGCATGTGTACATAAAGGGTATTGAATCAATGTTTACTTTAAGCGTCTTGAATCCATGTATACTTGAAGGGTATTGAATGCGTGTGTACTCAAAGGGTCTTGAATCCATGTTTACTTGAAGCGTCTTGAATCCATGTATACTTGAAGGGTCTTGAATGCATGTGTACATAAAGGGTATTGAATCAATGTTTACTTAAAGCGTCTTGAATCCATGTATACTTGAAGGGTCTTGAATGCATGTGTACATAAAGGGTCTTGAATCAATGTTTACTTAAAGCGTCTTGAATCCATGTATACTTGAAGGGTCTTGAATGCATGTGTCCATAAAGGGTCTTGAATCTATGTTTCCTTAAAGCATCTTGAATCCATGTATTCTTGAAGGTTCTTGAATGCATGTGTACTTAAAAGGTCTTGAATCCATGTTTACTTGAATCGTCTTGAATACATGTTTACTTGAAGGGTATTGAATCCATGTATACTTGAAGGGTCTTGAATCCATGTTTACTTGAAGCGTCTTAAATCCATGTATACTTGAAGGGTCTTGAATGCATGTGTACTTTAATGGTCTTGAATCCATGTTTACTTGAAGGGTATTGAATCCATGTGTACTTGAAGGGTCTTGAATCCATGTATTTTCAGTTAGATGTCACTTACTGAAATTCTACATCAGCACACAAAATTAATATTGCCTGGAATTATTAAAATAGTTCCATCAGAAAATGATTTCCAGGGAATTTATATCCTGCATCTCCAGAATACGCATTGCTCATTGTTCAATCGCTTCACATTTGGCAATAATCCAAGACCTTGACAACCCGATGTGCGGGTTTGGTTTGAATGAGGAAACACTCGATCACATATTATTTAACTGTTTGAAGCACTCATCCTCAAGCAGCATGTAAAATCAATTTGATATCCCCCTCCCTAAATATTTCTTATTTTTTGTCCCCACATAATAAAAATATTTTATCCATATTTTTCCAAAATGTAGTTACGATAATGACATTACCATCTACTGTCGACCTATGTAGTCTAGTGGTAACATTCTTGACTTTCCCCCAGGGATTTTTGATTCGATTCCTGATGATGTACAATAAAAAAAAACAGGGTGCTAGTCTGGTAAAATAGTTAATCTGATAACGATATAATAGCACACACTGAACGGAAGCAGTGTTGCGAACACGTTCAAGGATTAACCGCGGGTTCCGTGCCTACTCCAGATGTTCTAAACCCAAAGGCACGCTTACTGGGGCCGGAAGCAATATTATCTCCCAGACACGCTCTTCAATGTGTTCAAAACACTAATTCAGACATATCAAAATGTACCATATGAAAAATAATTAACACATAATTGGATAAAAAATTTAAATCCGGCATTGATGAAATTTATTACATAACGAGAAAAACCCTCTTTCAGCAGAGAGAATCATGAATATAAAAAAAATGTGGATATTCCGTGTGCCCCAGGGTACCGAGGCGGACAATTTGAAAACCTCTGCATTATAGTATACTTAAGCTAGTTCCCCTATCCCGACCCAATCAATAAATATTATCTTATAGGACAGACTATGCTAAGCAATGTATGGTGTGTTGCCAGGACCGAGTCTCACATTGCAGTATATTAGCTAGCATAGAGCGTAGGGTAATAACGATAAAAAATAGCATGAGAGTGCGTACTATTGCGTTTATTATTGCATACTATATTTATTTATTTTAATTTATTTTCTCAAAACAGGCTTAGCCCAATTACTTTGAAACATAAAAGAAATGTTAACATTAAAAATAAAGAAAAAATATATAAAATAATGTAAATATGTATGCATACATACTCGTATATACACACAAACATACACATATATTCAAAGTCACTTAAGTATGTTGATGAGTGCTTTCTAATGCGCTCAATCTTAGAAGATAATTTACTTTTGCTTTTGGTAATGTGATATGAAATATGTCAATATCCGAAGCAATCCCGTTCAAAAGAGTTAAGGCATTTCCAACAGGCATAGCAGCTGGAAGACCCGTTCCCGCGTATGTTATTGATAACAGTTCTCACCGGCGCAGTCTAGTGTAATTGTTAGGAACATTTAACGCTAATCTTTGTAGTAATGCTGGACAGCTCACAGCTCCTCGAACGAGTTTGACAACGTATACCAGGAGACGCAGATATCTTCTTACGCTCAATGAGTTATATCCGAGCATGCCCAGCAGAAACTGAGTAGGATAAAGTCATGGATAGACACCAAACTCACTCATTTAGAGATATCGTAGATATTTTTTTTGTACTTTCTCCACCATGAGTGAGTTCTGCGCCCCCATTTTCTCGTTTGCTACGGATCAATGAATTAAACAACGTTTTGAGCACCATTTGGTTTTCAAACGACTTAGAGATAATCATTACAAATCCTAGAGTTTTATAAGCTGAGTTGCACATCATTTCTATGTGAAGACCAAATGCGAAAATACCAATACTACCTTGATCAAAAAATTTTAGGACTTTATTCATAAAATCGAAAATACAAGTTTATTCATCAAAATCGATATAGCCCCCTTCAAAGTACTCCCCATCGACTGCAACGCACTTACGCCAGCGATTGATCCAATCCCCGAAACACCGCTGGCACTCAATTTTCGGTATGTCCATCAAAGCCATCTTCGATTTTTTCATGACGTCCTCTCGGGTGCTGTAACGCGTTCCGCGAATCGGTTTTTTAAGTCGGTTGAACAGGAAAAAGTCGCAGGGAGCCAGATCAGGTAAATTCAAAGGCTGCTGGATAGTAATCGTGTTGTTTTTGGTCAAAAACTCATGGAAATCATGTCTTTCGCGATTTCAACGCGGTCCTTTTTTGCATGAAATTGAGGTATTTCGGCACCAGTTTTGCAGCGAAACATCTGAGGCCCAAATCACTAACCAAAATGTCTTGAGCGGATCCATAAACGATGTTCAAGTCCTCTGCCAGCTCTCTGATGGTCAATTTGCGATTTTCGGCCAACATTTATTTGATTTTATCGATGTTTTCATCGGTTTTCGACTGCCACTGCGTTCGTCATCCTCGACCGACTCACGACCACTTCTGAAGCGTTCGTGCCACCAAAAAACACTTCTCCAACATTTCCACGGTCTGCGGACCGTTAAATCCGTTTTTACACAAAATTTAATGTAAACTCGTTGATGCACAGTTGATGCCATTTTCAAACTTGTAAAAAATCGAAAACACGCACAAAGGTAGATGTACTCAGTAAAACGTAACTTTTACAAATGTCAAGCTATGACGCTGAAATTTGGAGGGAAGTGTCAATGATAGATGTGGTAACCTAACAAAAAAAAAAAAAGAATTCCAATCGGGTAACTGACAGCGCCACACGGTGGCCGGTCCTTAAACTTTTTGATCAAGGTAGTATACTATATATTGGTATTTTCATGAATAATATTTTGAAAGTTATATCTATCCTGAATAGTTAGTTATGCTTTGGACGATGTCGATCAGTTATCTTTGGTTTTAGATTGTAACTGTGTTATGTAAAGTTAACTTGAGTGTCATCTACTTTGTTAATAAGTAAATAAACAATACACGAATGGTTCGTTTCTAGGCCTCCCGACTCCCTCGGCCGTGCCAGTGTCGAGGGTTTCGCCAGTCATGGTGCGCATTGTAATCACCCTAATAGGAATATCGTGCTGCACTGAATGGGAAATGGGTTATCTATCACTCACTATTTTCAGCCCTTCTATCTATTAAAACTATATCCATATTTTTCTTTGGACGTTTATTTAACAAGGTACATCTACAACCCTTATTCGTTGAGACCTCTTTTTCGCAGTTTATGAGAAGAAAGAAAACCCCAACCATTCTCTTAACCATTATTTCTTTCGTATATTAAGTACCTTTCAACACTTCTATCCTACTTCCCTTGAATAACACAGGAGTTTTTTTCCCGCTTGGTATTCAGGGGTATAAGAATATCTGTGACTTTGGTCATATCTATTATTTAAAAAAAAATGGTAAAAACATGCCGGTGTGCTCTGATCATTTCACTTTGGCGTGTCCTCGGATCCAGTACAGTGGTGTAGTGGATGAGTTTGCTGGTGTCCAACGGCCCCCTCTCCTAACGAAGAGACTGGAAAAAAGAAACATAAACTCCACGGCACTGCTTCGCTTTCCAACTTAATTGACGTTGTAATGGCGAGGGGATCTTTGAATACTAGGCCTAACAGCGACGACGACCTTTCAATATCCAGAATCGATGATTGAAGACATATTGAAGGTAATGTCCAAGAGGTTATATTATCTTCGGCCCCAGTTATCGAGCATTCAGATTTAGAACCACTTGAGTAGATACGGAACTCGCGCTTCGTCATTTTACATTGGCAATTTCATGAATCAAATTTTCAAATATGTACCCTGTATAGTTAGTTAAGACATTGTAATTTATTTTATCAAACACTGATTATTCCACTTTTTGTAACGTTATAACCCTACCGGTTTCAATGCTTTCGCTTCATCATCAGGGGAGCACAAATAAGACTGAATTATTTTCGAAGTGGTACAGAGATACACGCTTTTAACGGTAAACGTTCAGGATTGGGACTGGGGGCTGGGGGAGGCATGGGACGATCTCGGCGAGCAGCGGAGAGATTCTTCGTATATATGTGTTTGCCAGATGTTCACATCGATGCACTGACTTAGACATTTCTAGGGCCTCTAATCTGTCCAATTTATTTCAATTACTACTGATATGTAAGAATTTGGCATCATAGGTAAGAATTTACCAAATTCTTACATATCAGTAGTAACGGAAATAAATTGGACAGATTAGATGCCCTAGAAATTTCGAAGTCAGTACATCGAGGCGAACATCTGGTAAACACATATATCCCAAAAATCTCACCGCTGATGGCCGAGATTGTTCCATGCCTCCCTCAGCCCTCAGTCCCCAACCCAAATGTCCTCAACCGTTGAAGCGTGTATATCGGTACCAGTTCGAACAGAATTTAGTCTTGTTTGTACTCCCCTGAAGATGAGGTGAATGCCTTGAAACCGGTAGGATTATACCGTTACATAAAAGTGGAATAAACAGTGTTTGATAAAATAAATTACAAAAACTTAGCAGATTAGTTCTTATTATTGTCAGTCTAAAAAGATCAATATTTCTGTACCTTGTATTGTTGTCAGGAACTAAACCTATAAATTTTCCAACATGATTTGGATTAGATGTTGATCTTGTCAGCACGTTAATGAAATAAGAACAGATCGTCGAATCCCTCCTCACGCTTAGAAGGTAGTATCCCAACATGCCTAGAAAGAAACCTTGTAGGATAGAGCCACGGGTAGAAACCGGACTACAGCAAGTCGAGATATCTGAAATAAGTTCCTGGACTTTCTGCACCATTTGAGAGCAACGAATACCCCGCGGTCACCACATCAATGTTCTAACTTACTTCAATTATAAATACGAGGGTCATCCAGAATGTAAGGTTACAACATTTATGTAGGATCGAAAAATGCTTGTATTTAATTGAAATTCACAGGATACTTCACAAACGTAATCGCCGTCGAGATCGAGACATTTCTGTAGTCGCCAGTTTTGTATGCCAGTGTCATAGACCTCCACCGCCAGCTCTTTCAGCCACTTCTTCACAGCTTCCTCGACCTCCTGATAGTTAAAAATTGTTGGGGTGTAGTGACACACCCACGTCTCATCCTCTGTCACGATAGAGTCCAGAAAAGCTTCTCCCTCCTGTACAAAACGATCTAAAAATTCACGCGCGGTGGTCACGTGATTTTGACAGTGCTCCGGTGTGAGCATTGTGGACACCCATCTCGCACACAACTTCTTGTAACCAAGTTTTTCCGACACAATATTACCAAGGAGGCTTTGAAGAATGTGAGAAAATTCTTCATGAAGGTCGTCAAGCGTCACACGGCGATCATTTTGCACTTTTTCTTCAATTTTTTGCACAAATTCGTCAGAAATCACTGTCTTGCCTCGTTGTGAGTATCAGTACGGCCTTCTCTGAACAACCTAACCCACTTCGTGACATGTTGTCGACTCATCACATCACTACCATAAACTTTCAGGAGCTTTCGATGGATATTCGCGGTGGTGTTGTTCTGCAAAGTCAAAAAACTGATGACTGCGCGGGTCTCGCACGGACGAGAGTTGGCGGGAGCGCACGACGCAACTGCATTGGAAGAATTTACTGTGACTGAACAAAATGGCCAACAAACACGCGGGACCAAACAAACTGACCGTTAGGATCCCCCCTACACGCCAGGTGCACCAACTTTGAAACAAAAAAAATTCGCCGGCCTCAGGAGCCCTTGTAACCTTAGTTTCTGGATGACCCTCGTATAATATAATTGAATTCCCTTCCTCCAATCTCCTCGTTAATAGCACTCAGATATCATCTACAATACAATATAAAGTCATTACTTTTAATGACGCAATAAACGTATTAAAACTGTGATATAAAATAGGGAACATTAATCCACGGTTTAGTTAATAATTGTTTTACTACATATTTTCAATTCAAAGTCTTGGTTAGTTTAACTGATTGGCAATCACTTGAACTTGCCATTATTTTTATTTATTTAACTAACAATTTCCGTGCTCTAGCTACCAAAAATTATGATCTCTACCTGGGGGTTTCAGTTTAAATTCCCGATGGCACCCAAAAAAAGGTCCAAGGGTTTTATTCTTTATATAATATAGTATAGCACTGTTTCCCGACTATTAAGATCATATCATGAACACTTCAAAAGAAAGTACATCTATGTTGTTTATAGTTAAGGCATTAACGTTGTGGAGGTTTAAAGATGCCAAATTCTTACATATCAGTAGTAACGGAAATAAATTGGACAGATTAGAGGCCCTAGAAATTTCTAAGTCACTACATCGATCCGAACATCTGGTGAACAGTTATATCCCAAAAATCTCTCCGCTCTTGACCGAAATCGTCCCATGCCTCCCTCACCCCTCAGTCCCCAACCGTTGAAGCGTGTATATCGGTACCAGTTCGAACAGAATTTAGTCTTGTTTGTGCTCCCCTGAAGAAGAAGTGTAAGCCTTGAAACTGGTACAGTTATACCGTTACAAAAAAGTGGAATAAACAGTGTTTGATAAAAATAAATTACAATGTACATCTAGTAATACTCGCAAGGAAAAAACATAACGAAAAAATAAAAATCGAGATGAGCCATAAGACATCTTGAAATACGATAAACCTGCTTATCTGTATTTTATTGGTCTTACAAAATCCTTTTATGGGGTTATATTAGAATACATCCAATAAAGAAACAGGTTATTCCATACCACCACTGAGCTAAGGGTTTCGCTAAGGGTTTCGGACTCGATCCCATCGGTACCGGAAAAAAAATCTTCAAGTATTCAAAAAAAAAAGTTTGTCTGGTAACAATACTCACACATGCATGGATGTTGTGTCCTCTTTGTTTGCGGTATAGTATTGTCAACACGTACGATGACGAACCGTGAGTTCCGTGCCTACTTACTTAAGTGGTTCTTAGTCCGAAGGTTAGATAAATTGGGTCGAATAAAGTGTTTTTTCCCGTTCACGCCCTTCAATATATTTGGGTTTCCAATTAATATGTGTTGAAAAAAACCATGTTTTTTATTTATTCTTTAATCTAGATATGCGAGGGTGTGAGATGGAAGCCCCCCGATGCCCTTGCGGTCGGGCTCGGCCTACATTGGTGGGGTGTATGTCGGCCGGGAGAATGTTTGTGGATTGAGCCTGGACCTTTTAATGTCTTCTCTCTGGAATGTATTTTTTTTGTCAGCTATTTATTTTCTGTGTTTTTTTTATATTCTTGCTCTACGTGTTCAAGGGTGTTGGCTGAAAAACATCTGGTGTCCCCGTGGCTGGGTTCGCCCTATATTGGTGGGGTGTATCTTGGCCGAGGGGATGTGGTTAGACGAGCCCAGACCTTTTGATAGCTTCTGTATTTAATGTATTATCTGCAATTGATGTGTTTTAGAAGTGTTATTCAAATATATTTTGTACGGGCTATGTTGCTGTCAATAAACCTATATTTATTTATATTTATTTATTTATATGGATACATAAATAAGGTCGTAATAATCTATATATCTGCCCAAACATCGCAAGCAAAATTATTTATAATAATGATCTGATCGGTGGTAGGCTTTGTGTAAGTTATTTACATCCTGGTTTTTATTTCTCTTTCAAACCTTATTGCATCTCAATTTATTTCTCTAGTCCAGTGATGGGTAACGTTTTTAGGTCGGCGTGACAAAATTCTGAAAAACACTTGGCTTGACCCGGGTGCCGTGTCACATTTAAGAATATTAATAATTTTTGCAGCCCTAATAAATGAAAGAGTTTTGTTTTTGAACTATTTAATTATTATTATTAAAAAGCAAAAACAAATAATTATTTACATTAGGAACTTTTCTGTTGCTGAATTGCATTTGCTAAATCTTCAATTGAAGGGTGGTATTACGTACATTTTAAACACAAGCAAACGTTACAAACTTCATCAGTCAGTCGGTTTCCTTTATTTGTTTTAATATTATTCAACGCAACGAGAACAAGGTCTCACAAAAGTACGTTGAGGGAAATATTGTGAGTAAAGTCATCGCTAGATTTTTCAGAGTGCCTAAAGTGTTCGGTAATCGGTTCCAAGCATTCAAAATATCTTGTTCGTAGTGGCACTCTTCTACATTCTCCAAACGATTTATTTCTAGATTCACGAGTTTGGACCTCAAGTGGACGAACTCTTGAGACCAGATGCTCCAGTGCAGTCGTAAATATACGAGCGAAGAAAGTGCATCGCTCGTTCTTGGGCGAAGATCGTCCGTAAACGATGCGTGTCACCCAATATGTCTTGGCGTGTCACCTCTGACACGCGTGTCATAGGTTACCCATCACTGTTCTAGTCGTTCCTAATCGTAAAATTTGATTGATGGGGCTGTAGACAATGGTGTCTCCCGACCACGCTTTTAAATATTCCTAATTGCTATGTAAACTTTGTTTGAGGGTACCATGCTGAATGAATAATTAAAAATTATTTTAATAACTAACGGGGACATTACATTGCAATAATATATTGGACTTTTATGCTTAATAATTAATTATATTTATTGACAAAAAATAATATATATCATACAAGTACATAGTATATAAAGTATCTATCCACGTTCTTTTTAGGTTTTCTATCATTCCACAATTGTTTACCATCGTTCCACAATTGTTTGCCATAATTCCACAATTGTTTACCATCATTCCACAATTGTTTACCATCATTCCACAATTGTTTACCATCATTCCACAATTGTTTACCATCATTCCACAATTGTTTACCATAATTCCTCAATTATTTACCATCATTCCACAATTATTTTCGTTTTTCCATTATTCCACAATTATTTTAGGCTTTTCATCATTCCACATTTGTTTTAGGTTTCCACCTTTGTTTGAAACTTTCCATTATTTCCCAATTGTTTTATGCTTTTCATCATTCCAAAACTGTTTTAAACCTTTTAACAATTGTATTAGGTTTTCTACCATTCCGCTGTTATTTAAGGCTTTTCATTATTCCACACTTGTTTTAAGTTTTCAATCATTCCACAATTGTTAAGGCTTTCCATCATTCCACATAGTTTTTTTTTAGGTTTACCATCATTCTACAATACAATTGTCATAGGTTTTCCATACATCCGCAATTATTTTTGATTTTCCATCATTCAACGAAATTTTTCCATTATACCAGAATTGTTTTCAGTTTTTCATCATTCCACAATTATTTTAGACTTTCCACCATTCCATTTTTTTACGTTATTCATTATTCCACAATCGTTATAGGTTTTCCATCATTTCACAAATGTTTTTACATAATTAATGAATACATGAATTTAATTTTAATTAAATAAGAATATATTATACTCGTAGATACAAACACGAACGTATTAGTGATTAAATTGTTGAAAAAACAACAATTCGAAACTTATAAAATTAGGCCGGCATTTAATCTATTTTAATCTCGGTGAATAAATTATGGATTATACTTCTTAATAAACTTTGTAGGTATACCTGAGCCACTTCACAGCAAAGCATGTTCCTGGAAAAATAATATTATGCAAATATTTTCAGTATTATTTTTTCAAACAAACAAATGGCTGACAAGTAATCAACCAAACAGCAGACAAGCTTTCCGTCTGCCGCGCTTCCGCCAAACTGAAATCATATCACTATGGACGCCTTACACGAGTAGCTATCCTCATAAAAAAAGGTGTCGGGTAGCTCTGTGTTGCCACTAAACCAAACATAATACTAACAAAGTATAAAATTTAAGATGTTATTTATAGTTAAGACATTAACGTTGTGGAGGTTTAAAGACATTGTACAATAATTTATTTTTATCAAACACTGTTTATTCCACTTTTTTGTTGAACTGAAATGGCTAATTATTGTCACCGTGAAAACCATACTTTTTCTATCGATGATGCCAAATTCTTACATATCAGTAGTAACAGGAATAAATTGGACAGATTAGAGGGCCTAGAAATTTCTAAGTCAGTACATCGATCCGAACATCTGTTAAACAGGTATATCCCAAAAACCTCTCCGCTCTTGGCTAAAATCGTCCCATGCCTCCCTTACCCCTCAGTCTCCAGCCGTTGAAGCGTGTATATCGGTAACAGTTCGAACAAAATTTAATATTGTTTGTGCTCCCCTGAAGATGAGGTGAAAGCCTTGAAACCGGTAGGGTTATACCGTTACAAAAAAGTGGAATAAACAGTGTTTGATAAAAATAAATTACAATAAAATTTAAGAGTTCGAACACCAAAACGCAAACTGCGAGTAAATTACAAAATTTTATTAATATAGTACAACTGCCAAATTCATTCAATAAAAATAATGATATTCTAAATAAAAATATATTTTTTATTAGTTTAGAGGGATCAAAGGGATATCGAACGTCGTGTATCAATAGGAAATAAGGTAAATGAGGCACTAAAACTGTTTGTCGAGATAGGAAAGTCTGGCGCTTTGTCCTCTTTGCCTACCCCGACAGGGAAATGGGGTGATGATATTTATGCATTTTTTTTGCTTAATTTATTCTGTTGCAATATGATATGTGTGTAAATTCAGATACGAGTATTTTAAGCATTATTTTAGTGCAGTAAGTTACGGGTTATTTTTTATTAACGCGTAACATGTTCAGATAAAGGCTTCATGGTTTAATGCCTTTTGAGAGATGTTCAGTTAAAACATAGTCGTGTTTTAAGTGATTTGATTACTAAATAGCGCTATAAAAATACATGAATGTTAATATATCAAGGAGATGCATAGCTTTTTTATTGGGCTTTCAGATTTGTATATTACTCTTTTGTTATATACAGTACAAATTGGTGGACCTATTGCAATGTGACAATATTTTCCAATCAATCCAATCAAAATATGTTAAAAAGGCATTAAGTGAAAACTTTGTTGTTATAGCCCTTTTGAAAAAAAAATGGTAATCGAATGCGCAACTCCCGGGCTGGAAGACACGGAGGTCGTTAAGATATGACAGAAGGCTAAAGATATAAAAAAACATGAATATTATACTCTTTTAGAGATACAACAGCGACACATAAGTACGTTTAGAATATCTTATATCGTAAAACGGAAGAATAGACATTGATTGATATAATTTATATTTATTTTTAAATACAGACTTCAGGGTCTTTTTCTAATCGGTGTTAGCGATAACGTGTGAAAATAAATTGGCCGGAAAAGCTCTATCATAGCCTAATTCTAGTTAAATCTAGACAACTTCTTTTTATCAATTATTATCAACAAGTATAACTAATTAATATTTAAATAAAGCATTTAAAATTTTCGTGTTACTCCTGTTATTTTCATTCAGTCCTCAAATGTGACCGCCACTGTTCATATCAGCTACCTTGTCGGCACCTACACACCACAGCATACACCTCTCCACAGTGAGCTGTCGGGACTGGCCGCGTGTGGTGTTATTGTGGGGCCGAATAAGTCATTAGAAACATTCCGTGTTTGAATTCAGAACATTTTTTTTTTCGTTAATGTGCGCGGGAAGTTATTCATTTCAAGTGTGTACAGCATAAACAATCTTCCGGGAAAATAAGAAAACAGTTCCATAACTAATATATATATATTGTACTATAAAGTCGTATTGTTTTTTGTTAATAATTCTTTGTGGTAAAGAAATATTTTATAATTACTTACAGCATTTTTTAAGTATTTAAAATAGTTCAACATTATTTTTCAATCTAAAGAAAACTTATTTTAACGCTCTAGGAGTATGTAATATCCAAAGCAATTTCTTTTGAAAAGTAGCCATATAAAAAAATACGTTGTCAATTGTTCTTTTATTTTAAATTTCACAGGAAATTGGCTTCGATTTTGAGTTTTTTGCGATTTTGCTTCGGATATTTACGTATTAATTTTTAACTGTCGCAGCCTTTACAAAATCAAAAGTAATACATACATATCATCATGCCATTTCCGTGACGGGGTAGGCAAAGATTGCCAAGTTTTTCTTTCTCGAAACACATATTTAGCTTTTTCTACAACCATACAACTTTCACTGACTTTCTATGTTTCCTTTTTTAAAATATTCACTTGATCCATGATCAAAATTCAATTATAAAAAATAAACCAAAAATAAACAAATTAAAATAAAAACTATTGTTATACCTCTAAACGTCAAATAACAAAAAATAAAAAATCAACAGATGTAAAAAAAACATTAAAACTTGAACACACAATCAAAACGGAAAAAAATATGTAACACAAATACATCAAAAATAAAATATAAATTGCACATTTTAATAAGAAACTGTTTAATTAAATATTGAAATAAACATAACAACAAATAAATAATCAGCCACGATTGTAAAAAAGTATGAATTTCAGTTTTTATTTGGAAAACATTTTTCCTTACATTTAACATATTTTTAAAATATTATATTATATTATATATATTTTTTTTAATTTCCAAATTTATAAAGCAAAATACTTAAATTCTTAATTATCAATAAATTAACTATCATTACTTATTTATTACTTATGTTTTGGTTAGTCTACTCAAAATTTGAGCTTTTTTATGTTTTATGAAGCAAACTAAATAAAAACTGATTTTTAGAATATTGTCAGATAAAATCGACAATTGAAACTATATAACATTAAGTAAATTTCAAAAGCTTGCTTAAGTTCACGGTGGTCAATGTTTTTTCAAATGTCGTCTATAAATCGTCGGTACATTAGAGCTATTCTGTGCGACAAAATAACCATAATGGATCCGCCACCATTGTGAACAATTCCACAGACAATAATGTCGTGATGTAGGGCAATTCCGATAGATAAACAAACGTTTGTATTTATTATCTTGTATCGATTTGTTTTTTTTTAAGGTTATAAAAGTTTTTGAGAACAAAGAAAATATTTCAATCTTATTCTGTACGCTATTAAAATTAATTGTTAAATATTATATTACGTCGCACAAAAATCCGGGCTGGAAATGTGATATCAGATTTTAACATGCGAAGTAGAAACGCGTAGACTGTTTCGATCTTATCTCGAGATATAATAAAATGCATAGAATAACGCTGTACATGTGGTAGGAGCGGATCGATCGAAGGGGTGACTGTAGCATGTACACTAGCCTCGACTTTGCATAAAGAGTTAAGTCCGACCAACGTAGTGACCAGTCGGAGGCCGAGGGGCGAGAATGTGACACGGCGTATCGGACAGTGTGTGAAAATGTAACATTCCTGAGTCGGAAAATATAAAGAAAAGCGTTTGTACAGAACAATTTAAGAATCGGTTTTCAATTCAAAGTGATAAATTTTACAGTGTTTTGTGTTATTTAAAAAATAGATTGATTAAATTTACCTTACTTTAATTTTTTACATAATAAAACGTAATGGTTTTTAAATAAATTATGAAACATCAAAGAAAACGGCTTTGTTTGTTATAACATATAATTTAAACCTAGATTTTTGATAATAATTTTAATGAAAGGATCATTTATATTGCGCTATTAGAGAACTTACTCACCTCAAGGGCGCTTTAACTCGGGATTCTAACCCACTATTATTGACATATTAAAAATATTACAAAATAAATATACATTTAATTTTTTTTAATGTAACGGTAGAAAGGTAGTATCTGCGGTCTTAGATTAAGTAAATGTTACCATAATAAAAAAAATGCGAAATGTTAAATTATCTTTTATCAAGCAATCACAAACGACGTCATAGATTTTTTCAGTATTAATTAATTATTATTTGTTTTTAATTAAAACTTCGATGTTTTATAATATACTGTACATAAATAGTTAATATCCAGTCCTGTCCCTTGTGGAGTATCTCCTTCTAGGAACAGATCACCAAAATTTTATATTCAAGCCCACTATTTTCACCTCCCACACATTCATATATCTCATCATGCACAATCTTCCATTATTCATACTTCTCAATTAACTTTCTTTTAAAAATCTGTTCCACTCTATCAAGCCACGTTTTCCTCGGTCTACCTCGCAAACACACACCTTGTATTTTTGACTTATATAGTATACTTACTTAGTTATTATTTCATGATTAATTCTCTCCGCATGTCAGTCTTAAAGCTTATTTCGTATTGCGCTCCCATAGAACAAAATATACATGTCAATTATTTATTTATTTATTTAACACTTTTATTGCAAATACTATCTGGTGGGATTATTGCCAGGCGGCAATCTCTTCCAACCAACCAGACAAGAATAAATGAAGCAAGTTACACGGTTGCATGAATCATTCAAATGACTATCCATCCCCATGAAATCCATAAACACATACGTGAGCATATGCCCATAAACACCATAAAGACGGACAATCACCCGAACATTAATTTTCAAATAAAGTGAGATATCATCAATCAAAAGAAAATGAAGGGATGGTGGAGAATTATTCTAAGTTTATTGTGTGGAATTTTCCCACCATTTGTGGAAATAATTGTCGAAAAGGAATTCAATAAATTGTTTTTTTTTTTTTTTTAATATTTAGTTGATCAAAACTCGAAACTGTTAATTAATCTTAAAGTGTGCATCCATTCTCTCAACTTATATTGAGTACCCTACCTGATCGGTTAGTTCGAAGAAAGATTCGAGCGATTCATCTTTCTTACTTGCTCGTGACAGAATGTTTTAATTCTTTCTTCCATCTCAGATATTCTTCTTTACAAATAGTTATGACATATTTTTCTACGTCCTGCCAAACTTCTTATAGTAAAAATAATAGTAAAATGATAATTTTTGTAGCGCAGTTTCAAGAGTAAACTTTCAATGGCGCTCTAACTTGAACGAATTTGAACGCACTGTTAAAAATATTAACAAAATAAATATATATAAATCAAGTGTAAGATAGAAAGGCGATGGCTGCAGACATTCGATTAAGTACTTCCCTGCATATATTAAGAAAATCGTATTTGGTAAAAAAAAACGCAAAAAACTTACCTAGAGAAGACGAACTACAAAGAAATCTTTGAAGATCTTTCTATATGCGATAGTAACACATTCGGTTTTAGGTGTAGTGTATGTGTATAATGTTCATATACGATCATAAATTTTGTAGCGCAGTTTCAAGAGTAAACTCTCAATGGCGCTCTAACTTGAACGAATTTGAACGCACTGTTAAAAATATTAACAAAATAAATATATATAAATCAAGTGTAAGATAGAAAGGTGATGGCTGCAGACATTCGATTAAGTACTTCCCTGCATATATTAAGAATATCGTATTTGGTAAAAAAAAACGCAAAAAACTTACCTAGAGAAGACGAACTACAAAGAAATCTTTGAAGATCTTTCTATGTGCGATAGTAACACATTCGGCTTTAGGTGTAGTGTATGTGTATAATGTTCATATACGATCATAAATTTTGTAGCGCAGTTTCAAGAGTAAACTCTCAATGGCGCTCTAACTTGAACGAATTTGAACGCACTGTTAAAAATATTAACAAAATAAATATTTATAAATCAAGTGTAAGATAGAAAGGTGATGGCTGCAGACATTCGATTAAGTACTTCCCTGCATATATTAAGAAAATCGTATTTGGTAAAAAAAAAACGCAAAAAACTTACCTAGAGAAGACGAACTACAAAGAAACCTTTGAAGATCTTTCTATATGCGATAGTAACACATTCGGCTTTAGGTGTAGTGTATGTGTATAATGTTCATATACGATTATAAATTTTGATAAGATCTCCTAAAAAGGGTTGCCTTCAAGTACTTCCTAAAGCTACACACTCTATCCATATATTTAAAACTAAGAAATAGACTATTCCACCCCACTAGATCAGCAACGGCAAAAGGTCTAGCATAATACCCTAGTGTACTGAATTGATTTGGAATAATCAATTGATTAAACTTAATAAAGAAGACATCGTCCTCAAAGTTTTGATGTCTGAAGGAACGTCTCTCAAATATTCATCCTTTCCCATCTCAAACATCTTTCTTATCGTACATAATTAATTTTCGTATGGAAACCGGCAGGGATTTTCCCGAGATATCTTGCAGCACTTTTATTTTCGATGTTATATGAATGGACGCTGTTCTAGTGGTAACAACTTGAGTATATACGAAGCATATCCAGAAAGTAAGTGTACTGAATTTTTGTAGATTTAAATTTTTTTATTTAAACAAAAAAATTACGTGGTTACCGTAGTACATATGTAAGCTATTTTTCGACATAGTCGCCATTCCTCTCAATGCAGGTGGTGAAGCGGGGTATCAACTTTTTGATGCCTTCCTCGAAGTAGTTTCCCGCCAACCCCTCCGTCCACTTCTCCACCTCCTCCTTTACCTCCTCGTCGGTTGAAAACCTTTTTTCACCCATATGCAGCTTCAGGGAGGTAAAGATATAGTAATCTGAAGGTGCTAGGTCAGGGGAATGCGCGGGATGGTTCAGGACTTCCCATTTAAACGAGGCGAGCAGTTCCTTCGTGGCGTTGGCCGTGTGTGGTCTGGCATTGTCGTGCAGCAGGCAGACTCCCTTTGTCAGCATGCCTCTCCTCTTGTTCTGAATCGCCCTCCGCAATTTTTTTAGGGTCTCACAGTATCTTGCAGAGTTGATGGTCTCCCCTTGAGGCATATATTCAATTAAAATTATGCCTTGACAGTCCCAAAACACGGATGCCATGATTTTCTTGGTTGAAATTGTGGTTTTGAACTTTTTGGCGGAGGGTGAAGAGGTGTGATGTGACCGTTTTTAAACTCGCGACACCACTTGTACACACTCGTACGATTCATAGCTTTATCAACATATGCAGTTTTCACCTCATTATAAACCTCGCGTCGACACTTCTCAACGTACTGACATCGAACCGGTCTCGTTGCGGAGGGGAAGGGTCAGGCTACACGGAAGTGTAGTCAACATGTCGAAAATAAAATCCATCCGGTCGTGAGAGCCTCAGTACACTTACTTTCTGGATACGCGTAGTACATTTTCATGTCACTTGAAACGTCACCTCTTTATTCTTTCAAACAACAACTTTCAGGCATGCATATATTTAGGTACTTTATTGATCTTTTTCATTATTCAGATCATTGAGCTTTATATAATATATACTATATGATAATATAATATTCTATTAACTCCGAAAAAAATTAGATTAATCTCCAAGATATCAACACACATATTTTGCCATTGTCAAGTACATACACTCTCTTATACAGTTCCTACGATTTCTTTTACCTCTCGCTTTTTCTTCTTTCAATATATCGTTCACTTGATCCAAACATAGTTTCATTCTTCTTCTTCCCAGTGTCATGTCAGGTCCCCCCAACGTTGAATATCACCTGAGAGTAGACATATTTGTCCCCGGCAGACCGAAAAAGATCTCCAACGCCCCTTATGCCAGTCCAGTCACGTATATTGCGGAGCCAGGAGATTTGCCTCCTGCTAACACCTCTTCGGCCTTCTATTTTGCCTTGGATGATCAGGTGCAGTAATTTGTACTTTGCTCCTCTAAGTACATGATCCAAGTAGGACACCTTTCGGATTTTAATATTAGTCAGCAACTCTCTATCAACTTTGGCTCTTTGAACAACCCTTATGTTGCTGAGCATATCCGTCCAAGGTATCCGTAGCATTCTCCGGTGCATCCAAATTTCGAATGCTTCCTGTAGGTTTATACTACTTACTTTGAGGGTCCATGATTCCACTCCATGCAATAACACTGACCAAACGTAGCATTTGACTAACCGGTCGTAATACTTTCATTGGTATTCCTTTACCACGCCCTCCACTTAAATTTACACTATATACATATTAATTTTGTTAGTATTTCGTCATTCATTCGTTCCACGTATCCAAACCATCCCAGAATGCTCTTCTTCGTCTTACTCAACACATCAGCCTTAAATTCATATTCATCCATAAACAATTCATTCCGTATTCTGTCATACATTGTCACCCCGTGTATTCTTCTCATTGTATGCATTTATTAAGTTTCTTTTCAGTATTATTCCATGTCCACGTTTCACTCACATAGTCTGTATAAAACATGTTTTCCTCCTTACGCAGAAGATAAATACATACGTACATACCATCACGCCATTTCCTGTCGGGATAGGCAAAGATGATAAAATGCCGGACTTTCCTATCTCGAAAATATCCTTAGCCTCTTCCACGTCCATTCAACTTAAACGATTTTTCTGACTTTCTACGTTTTCTTCTTTCAAAATAGCATTCACTTGATCCAACCACACATTCCTTCACTCACATTTGGATTATTTTTTTACACAAGACAAGAAATATACATAATTTGCGAAAAAACAACAGGTCATTTAATTTGGACACACAATTTTAATGAATCTGGGTTTGTTTCCTTTCACTTGTCGTGAGCCCAGTAAACTAGGCTTTTGCCTGTATCTCACTGAGGACATATAGCATGAAAAAAATTAATCGATGCTTCTTTCCGATTTTTGATTATATAAAACCCCGTTGCACGCTCTCATCAACCTGGCAAACAGTGACACTTAATTACAAATGTATACATCACGCGAATCAAACCCCTCACACTTCATCACTCCACCAGACCAAAACGTTCATCCTACAATATACCGCACATAATCATAAAAAAATAACAAAAAATACCACACTCAAGAGTTCATACAAATCTTTGCTACAAGTCACTACTCTTGTAAGTCCAAGTATTCAAACTCCAGTCGCAATAACAACCACGTTCCGATCGACTGCCTAAATTATTTTCCTCCTTTTGCCTTTATTAAATTCGGCACCCCATTGTATGTCATGGTAGCTAAATAGGCATATTGCCTTTGGACAATATATGTTTTAACTCTAGGGATGGTGAACATTTGATCAGTTGCCATGCGTGTCATGTGTCTCTGCTGAGTCTGCATCTTCCCTTCCTCTCGATGATAGTGCCAGATAATGGATTTGAGATGTAAATTGGCTATATTCAGGACCCGATACTCCCTGAAAAGCTCCGATGTGGAATACCGGTATACAAATATATAAAAATTAAATATTTGTTTTAATAGAATTTCATCTTTCACTCGTTCTACACGCCCAAACCATATCAACGTGCTCTTCTACATTTTCTTCAAGACATCAGCCTTAAGTTCACATTCCTCCCTGATCAACTTTTATCCGTATTCTGTCAAACATTGTCACTCCGCGTATTCTTCTCAATACACCCATTTATACAGCCTTCATGCTGCTCCTATCAGTCATTTTCCACATCCACGTTTCACTCGCTCATATAAAAGTTGGCACAAAAATACTATAATTGACTATTAAAGCGTCTCCAAATTACAGCGTCTTCAAAATGTGTGTCAAAGATTCATTTTCAACCTACGTAAGTACGATCATATAACTTCATACCAGAAGGCGTTGAACTGGTTGAATGTTATAAATAGACGCCAAATTCACATAATGTATGTATTGTGTAATACCCTTAATTATCCCGCCGCCCCCTCTTATCTCGCCGAAAAATTACAGCGTCTTTCCAATCATGGATTAGCGCTACGCTCTAACAGATATTGTTTATTGGCCTTTCCAGTTCACCGCTCCTCTTTTTTTACGTCGTCCTTTACTGTCCATGCAGTGAGACTCTGGAATCAGTTACAAACCAATATAAGACTCGCTCCGTCTTTGGCATGCTTTGAGAAGCGACTGAAAAAACTCTTAATTTCTAGTCAGTAAAATAACGTGTTTCATTCCTGATTTTTCTTTTCCTTTCCTCTCCACCTTTTGATTGATGATATCTCACTTTATATGAAAAAATAATGTTCGGGTGACTGTCCGTCTTTGTGGGGTTCGTGGGCATGTACTCACGTATATTATGTTTATGGATTTCGTGGGGATGGATAGTCATTTGAATGATTTATGCGACCACGTAACTTGATTAATTTACTTTGTCTGGTTGGTTGGAAGAAATTGCCGCCTGACAATAAGCCCGCCAGAGTGTATTTGCAATAAAAGTTTTAAATAAATAAATATTATTTTAACAGATTTTGAGGCTATTCGATTTAAATATACGAGTATATGTTTTAGTGCCCCATTGACTTTCATATCGCTACACGATGTTCGACACCCCTCTTAACTCTTCCATCATCTGAGAAAACACTTCTCAACTAACATAATTCCTCAACTCACTCCAATCTTTTACTATTACCCAATAATCTGGTCTGGTATATCTATATACGATTATAACATAAAATATTCGAATTATCCTGAATAAAAAACATTCGAGAATAACAAAGCAACAAGCATCGAATAATTCTCCTTACAGAGCTTTTAGAGCGAGGCAATAATTTAGGAAATTAAATATCAATAAAGCCCAATAATAAAATGTTATAAATCACAAAGGCACAACACAAACGGTGTTTTTCCATTCATACGCACGGTGTCACTAGGCTCGCGTGCGATTCCTTCGATTTCGACGAGGTTTCAGAGCTTTATGACGTGTGACTGAAAAATATTAGCGTGCCTGAGACGTTACAATAAATCAGCATTGGGTCTGAAATATCAAATAGCGCGTGTTAACTTAAGAAGCCGTGTTCATTCTATGCCTGAAATAAATTATTTATTACTCCGTGACTATTTGAAAAATATTTATTTATTTTTATACCATTATAATGTTTTCTTTGTATTATTGTGGGAAAATTACCAAGATTTCTGGGTAGAAGGATATTTTTCATAATAAAGGATAAAATACCTTGAAACAAATGTCGAATTGGAATATGTGCGGATTGCCGTATGTTAATGACATTTTTATTTAATTTTATCTTTGATACAGGTTTAACCCAATTACATTAAATAACAAGAAAAAATTTCAATTATAAAGTCTTAATATAACATGATGACAACATGAACAATATTACTCAGGCTTGCTTCCCTATGAATTGACTTATTGGGTTGATGCAAAAGTTATGACCGTTTTTTACATATACAATTAAACATTTTTTTTTTAGATTTGTATTATTTATTTAATCAATTATATAATTTCCATTAGTTCTTATAACCTTCTTCCATCTTTCTATCAACTTATTAATACCATTAGTGTAAAATTCCGTGGATTTTGATGCAAAAAATGTAGTAAGGGATGTTTTTACCTGCTCTATTGTATCAAATTTTTTATCATTTAAAAAAAATTGCAGTGATCGGAATAAATAAAAATCGGAAGGAGCAAGATCTGGAGAGTACGGTGGATGCTTGATAACATCCCAATTCAACTCATTTATGTAGCTTGTGTTGGGTCATCATAGCCACATGTGGTCGCGCGTTGTCGTGATGAAACACTAACCATTTTCTGTTTATCAATTCTGGTATATCCTTTTGAAGGGCGATGTTCAATTTGGATAATTGCTGACAATATCGTTCTGCTGTAATTGTCTGATTGCGTTCCAAGAGTTCAAAATACACAATAGTGAAAAATTTGTGAAAAACAATTAGTGAAAAATCCCCCGGTCGGAATTTTGTAAACCATCTTCGTACCTGTCTAACTTTGATGACATCTGCTCCATACACTTCGCAAATGTTTTTGGTTGCCACACTCGCGATATAGTCTTTACGGAATTCATAAAGTAAACAATGACGTAAATGCACTTTATCGACCGACATTTTGAAAAAATACAAGGGCTCTTCACCGTATTTTGGCCAGGCCAAAACTGAATAGAAAGTAGAGGAAAAGCATCCTTTATACAATGGAATCATTTAAAAGTAGACACTATTCATCATTTCTTACCTGGGATTTTTTTTTACCTGGGATCATAAAAAACGGTCATAACTTTTGCATCAACCCAATAGTTATACCTACAAAGTTTATCAAGGAATTAAATCCTCGCTTTATCCACTAAGATGTGAGATATATCGATATCAGAAAACATAGTAGTGTAAGCGAAGAATGGGGGGGATTTAGAGAGTCTGATAATTTAATTGTAAGAGATGTAAAGATAAAGGATTGAGAATGAAGGTTGCGAAATCCAAAGTAATAGTGATAGACAAGTGATAGATAATAAAAGTATTCTCAGATGATGGAAAATTTCCGAGAGATTTCGAACGGCGTGTAGCTATTGGAAACAAAAGCAATGTGACACTAAAACATTTATACTCGAACTAGACAGTATCCATCAGATCATCAAATATCAAACAGATATTGTCTATTGACCTTTCCAGTTCACCGCTCCTCTTTTTTTACGTCGTGTTTTACTGTCCATGCAGTGAAACTCTGGAATCAGTTACAAACCAATATAAGACTCGTTCCGTCCTTGGCATGCTTTAAGAAGTGACTGAAAAAACTCTTAATTTCTAGTCAGTAAAATAACGTGTTTCATTCCTGATTTTTCTTTTCCTTTCCTCTCCACCATCCCTTCGTTTCCTTTTGATTGATGATATCTCACTTTATATGAAAAATAATGTTCGGGTGATTGTCTGTCTTTGTGGGGTTCGTGGGCATATGCTCACGTATGTGTTTATGGATTTCGTGTGCATTGATAGTCATTTGAATGATTTATACGACCACGTAACTTGCTTCATTTACTTTTGTCTGGTTGGTTGGAAGAGATTGCCGCCTGGCAATAAACCCGCCAGATTGTATTTGCAATAAAAGATTTATATAAATAAATATAAATATCTGCTATGATAATAGTCAACAATAGTACTTTAGTATTAAATTTGATTTATGTTTGCGAAACGTGGGCGTGGAACAAGACTGAAAAGAGCCTACAAATGCTGTAGGAATGCGTACATTGAAAAAAATACATGGAGTGACAATGTATGACAAATACGGAATGAATGTGAACTTAAGGCTAGTGTGTTGAGTAATGTGAAAAAGAACATTCTGTGCATGACGAGATGTATGAATGTGGAGTAGACGAAAGTTGTATGCGAAGATTTTTGGAGATATGTTATCTCTGTCTACCCCGCAAGAGACACTGTGTGATGATATGAATGTTGTTTTATTTTTGTTAGCATATTTTTCTTAACTTATTCAGTGTAAAAAATAAATATTTGTAAAACGTGCTCTCCTTTATTATTTTTTTTTAATTGCACGAAAATACTGATATGCGATAGATTGGAAGGAAAAAAATGGACCATGAACACCGAAAGTTTGAGTAGCAATGGATCATCTTTATGACATTTTATTTATATCGAAATATATTCACAGGTACATATGTAGTGTTCAATTAACCGTCTCAAACATTTTGTGGTGGTAAAAATAAAGAAAAATAACATTAAGTGTTTTGATACAGAATTTTGATTAAAAATATAGTGTTATTAAAATACTGAACAAGAATTAATTATTTAACATAACTGTGCCTTTAACAAACATTTATAGTGTAATATTTGATACAAGCTAAAATGTGCCGAAGTCACAGAAAAATTGAAGAATTATGGGTGTATTATATTTGTCAAAACACTAATTTTATACGAGTGACGAAATAGAACAACTTATTAAAATTTAGTTAAAGAAATAAATTAGAATTGGAAGGGCCACTATGCTGGAAGAAAGAAGACAACACGTTGTTTAGACTGAAGATACGAGTATACAAACACTTGCCATATCCCTGTCGGGGTAGCAGAGAAAATAAAGAACCCCTGAGACATGGCAGTGCAGAGATTTTGGTGTCTGGGAGCGCGGGACGGTAACAACAATGCTGGCGAGGTGGTTCAGACCACGCAAGGTCAGGAGACTCAGCCCCGCAGGAGCCCACTGGGTCTTTGCTGTTGTCCTCCGCTGTCCTTCAAGAGGAGGAAGCGCTCCTCCGCCCCTCCAGCAAGGCAGCCCACGCCGATCCTTCAAGTTGCAGCTATATCTCCAAAGCATATGTACTGGTTGACAAATTTATTTTTATTACTTATTTGATTCCATTTCTATTATAAAGGGTCTTTCAAATTGAGCGGTTTTTTTTTAATTCTTGAATAAAACACACAATTTGCTTTGATTTAAAAAAAAACGTTTTATTGGTCATTAAAGTATAATGTATGACAATTAAACAAAAAAAAACAATATCCACCAAATGTTTACTTACCTCTTGCAGCTCCACAGATGTCCACTCTTTTGTCAAAATTTTCGATGACATTTTGGCATAATTGCGGTTCTAACTCACCAATAACGCGAATAATTTCGTCCTTCAGCTCAGGAATTGATCGGGGGTCATTCTTATAGACCTGGCTTTTCACGTAACCTCAGAGAAAATAGTCTAACGGTGTCAGATCACATGATCTTGGTGGCCAATTAACATCACCGTTTCCGGAGATTACAATACATTAAATAATTCAACAATTTGAACGTGTTGTTGTACTGTATACGACTCCATTTTTATAAATATCATACATTACGCTTCTCAAATGTCACAAGACCAAGGCAAGTTCGCGACGCCATCTGTGTTTTAACCAAGAATTAAAAAAAAACGCTCAATTTGAAAGACCCTTATTTCATCTTACTCATTAACATATGACAGAAAGACATCCGTGTAAGCCGAAACCCTTTATTCCATAAAGGTTTATTATATCACCGTTAACTGACGAGCTGTCTCTGATCTCTAATTTTTTCAATAAATAAGGAATGATAGAATTGACTGTTCAGATATTTTGTAGGTTGTTACATTCCGTGTACCAACAAGGGACACGAGGCAATCGGATATATTTTTTATTGCACAGTCAAGGACAAATTATTTTCATAACTTTTTATTAATATTAATAATCCATCTCCTAGCTAATACTGTAGGTGGATTATTCAGGCAACAGATGATTCGGGAGCCTGTGCTTATAACGGAAAGGTAGGGTTGACTTACTGTTGTAAGCCCCCAGAGCAGCGGTTAGAGGATTTCTGTAGACCTGTTGGCTTTTATAGAACTTCACGGTTCAAACGAGGATGTGATGTTGGAGAGTTTCTTCTCGCTGTTCGGCATGAAGTCGGGTGAGGTTTGTTCTGGGATGGGTGTTGAAAGAGATATTGAATGCCTTGTTCTGCACTCGTTAAAGCTTTCAGTGATCCGTGTTGTTCACACTACTCCAAATGGATATTTTCATAACAATGTGTCGATTAACATACTTCACCGCCTGAGAAATGGGTATGGTATGCCATGATTGTCTATATTTTTCATTTAGACGTACATCATTTTGAAATTTTCTCGAGATTATAGTATTAAAGTTGCTGAAACGTCGTGTATCTTGTTTAGCATGATTTTTGTCGAAATATTTCTGTGTCGGATAAACTGAAGCGCCATGGATGTTTATATATTGCATATTCATGATAATTTATTTTCTCTGTTTTTTTATTATGCTTTATTGTTGAATGTGTTTGCTTTTTGTTGTTTTTTTTCTTGTTTTTCTTTCTATATTTCTAGATTTTAAAATAATAATATGTACAACTATTTATTGGGTGTTAACATAAGTTCTGTCCGTTTTTTTTCCGAATTTAAAAATGAGCACCAAAAGTAAAACAAAATGGTAAAGGTTATACGTCATTCGAAAGAAAATTTTCTACTTTACAAGATATTGTGTTTGCTTTTACGTTACATATATTATTTTATTTGATTACAATCCTTCAAAATGAAATGTCAAGTGGACGAAAGTGAGCATTTTCGACACCTCCTTCTGTTCGCGTTCAATCGAGGAAATAAAGCTGCCAAAGCTGCTCGCGATATTTGATATTTGCGAAGTGTACGGTGAAGATGATGTGAATGAAAGGACAGCTCGTCGGTGGTTTTTGTCAATTGTCGAACGTTGATTTTTGTTGTTTTCACTCAAAACATGTGTCTACTTGACATTTTATTTTGAAGGCTTGTAATCAAATAAAATAATATATGTAACGTAAAAGCAAACACAATATCTTGTAGAGCAGAAAATTTTCTTTCGAATGACGTATAACCTCTACCATTTTGTTTTACTTTTGGTGCTCATTTTTAAATTTGAAAAAAAAACGGATACAACTTATGTTAACACCTAATATTATGTACGTATTAAGTTTTGTCCTTTCATTTTCAAAAATGTTTATTTTATTCTTGATTAGAATTTTTGTTTTTGTTTTTCTAAATAATTTTTTTTATGTGTGTGTTATTTTTTGAGATTTATTCCATGCGCGGGATACAGCCCTGAACCTGCTGTGTGCTTGTCTATGTGGTGGTATACGTACGCATATTTTGATTGTATTTTTGTATGAATCGTGTTAATTTTTATACTTTGTAACATCTAATGTTTTGTATTGATGCGCACTTTTAATATCAATGTTTATTATACGAGTATTTTAAAATCAACAGTAAATCGTAAAAAAATTATTAAATTAAATTTTTGCTAAAAATCGTCTTGACCAAAAACATAAGATTTATGGCACTGGAAAAAAGTACTTGCGTACAATAATGCCCTAGGCAGTTCGCCGTTGTGTGTGACAACAATGTGTGTTTTGTGAGTTGGGTCCTTTTGGTATATCGACGTCCATTTGTGTATACATGTGTACCTGGAAAGAAAAGGATACTAAATCAATTATATAAGAGTATTTTTCAATGAACACGTAATACGGTGGGATTTTCAATGAACACGTAATACGATGGGATTTTCAATGAACACGTAATACGGTGGGATTTTCAATGAACACGTAATACGATGGGATTTTCAGTGAACACGTAATACGATGGGATTTTCAATGAACACGTAATACGGTGGGATTTTCAATGAACACGTAACACGATGGGATTTTCAGTGAAATATTTATTTCATATCTCGCCAATAAAGAACAGTTCTTGTGTATAGTGAGGGAGCTACTCAAGCCATGATCAAAATAATACTGTTTGTACACTTGATATGGATGTTGCAAACATTTCAAAGTACTTTTTTCTGTGGATGTGAAAAATCTAAAATGAGGTCCATTCTCTCCGGAGCCCATAAATTTCTAGAATGAGATCCATTCTCTCCGGAGCACATAAATTTCTAAAATGAGGTCCATTCTCTCCGGAGCACATAAATGTCTAAAATGAGGTCCATTCTCCCCGGAGCACATACATTTCTAAAATGAGGTCCATTCTCTCCGGAGCACATAAATTTCTAAAATGAGATCCATTCTCTCCGGAGCACATAAATTTCTAAAATGAGGTCCATTCTCTCCGGAGCACATAAAGTTCTAAAATGAGGTCCATTCTCTCCGGAGCACATAAATTTTATAAAATGAGGTCCATTCTCTCCGGAGCGCATAAAAGTTCTAAAATGAGGTCCATTCTCTCCGGAGCACATAAATTTCTAAAATGAGGTCCATTCTCTCCGGAGCACATAAATTTCTAAAATGAGATCCATTCTCTCCGGAGCACATAAATATATGTTTTATGTCTAATTCGTTAAATATACACATATAAATGTCACCAGAGCACATAAATTTCTAAAATGAGGTCCATTCTCTCCGGAGCACATAAATTTCTAAAATGAGGTCCATTCTCTCCGGAGCGCATAAATTTCTAAAATGAGGTCCATTCTCTCCGGAGCACATAAATTTCTAAAATGAGGTCCATTCTCTCCGGAGCACATAAATTTCTAAAATGAGATCCATTCTCTCCGGAGCACATAAATATATGTTTTATGTCTAATTCGTTAAATATAAATATCAGAAGTTTGTTGAATATAATTTTGATCTATTTGTTGAAATTACTGATGAATATTTTCAATGTCGTTATTATTTGGTACATGTTTTCAATATAGATGTTATTGGGCTTAGGAGAGCCCTTCTCCAGTATCTCCTTAATCAAATGTTCTGAGTGGGAGGCTGTTATTATATTTATAATTTTTTAATGAAATAAATACAACACTTATTTTTTATTTCGTATTCACCACTGTTCTATTTGAGTTCACTACCGGTTTCAAAAACCCCCGCCTTCCTCGTCAAGGGAAGATTAATTAAATCGTGTCTTAAATATAGTTTTTCTAATTGTTAAATGATTCGGAACTCGCTAATCACTCAATCGAAAGAAAAAAAAACATTATTTTCATATCGATCGTAACAGTTATATAGTATTAAGTATTTTACTCTCCCTTTAGTTATAGTTCGGAAATTCTAGGATGAGTCCTGTGACAGGTCACAAATTTGCCCCAATACAACCTTGTAACGATGTTCAGTAATTTTAATTATTTTATCAACTTTAATATAAGCCTCAATTCTAATAAATAGCAAGTTATTTAGGTAAATACATTAAATAAGGTTGTATTGGGGCAAATTTGTGAGCTGTCACAGGATTCATCCTAGAATTTCCGAATAGTAGTTACATATTCGATTTACATTTGACAACAAGAATGTTATTTATTGTAATTTGTTTTATCAAACACTGTTTATTCCATTTTTTGTAACGGTATACCCCTACTGGTTTCCCTGATGATGAGGTAAAAGCCTTGAAACCGGTAGGGTTATACCGTTACAAAAAAGTGGAATAAACAGTGTTTGATAAAACAAATTACAATGTCTTTAAACCTCCACAATGTTAATGCCTTAACTATAAATAAAATGTTATTTAATTGTATTTGGCTGATAATTCTTGATGAAACTTCATTATACATATATTTTTTAAATAAAACGAAGACTGCTTAATTCTGTTTCACTCACTTTTTGCCTATTTACCGGTTCCACTCTACCAAGAGAGATCATCCTACAGGTTTCACATGACCGTTCTGAGAATTCTCTTGGTAGAGTGAAACCGCTAAATGGGCAAAAGTGAGTGGAATAGAATTGAACAGTCTCCGGTTTATTTTTTAAAACTGATAAATTATTATTTAATCTATCAAAAATGTTGTTTACAAAAAGTTAAAATCATTATAGTTAGATTTGTATCTTGGGTTATTGGAAGTTTCCTCGTACAAGTTAGAACGCTCAAATATAATTAAAAATAACAATCAAACTTATAAAGTAATCTAAAATAAAATGTTTATCAACAAAAAAGAAGGAAGGAAAAATAATCAAGTAATGAAAATGACAAATCTCTACAAGAATATCACACTAAATTGACAAAAACTATCGCTACATATGTCCCAACTCTCCCAAATCTCTACAAGAATATCACACTAATTTGACAAAAACTATCGCTACATATGTCCCAACTCTCCCAAATCTCTACAAGAATATCACACTAAATTGACAAAAACTATCGCTACATATGTCCCAACTCTCCCAAATCTCTACAAGAATATCACACTAAATTGACAAAAACTATCGCTACATATGTCCCAACTCTCCCAAATCTCTACAAGAATATCACACTAAATTGACAAAAACTATCGCTACATATGTCCCAACTCTCCCAAATCTCTACAAGAATATCACACTTAATTGACAAAAACTATCGCTACATATGTCCCAACTCTCCCAAATCTCTACAAGAATATCACACTAAATTGACAAAAACTATCGCTACATATGTCCCAACTCTCCCAAATCTCTACAAGAATATCACACTAAATTGACAAAAACTATCGCTACATATGTCCCAACTCTCCCAAATCTCTACAAGAATATCACACTAAATTGACAAAAACTATCGCTACATATGACCCAACTCTCCCAAATGCTGATTGTATCACACCTACTTATTGAACGATAGGCAAATGCTTTCTTCAATTAGTTAGTTCGGCAATGCTGTCTAAAGAATAGTGCCCTTCTCGTGTAGAGCGACCAGGGCAGTGGAAGTAAATTCTCTTTAGTAAGGAAATTTCATCAAGTTATCTATTAGCTTGTATGGATAGCATACTTCTTGCATTACTAAGCGACTATCCAATGATGGAATACTATTGTCTTATATCCAACTCTTACACCCAACACGTCTTGACTTTTTAATCAATCTTTAGATATTTATCAAAGGTTTCGACTTCATCTATGTGGAATTCCATATCAGAATATTTAATAATAAATTCATTTGTTATTCCACTAATTATAAAAATTCCCGCTACACGTGTTTCTACCAGAGGCTCTCTTAAGGCGGAATGATGATATATTGCAGATAATAAAATCATTCCGCCTGTAGAGAACCTCAGAATAGAAGATAGAAACACGTGTAGTGGGAATCAACGTGGAATAAAAAAATAATTATTGTTATATATTCCACTTTTTATCATCTCAAAACCTGCAGTTGCAAATATTGTCAATTTTAACCCGATATGTTTTCATTGTTTCAGTAATAAAATTGATGAGAATGGAGACATCATATCGCACAAGTCCGAGGTTGCATCTTCTGCATCAGGCAGGGAAGTTGGCAAATCTCCCACGGGGAGCACCGCTTCCCTGGTCGCTCCGCCCTCTGCAGCCAGCCTCTCGCAGCGGTCCAGATCCAACGGAAGCACCACTCTCGTCTCCCCCGCCCAGAACCATGTTCAGTACCAGCACCATTCTTCTCCTACACCCAGTCAAACGCAACTCGCCTCCAACAACGCATCACCCACACTCAACCATGTACAGCACAATTCAAATCATGTTTCCTCACCCATAAACCACATGCAAAGGGGTTCCAGTAATGCATCTCCCGTGATGAACCACTCAAACGATGCATCGCCAACTCAAATGCAAAATAATTATGTTACTCCACCTTCGAATAACACCCCTAAAAGCTTTACAAATATATCTCCGTCGAGGATCATTCAAGAACCTCCTACTATTGAAGATGATTTTGACGACGATCCAAGAATAGTCATTTTACCAAGTCCACGGAGTCGACGATCTAAATCCCCTTCGGTCCATGAAGAGAGGTTCATTAACAATACTCAAGAAACAGACGATGTCGTTGTTGAAGATACAAATGAAATATGTGGAAACGAAGAAAGATTCATCAATCTGAAGGATGACAGTCCATCAAAAGATATAACCGATCGCGCATCCGTTACTTCCGCAAAATTTTCGTATAAAGAAAATTTGCCGAGAAGTTCCGCGCACTCGACCAAATCCGAAGAAGTCACTAGCTCTCCTCAGAACGGAAGGTTCACCCCAGTCAGGAATATAATTGCTTCTGCTCCTCCAATATCTTACTTTGGTAGTTCTGTCAGTACAGAGGAAGAAGTGAAATCTGTCGAATCGGCATTCTCCGATGTGTCGCTCAAGGATTCTATCAAATCACTCAGCAGCGAAGAAAATGAAAAAGTTAACGACGATAAACTTGAACACTCTGCAGGTGCAGTCAGTAAAGTTTCACCTTCGAGTAAATCTAAAAAATCTGCGAAAGTATTGACAAAAGCTTTGAGCGGTAAGTTTTCGAAGAATAAAGTTCAGCCAATGAGTGCTGCAAACTTTTTGAAACCTTTTGAAAGGCCTAAAGAAGCTTTGGCTAGAAGTTTAGCTCAGATCGATAATCCTGATTGGGAAACCGTAATGACCGGATTACAATCGATGGAATGTCTTGTAAAGCACCATTCAGTATACTTGGAGTCACATTTGACTCCAGTTGCTCGAGCAATTGCTTGTCAAGTAAAAAATTTGAGATCTCAAGTGGCCCGTGCGGCTTGTCGTCTAGCTGGAAACTTATTTACTGCTCAGAAAAAGTGTATAGAATCCGAAGCCGAAGAACTAGCAGTTCCTCTTCTTAGCAGAACAGCGGATACCAATAAATTCTTAAGAAGTGACGCAAATGAAGCATTGGACAAAATGTGCGATTCGATTAATGCACAGAAGTCTATCAGCATACTTTTGACTAGAGGTGCTGTTCATCAGAATGCAATTGTCCGCGGAACAAGTGCTAGGCTATTGGGGACCATCGCGAAGACTTCAGGACCAGAGAAAATATTTTCTATTCAAAAGGATATCAGGGATAAGTTGTTCCAAAGCGGTGCTGATCTTCTTACTGAGGGGAGTCTAGAGACCAGGGGTCACGCTAAACAGCTGTTTAAGGTTTTATCTCAAAATCCACAATTCCTCAAAACTCTGAGGGAAATCATTCCTCTTTCAAAGTATAGGAATATAGAAAAAGCACTTAATAACATAAGAACTCAGTAAAGTGCACTTATAGGATAATTTTTTGAAAAAATTGTAAAATTATTATATAATAATACTTTTTATAAAGAAATTTTATTAGTAAATTTAAATTTAAATTAGCGTGTGATTTCGTTGGGAGATTTTATATGGATAATTTATTGTTATATTTGAAATAAAAATTTAATTCAAATTATTAAAATTCTTTTCATTTCCAATTCCCATTAAGTTTTCACGTGAAGTTGGGGGAGTGGTTTGTAGTTAATTACTTTCTGCTAAAATACGTCAGTTTCAACCTTGGTTATTTATTGAAATTAGTCAAATTTTAAAAATCGAAAATACTCTAAGAGACATTAGAATTTTATTGAAGTTAACTGTGTCAAATATTGTTGGTAATATTTCATATGGTTAAATATTTAATTCTTGTCAAAAAAGACCTTTGAAGAATTTTTATTTATTTATTTATACGAGAACTATTTGTATGAATCGATCGTTCGTTGATGGGCCTCGTAGTCGAGAATCCCTTCGTCATACCAACGTCAATTCAATTGGAAAGGAAAGCTGTAACATATTATTATTATTATTATTTAAAACTTTTATTGCAATACAATCTGGAGGACTTATTACCAGGCGGCAATCTCTTCCAACCAACCAGACAAACGTAAATGAAGCAAGTTACGTGGTCGCATAAATCATTCAAATGACTATCCATGCCCACGAAATCCATAAACATATACGTGAGAACATGCCCACAAACCCCACAAAGACGGATAATCACCCGAACATTATTTTTCATATAAAGTGAGATATCATCAATCAAAAGGAAAGGAAGGGGATGGTGGAGAGGAAAGGAAAAGAAAAATCAGGAATGAAACACGTTATTTTACTGACTAGAATTTAAGAGTTTTTTCAGTCGCTTCTTAAAGTATGCCAAGGATGGAGCGAGTCTTATATTGGTTTGTAACTGATTCCAGAGTCTCACTGCATGGACAGTTAAGGACGACGTAAAGAAAGAGGAGTGGTGAACTGGAAAGGCCAATAAACAATATCTGTTTGAGCGTAGCGCTAATCCATAATTGGAAAGACGCTGAAAATTTTCGGCGAGATAAGAGAGAATTTATTTTTCTTCTTTTAAAGTGAGTAAAGTCGTTGCACACCAGCAAACTCACCGGCCACACCGTTGTACTAGATTCGATGTCACACCAGACGTGAGACGATTGAAGCACACCGTCATGTTTATTTTCTCTTTTTTAAAGAAGAATTATGACCGAAGTTATTGGTATCCTTACACCCCCGAACACTTGATGGAATAAATGTATGTGTCATTCGAGGAGAGCAGCACAATGCGGAGTTCGAAACGGCGATCTTCCGCACGAAAGTCCAGTGTGTTACCCCGCGACCATGTATCTCTATTGTATGAATCCATTATACATGAAAAGTTAGACAAAGTACAAAATTAAAACAGGCTTTTTAAAATGAACTCTCAATTTATATAAACCTGAGTTTGTAGCCTTTCTTTTGTCGTGTCTCCTGTAAATTAGGTTTATCTAACTTAGTACGCACGAGTTGAAACATGGAAAAGCAATTTAATGCTTTTTACCGATTGTTGATTGATTATTGAGTACCTGTCACAAACTCTCATCAACTTGATAAGTTGTGAGACTTGGTTATATGTATATTTCAGTGAATCAACCCTAAGTGAAATCAAAAGTCCATTTCACAAAGTCCCACATACAATCATCAAAATCACACCACATTTAAGGGCTCCCACAAATGTTTTTTACAATTTATCCCTTGTACAGCACCGGTACAAAGACTGTAAAATAGATGGATGGCTGCCGTTTCGTGGGTTTTCGGTGAAGAGCAGGGTGAAGAGATTCCTCTTTGGCAGGTAGAAGTTTGTCGAAGAAAAAACACAGTAGACGTTCCTATTTGGGTCATGTACTTAGAGGAGCAAAGTACAAATTACTGCACCTGATCATCCAAGACAAAATAGAGGGTTGAAGAGGTGTTAGCAGAAAGCAAATCTCCTGGCTCCGCAATATACGTGATTGGACTGGATAAGGAGCGTTGAAGATCTTTTTCGGGCTGCCGGGGACAAAGATACCTACTCTTAGGTGATATTCAACGTTGAGGGGACCTGACATGACACTGAGAAGTAGATGAAGGCGTTCCAGCAGATGAGAATATGTTTTTTTTCCGTTTGTCGTTCCTTATGTTCAGCCTATCGCTTATCGTAAACCCCTTGATTCGACCGTGTGTGCCATCACGGCTTGCAAACTATACGCATACCACGCGCTATCCGCGCGTAGGGGGTGTCCGATCATCTATAGTGATTATTTGCGAAGGCCACGCATAAGGAATATTTTATTACGATATGTACAGGTATATAGTCACAAGCAATGGTAAAACACAGATGCTAAATTACAATATAAAAATATACAATAATAATATCAAAAACAATTTCCTAATATATGTGACACAAATAGTGACTAAATTAATTTCTTTGACAATATGAATTTCCTAATAACTCTGATGCATTTTCTATTATTAAAATATGACAGATCATATTTAATACCGAAAAGTCAAACTGCAGTTCCTAAAACAGAGCTGAACTTATGTTGGAAGGGATGCCGTGTGCCGTTTAGATATCAAACTCTCCTCAAAGGCGCTTCAACTCTAGGATCAAACCCACCACTATTAAATAAATCCCATCTGGTAACTATAGTAGCGCCCGAGCGGATCATATATAATATAACACTTTCTTCGTACACAGAACAAACTTGTGGGGACATTGCAATGTGACAATTTCTGTCAATCAATCAGAAATATGTTTATGAGGCATTAAGTGAAGACTAGGCAGATTTTTTTTTAAATCTTAGTTTCAGCGAAAATCGAGCCCATAACCTTCAGGTCGGAAGACAGGCTCCTTACCAACTAGGCCACGGAAGTCGTTAATTGACAAATAATATTTGAAGTTCGTTCAACGTTCTGCTGTATTCATCAGACATATTTATTCTTTATCTATTGAACACACTAATACAATTAACATAATTTCTCTTTTATATTAAGGCTGACATCTTGAGTAAGCTGAAGAAGATCACTCATAGGTGGTTAGGGCACGTGGAAAGAATGAATAAAAAGACTAACAAAATAAACCAACAGTGCAAATGTAAGTGGAAAGTGTGGTAGAGGAAAACCAAGAAAGTATGGTTGTATCAAGTGAATGATATTTTGAAAGAAAACCCTTGTAAGATAGAAGAAAAGTATTTGACTTCACAAAGTTCCGCTGTTGAATTAATTGAACTTTAGCGGGATGCTTCTTGTTTGACGAGATGATGATAGTAGTTGTTGGTAAATAAATAAAATACGTCAATTAGCAATGCGGAAGGAGAGAGTGAATGAATATTTTATTTATCGGTATGTGGGTATTTATACATTTCAGAATGGGCGCGGGAGTGCGCCCGCGATATATTTTTATCTCGCTTCTGTGCGTGCAGAAATGGTTAATTGAAGTATTGCAGACATCGCAAATAGTATTGTGGGTAAACAATTTGTTTGCGGGATCGGCGAGGCAGCGTGATGCGTTCTCTTTCTACTGTGGAATGTATCGTAAATAGTATTGTGGGTAAACAATTTGTTTACGGAAACGGCGCGATGTCCGGCCGCGTCAATGTTTTGGTATGCGACCTTTGGACATATCCAAAGGTCGTTTCGTCGGTCGTTGACCGTATGTGTTGACAATATTCAGCGACGACCGTGGTTCCCACAGAACGTTGAATCATCCAGCCATCTAAGTTTTGATCTCCCCACTTTTCTTGATCCCACCGGATCGTTGAACAAAGCGTTGTTTGCATGTTTAGTGACCTGCAGGCGGGATAAGTGCCCAAACCAGTGCAGTCGAGCAATTTTTAAAACGATTACTCGTTGTCATTGTTGCTGGGCATCTCGAGGATCCCCTCCTCATCCCGACGTCAATTCAGTTGGAAAGCAAATTTGTGCTGTGGAGTATTTTTTAAGTGAGTGAACCGTTGCACACCAGCATACTCACCGGACACACCGCTGTACTGGATCCAATGGCAGACCGAAGGGAGACGATAGTAACACACCGGCGTGTTTTTTCTAAGTCATATGTATCCTTACACCTTCAAATACTAGACGTAAAAAATGTTTGTGTCGTTCGAGGAGAGTAGCACGGTGCGGAGTTCGTATAGCATTGTATTGTATTATACTTGCGTTGTACACAGTACAACCTGGCGAGCGTATTGCCATGTGGAAATCTCGTCCAATCGATCAGAAAGAATGTTGAAGAGGCCTGAAGTAAAAACAAGATTAGAATCGTTTTTAAAAAAAATCTGGGTTCCCTCGGGATTCGAACCTACAGCCTCCTCAAGATGCTTGTCTCCCAATTGTTTATTTTTTCAATATTTGATATATAAATCTCAACCCGGCATGTGCAAAAATATCCAGTCAGTATAGTGCGCATTTTGTGGTTTCATTGGTTTTTATTTGATATACCATAAGACACAACGACCTCCGTGGAACAGTTGGTAAGACGCATATGTTCACACTCGTATATTGGGGTTTCGATTCCCGCTGATACCCGATTTTTTTCAAGTGTTCCAGTATGGTTTTAATTTAAAAGTTCTTAAAAAATATTTTTATTTGTTGCAAGAGATCACCACATGGAATTATGCCCGTCAGATTGTACTGTAATCAACGAAAGTGTACATATAATACTTACCATCACGTCGCTTCCCTTCTGGGGTAGGCAGAGAGGATAGAGTGCCATACTTTCCTATCAACACACCTATTTGATCTCTTCCAGATCCATCAAACAGCTCCTACGGTTTCTCTTACTTGTTTTCATTCTAAATATCGTTTACTTGATCAAACCATACTTTCTTTGATCTTCTTCTACCATGGAGCTCTATAGATTTTATCGATTTGCTAAGAGTTACTATGTTGAGATCGCCGAAAATTTGCGTGGATAATAGAAAAGTGAGTTGAGATCCTTGTGGCAGCTCGAGACTCAGGACTTAGAGGAACTGGTGATGGAGAGACAAGGAGGCAGGCCTTTTAATGTCTAGGATGATTAGACTCTGAAGAAGAGAGAGAGAGAGAGAGAGAGAAAGGGAACTAACACTATGAAAAGTTAATACCTCTTAGTTTTTTTTTTATTGATGAGGGAACTAATGTGTCCAGTTAGTAACAATATTTGCACTTGAAATACGTAAGCCCCTGATCGCAGCTTTCAACAAGTGTGCCGCGGGCGTGTGAACTCAAAATGGTCTAGGATAAATTTTTGTATTTAAAAGAATACATGAAATTTATCATAATTTAGCGATATAGTCCTAGTGGGGACGAGATGATGAGGATGATTTGTTGATAAATAATAAAACACGTTAGATCGCAATGCGGAAAGAGAGAGTGAGTGTTTATTTTTATAGTAACGTAGGTATTTATATCTTTTTGGAATGTGCGCGAGAGTGCGCTCGCGATATGCTTACGTCTCGCTTCTGTGAATGCAGAAACGGTTATTGTCGTATGTAGGTATTCATCTAAATACGGAACTGGTGAGATAGCCGTGGTGCGTTCTCTCTCTCTGGCGTGTGGTGCGGTCGCTCGGCCGGCGTCAATGGCCGGCATGTGACCTTCGGACTGTTTACTACAATATAATTTATCGAGGAATCCAAAGGTCGTTTCATCGGTCATTGACCGTATGTATGCGACAATATTCCGCGACGACCGCCACAATAAAATACACACAAAATAAATCGGCTACCATATACACACAAAAAAAACTAAAAAAAAACAATTAGAATATTAGTTGTAGATCGATGAAAATGTATTCAAAAATCAACTGCTCGAGTTTGTGATGTACGAGTACAATGAAAAAAAAAGGGTTGGTAGCGGATTAAGTTCTTAAAAGATTTCTCAAATAAGTTAACGCAATTGTTAACCAATAGAATAGGATGGAATGAGGCAACGGACATGGATGTCGAACAGATTTAAGGAATTGGACCAAAAAAAAAACGTGCCAACAAACACAATTATAAAAGGTAAATTTTGGTATATTTAAATATCCTGGGGTATATGATATACCATATATGCGTATGGCATAGTCAGTCGCTTTATAAAATCAAATTTAAATCCCTCAGTCATCTTTTGGCTTCGGTCGTCAGTTTGTTTATAGCCTCCATCACTCCGTGGAACCTGTGTTCAGGGCATTCTCTTATAATATGGTGTAGGGTCTGAGCCGCAGCACCGCAGTCACAACTGGGGACATCGATGTAGCCCCACCTGTGGCGCTCGGCTGCACTTCTGCTGCAGTCTGTTCTAACACGGTTCAGTGTTGCCCACTCTTTGCGGTCCAGCTCAAAGCCGGCGACCCTCTTAGATGGTTTCGCAATTAGGTATTTATTTCTTATATATTCTGAGGTGTTAACCTTCTAACCTTACCTAATATTCTGGGGTGCAAACCTTCTGTGATTAAAATCTCAAGGCTTGCATTGTGCTACTCGACAAGTGAATACGCCTGTACTGTATGTGACGGATTAAGTCGCGCTGATCTGGTGGATATCGTCCTGAATGAGACATGCCTTCTGATCACGGCTGTCTTAAACCAGCCACACTAAATAAGAAGCAGGTTCTCGTCAGCATTGCTTCCCCAAAAATCAAGAGAGACATTGGAAGCAATGCTCAGAGATCCAACCAACTTTATGATCCCTGACAACCTTTGCATAACCACCAGGGGCTGGGTGCCCCTTAGTTGAAATTCATGTACAGCTTCATTAGAATCACTAATGCCTCGACCACACAGGAAGGAGCCTCGCTTGATGCTTAGAGCTGTGTTGCGAGTTAGGCGACATATCCTAGCAAACCAACGTACCGCATAATATCGCAGTGGCCACACTGCACGTTTCGCGTCACGTTGCATGACGATTAGTCATCGAGTGAATCTTCTAGCGAACATACGTGTTGGTTAATTTACAAGATGGCGTAAGTTTTAATGACAGCTGTGTATAAAAGGCAGCCTTTGTGGAACCCATCGAGCAAATTATAGAAAAATGTACCTGTAATAAAATCACTGAAGTTGCACAGAAAGTAAATAAAGATGGTAAGTTATAATGAAATTGGTTAGTTTTGACAGTGACATCGTGTGTTGACTCAACCGCTCTCAACTATCAAATGATTTTTTGCGTAGCACTTTGGTGTGGCCAGGTATGAAGTCACCTAGTATATGAGTCACGTAAAATCTAGCTTAGCACTTAATGAAGCATTTTGGTGTGGCCTCGGCCTTATTCTCTGGAACAATCACATACTATTGCTAGGATTAACGAGTGGAGATGAACATCGAACCCCAGTGGATTGATTTTGGCTCTAGAAGAATTGTCACCTGACTTTAGACTGTCCCGGAGAATCTGGAAATCTCTTAAGATGTTTCTTAAGGGGATTGGGAGAACAAAGGAAAAATTACAGCATTGGGAATGTTACATGATAGGTCGATTCTCTGTTTCTGCGTTGAGGGACATTTCATGCGACACTTGCTGCAACGTCTGAAAAGCCTGATGACTTGCATCAAAGAGGACTTGACTCGTGGAACGCCCAGTGCTATCCAGGTGGTCGAATTCTGGGTACAAGTAGAAAAAATTAAGAATATTTACACCTCTACAAAAATACAAGAAACTTCTCGCTTTTCGTACATCAAAAACTGATAGTTTGTCTTGTAGTTAAATGGTCTTGTAGAGTGGGATCTGTGAATTGAAAAGGTTGACAGGCGAACCTTATCGTCTATATCTATAAAGTATTCATGTCCAGGGGATCGATAGAGCCAGGCCGAGCGGCAATACTCAGTAACCAACCCTGTTGGGGTAATAATACAATGCTATCAATATATCGTAGTGTCACCTTTTCTGTCTGCGTGTCTCAGTCTATTGGACGTTTATATTCTATATCAGGAGGTAATTTTCAAATTTGATCAAATCCACTTATAGACAAAGTTTGTCTTTACTAGCAACAATATGAAAAAAATATTTAAAAATCTAGAATTAATAATAACGTCTAAAAATTTAAACTTTTGTAAGTATTGACAGAGAAAAAAACATTTTTGAATTGGATTTGACGCAGCTTGAAAATAACTTGTCTGGATTTGTCCAATACTGAGAATTAGTACCATAATAAATAGGTTTTTAAACAATTTGACGTTGAATTTAGCTAAATTTGAAAATTAAATAATGTCAAGTACCTACTTTCAATAGAGTTACGTAGCATTTCCAGTAAAAATACATTGGAGTCGACCCACATTTGATAATGACATTTATGATATATACAAAACTCATCCAACCCATAAACACTTTTTTTTTACTAATGTAGTATTGACGTAGAAGAGGCTAAGAATGTGTATTGAGATAGGAAAGTTTGGCGTTCTATCCTTTTTGCTTACTCCGACAGGGAAATTGCGTGATGATTGTACAATATGTATGTAACCAATATTTAATTAAAGGAACTCGAAAAGCGAAACAATTAATAACAGTAAGTAGTAAAATAATGATTTATATAGCGCCGTTCAGAGAGTAAACTCTCCTCAAGGGCGCTCTAACTCGGGATTCGATTCCAATTTTACTGGCAAAGTACAAATATTACAAAAAAATAGTTGGGTGTAATTATTGGAAAGTAATGGCTGCGGTCATTAAATTAGGAAATGTTTCGGATATGCATATTATTAGCAAAATATTTGTTAAGAAAATCGCAGAAAACTTACGAAGGGAAAACGAACTACAAAGACACTTTTGGAGATCTTCCTATATATGATAGTAACACATTCGTCTTTAGGTGTAGTAAAATGTATGTGTATAGTGTTATACCCAAATCCATTAAAATTGTGTGTCGTGGTATACCCAGATCCATTAAAATTGTATGTTGTGTTATACCCAGATCCATTAAGGCCGAGGCCACACCAAAATGCTTCACTAGGTGCTAAGCTAGATTTTACGTGACTCATATACTAGGTGACTTCATGCCTGGCCACACCAAAGTGCTACGCACAAATTCATTTGACAGTTGAGAGCGGTTGAGTCAACACACGATGTCACTCTCAAACTAACCAATTTCATTATAACTTACCATCTTTATTTACTTCTTTGCAACTTCATTCCAAAGTGATTTTATTACAGGTACATTTTTCTATAATTTGCTCGATGGGTTCCACAAAGGCTCCCTTTTATACACAGCTGTCATTAAAACTTCTGCCATATTGTAAATTAACCAACACGTCTATTCGCTAGGAGATTCACTCGATGATTAATCGTCATGCAACGTGGCGCGAAGCGTGCAGTGTGGCCACTGCGATAGTATGCGCTACGTTGGTTCACTAGGATATGTCGCTTAACTCGCAACATAACTCTAAGCATCAAGCGAGGCTCCTTCCTGTGTGGGCGAGGTCTAAAATTGTTTCCAAATTCGGCTTTATGTGTAGTGTAGTATTATGTGTAATGTTCATATACCATCATCAATAATAGTAAAGAAAGACGTTGGTCTTCTCGATCTTCCCCTATGAAGTGGAATCGTGGACGATAAGAGCCTGATAAAGATTAGATGTCGTTGAGAAGTAGTGCTTACAAACTTAAATAAATAAATAAAAATTAGATATAATAAATTAACACCCCCACTTACCCGGTTAATATGCAACCCGCTTAATGCGACTCGGGTATTCGAAAGTCTATTGTACAAGGCATATCCAGAAAGTAAGTGTACTGAATTTTTGTAGGTTACAATTTTTTTTATTTAAACAAAAAAATTACGTGGTTACCGTAGTACATATGTAAGCTATTTTTCGACATAGTCGCCATTCCTCTCAATGCAGGTAGTGAAGTGGGGTATCAACTTTTTGATGCCTTCCTCGAAGTAGTTTCCCGCCAACCCCTTCGTCCACTTCTCCACCTCCTCCTTTAGTTCCTCGTCGGTTGAAAACCTTTTTCCACCCATGTACAGCTTCAGGGAGGTAAAGAGATAGTAATCAGAAGGTGCTAGGTCAGGGGAATGCGCGGGATGGTTCAGGACATCCCATTTAAACGAGGCGAGCAGTTCCTTCGTGGCGTTGGCCGTGTGTGGTCTGGCATTGTCATGCAGCAGGCAGACTCCCTTTGTCAGCATGCCTCTCCTCTTGTTCTGAATCGCCCTCCGCAATTTTTTTAGGGTCTCACACTATCTTGCAGAGTTGATGGTCTCCCCTTGAGGCATATATTCAATTAAAATTATACCTTGAAAGTCCCAAAACACGGATGCCATGATTTTCTTGGCTGAAATTGTGGTTTTGAACTTTTTGGTGGAGGGTGAAGAGGTGTGACGCCACTGTTGAGATTGCCTTTTGGTTTCAGGCGAATAGTGTGCAACCCAAGTTTCATCTCCAGTAACGATGGAGTGGAGAAATTCATCTCCATGGAGTTTGCAGCGCCTCAAAAACTCTTGCCCTTTTACAAAATTTCGCACATGGCGGGAGATTGGGTTGACATTTTTCACGAAACGTGTTGTCGCGTCGACACTTCTCAACGTACTGACCTCAAACCGGTCTCGTTGCGGAGGGGAAAGGTCAGGCTACACGGAACTGTAGCCAACATGTCGAAAATAAAATCCATCCGGTCGTGAGAGCCTCAGTACACTTACTTTCTGGATACGCCTCGTATATATAACATAATCTATTGTATATCATAGTATAAATAGGCCAAAACCCATACGATGGTTGTCGTCGAAGTAAGAATACGAGAATTGAATTTAGAAAACAAGAGAGCGAGAGAGGAATACTTGGATTCTCTCCGAAAGTAATTCGAAATTTGAATCTCGGTGGGTCCGTGATACTGAACGAATTTTAAACACCTAGCTAACAATTTTTGAACCGGTGTAAAAGGGGACGATGTATAAATGATATACATGGGTATTTAAACAAATTTAACATTTATGAATATATATTTTCATAAATGTAAAATTTGTTTTACTTCCGTGAATATTTCACGGGCTGCAACTAGTTTAAATAAATAGTGCAATTAATATGGAACGGTTGTTGGATAGCAATTTTATATGTCTGATGTTGAAAAGATTGTCTAAGACATAATTGATTGGTTTTTGGGTGGGAGACAAAGGTTCTATTTCTGGGCTACAGAGGTCCCTATACGAGTACATATTAAATGATTTGTCAACGTGTTGCTCTATGGATGGTTCCTGTAAGTTAGGTGTTCTCAACTTGTTTTTCGCCACATTTTTTTTTATAAAAGCGGATTTTTGTCTCACACTGCGACAAAAGTAGTATGCTGCAATAAGTTGGAAAGGTAAATTTATATTAGAATTCAGCTGTCCACAATTAACTCAAATTTTGAAATAAAAGAAAAATTATTAATCATTCACATTAATTACGAGTTTGAATTAATAATATATGCTTTTTCATTATTCATCTGCTTTTTGTATGGTCAATAAATCATTTTTGATTTATCGTTTTATTTCATCACCATCCCTAGAGTTAAAACCTCTTTTGCCCAAAGGCAATATGCTTATTTGTCTCCCATGGCATACAATGGCGTGCCGAATTCAATAAAGGTAAAGGTAGGAAATCCATTTAGACAGTCGATCGGAGCGTGGTTGTTATTGCGACAGGATTTTGAGTACTTGGGCTTTCAGGGGGAATTACGTGTGGAAAAGATTTGTGTGGACTCGTGAGTGTGGGTTTCTTCTTGTTGTTTTAAATTTTGTTGTTTTTGTGTTTCTGTATGTTTTTTATTTTTATTCTTATGATTGTGTGCGGTATGTTGTGGGATGAATATTTTTGGTCTTTCTGGAGTGATGATGTGTGAGGAGTTTAATTTTGCATGATGTTTCCAGTTGTAATTGAGTGTCACTATTTGTCAGGTTGATGAGAGCGTGCAACGGGGGTTGGTTTTTGTGTAATCAAAAATTGGAAAGAAGTATCGATTTATTTTTTCATGCTTAATATCCTCAGTGAGATACAGGCAAAAGCCTAGTTTACTGGAGATACGAGAAATGAAAGGCAACAAACCCAGATCCATTAAAATTGTATGTCCAAATTAAATTACCTGTTGTTTTTTCACAAATTATGTATATTTTTTGTCATGTGTAATAATAAATAAATAAATTTATAATCAGTTAAGTTTGTCCGAGTATCATTATTATTTTTTTTTACATATGATGCATATTTACGAGTGCATCTCAAATCCATTCTCTGGCACTATCATCGAGAGAAAGGGAAGATGCAGACTCAGCAGAGACACATGACACGCATGGCAACTGATCAAATTTTCACCATCCTTAGGGTTAAAACATCTTTTGCCCAAAAGCAATATGTCTATTTAGCTCCCATGACATACAATGGGGTTCCGAATTCAATAAAGGCAAAGGGAGGAAAACAATTCAGGCACTAGATCGGAGCGTGGTTGTTATTGCGACAGGAGTTTGAGTATTTGGGCCTGCAAGAGAAATGACTTGTGGAAAATGTTTGTGTGAGCTCTTGAGTGTGGTGTTTTTTTATTGTTTTATGCTTATATTTTTGTTTTTTACTTTTATGATTATGTGCGGTACATTGTTGGGTGAATGTTTTTGGTATGTCTGGAGTGAAGAAGTGTGAGGAGTTTGATTTCGCGTGATGTATACCATACATGTGTAATTGAGTGTCACTGTTTGTCAGGCTGATGAGAATGTGCAACGGGGTTTTATAAATTCAAAAATCGGAAAGAAGTATCAATTTAATTTTTCATGCTATAACATATGTCCTCAGTGAGATAGAGGCAAAAGCCTAGTTGGCTGGGGACACAACAAATGAAATGCAACAAACCCAGATCCATTTAAATTGTGTGTCTGAATTAAATTACCTGTTATTTTTTTCACAAATGATGTATATTTCTTGTCATGTGTAAAATAAATAAAATAAATTTTACAATATTACATAAATTACAGGGAATAAAAAAATAAAAGTTTCAATATAAATACATATAGAATATGATGGAATGGTCTGTTTCTTAGGACGTGCAAGAGATACGGGTGGCGTGGCGTGGCTTTAGGAGACACTTCGTAGGAAGTCTTATGAAAATTAGTGATAGAATATGGGATAACAATTTTTTTTACACATGACAAGAAATATACACAATTAGCGAAAAAAACAGCAGGTAATTTAATTTGGACACAATTTTAATGGATCTTGGTATAACACAACAAACAATTATAATGGATCTTGGTATAACACAACACACAATTTTAATGGATTTGGGTATAACACAACACACAATTTTAATGGATCTTGGTATAACACAACACACAATTTTAATGGATTTGGGTATAACACAACACACAATTTTAATGGATCTGGGTATAACACATTACACAATTTTAATGGGTCTGGGTATAACACTACACACCTACATTTTACTATACCTAAAGACGAATGTGTTACTATCACTTATCGGGAGATCTACAAAAGTTTCTTTGTAGTTCATTTTCCCTTGGTAAGTTTTCTGCAGTTTTCTTACCAAATCTGTTTTTTTTCTGATTATATACAGATGCGGGGAAGTGTCTAATCTAATGGTCGCAGCCACTTACCTTCGTATCTTTTAACTCAACTTATATATTTATTTTATAATATTTTTAATCTGTCAATAATAGTTTGTCCGAGTCCAGAGTTAAGCGCCCTTGAGGAGAGTTCGCTCTCTAAACGGCACTTTATGAATTGTCATTTTATCATTATTTTAACAATATGAAAAAATATATTCACGTTTCACTTTGCAGTAGGTCAGTTATGCTTGCCATGTTTATTAAGGAACTCAATACTCGACGTTGTCCACCGAAATATGGAAGATATAGATATTGATAAAGTCATTCAACAAGGTTATTCAGTATACAAGTGGTAACGCTTTTAAAAACTCAGTTTGTGTTTTTACTTCTTCCTAGTGTCATGTCGGGTCCCCCCAACGTTGACTATCACCTGAGAGTAGACATCTTTGTCCCCGGCAGCCCGAAAAAGATCCCCAACGCCCCTTATACCAGTACAATGACGTATATTGCGGAGCCAGGAGATTTGCCTCCTGCCAACACCTCTTCGACCCTCTATTTTGCCTTGGATGATCTGGTGCAGTAATTTGCACTTTTATCCTCTAAGCACATGACCCAAATAGGACACCTTTCGGATTTTAATATCAGTTTGTTAAAACGGCCCCGTAAAATGATTTTAATTTACGATAGTGTAAATAATTCTTTAGCATTCCATAAATCACTCAACATGTTTATCGTTCGTTCACGACTTGAAAATTTTCAAAAAGATCAACTCACCTCCCGACTGTGCAGTTACAACAGGACCTAGAAAGTCTTCTGGACTGAGCTATATAATCTTCTGTTCAACATTAATACATGTGTCTGTGTATCTTATAGTCGATCGTTTTCACCAACCCACCATCAGTATACTATACAGAGAGTGGCATTAAACAGAATTTCTGAATTCAAAGATTTAGGCGTAACCTTTGATGACGGACTCACGTTCGTTAACCATGTCTCACGTTTGATATCGGACTGTTACAAACTACTCGGTTTTATAATGAGAATATCAAGAGAATTTAACAGTACCGATATCCTTCGAAACTTATATAATTATCTAATTAGAACCAAATTAGAATATACATCTACAGTTTGGGCTCCTCATCAGCTCAAATATAAAAACAATATAGAACAAATACAAAGAAAATTCCTCAGATGTATGTGGCACAGAAAAAAAGGGCGATTACCCAAAATATGTTCACTATGCCGAACTTCTCACGGTGTGTAACTATAGAAGCCTCGAAACAAGAAGGCAAGAATCCATTGCGATATTCCTACTTAAGGTTTTTCAAGGTGGCTTTAACTGTCCCGCGATTCTAGAATCACTAAGTTTATATGTACCTAATAAATATAGCCGTGCAAGGAATCACCCTCTGTTCTACATACCAACTTTCAGGACGAATATCATAGCTAAACACTCAGTCACGCGTGGTATAGAGATATTGAACCAACTGAATGACACTGTTGATATATTCTCGGTACCGTCTAGCAGTATGAGAAGAATCCTGGCTGATATTCTTCCTAACGAATAAGCTAACGCTAAAAGCAGACCATCTTTGTGTAACAGGAGAAATCCGTGCAAAGTGGATTAAAAAAAAGCACATTAAAAAGTTTGTCATGCATCAAGAGGTTTACTATTTTTCTTGTTAACAATTTTATATGTATTAACAGATGCGCAGATCTCTTCTACCGAGTAAGGAGTAACAGCCAAACTTACCCTTTAAAATTATGAGATAGAGCCTATACGTAAAAATAATACTCCGCAATTAAGGTGTCGTTGAAGTCCCTTTTGGATTCAAGATGAAAAGGATTCCGCGATTAAAAAATGTTGAGAACTTCTGCTGTAAATTATGGATGCCACACTCCGACGACAATGAGCTGTGGGAATCGATGCGGCGGCGATGTGTCTGCCTGCAGACCGATATGTTAATCAGCCCTTATCGAGGCTTAGTGTATGGGAGATGGGGTGGGGCGGGCTGACCTGGGGTGCGTTCACCTTCGGCCGGCTCCCTTGCAGGTCGATGCTTTACCCCTACACTGACCCGCCCCCTGCCCTACTCGACCTACATTTTTAATATATCACGCCGCCGATACGGATTTAAAACACTTTAAATACCACCTGAATACAGCAGTTTCACAGGACTCGAGAAGCAAGGAAAGTTAGGGGAGGGGGTTATTTATGACCCATTTTTGTTATAATTGGGGTCCTACAAGGCTTTTGATGTTGATGACTCGGTGGTATTTTTTATTGAATCTATGAGGAAAACAGAAAAAATGTTATTTGGATTATAATTTTATATGTATGTTATATACTGCTTCAGTTTAATATTTTTTTATCCTGTTGTCTTTATAATCACTAATTGTATTATTCCATAACTCCGGTGAATTATGATAATCTTCAATAAACAAGGTAGTTTTATCAATATTCCACTCCATGTCGCACGCTACAAGCCGCACCGCTGACTTTCGGATAACGGCGACATTGTTCGACACGTTGAAACATGTCGAAAAGTGACGCATGCATCCCGGCAACAACAATCAACATGTAGCATACTACAAAGATACTTGCTTTTTGTCGCTTCGTGTACCTTCAATTGAAAGACTGTGTGTAGTATGCGTCAATGCCGCATGCTAAATGTTGCGTCAGTGGAAGTGCGCCTTTAGTATACTTCATATTTTAATGCATTAATCGTCAATTTTGTTATATGCATACCAAATATATTACAATAACATACGCGAATAAAAAATCTACTAAGATATATGCAAAAATACTATACCATAGATTGATGTGCGTGTATAGGCTTTGCTTGGGCAGGTAGGTTTCCTCCCTTTTTCCCATACGACACGTAGCTTACATTTTTACAAAGGGGCGCAAATTTTGTTTCATGTCTCCGAGCGTTGAATACCCTTGCTACGCCACTGACTGTACAGCAAGTCTATTCCATGTTATAAGGCCAGCCACTCCAAAAGACTCATCAACGTAGCTCAGTCTTTCCCTCGATGCACCCTAACTAAATGATTTTAATTGCTACAATATTGCATTTAAATTTAAATCATTGACTTATGCCAATTATGATAGATTTTATTTTGTAATAAATCATCATCATCATAGTCGGGCCTCGTAGTCGAGGATCCCCTCGCCACTTCAACGTCAGTCCTGAACCGTTCTCCCACGTCGATCGTGTGATATTCTGTGAGAGAACAGCCCGATCCTGGGCGCGCACTCCCTCCCGCAAATGCCACATACATATGGACCCTGCTGAGCCGCCTGGCCATGTTGACATGTTCGCAGCGCGCAGAGTGTTTCTCATACGTCTAGCGGCAACAAAAACTGAACATAGATAGATCGATTTTTCAGTATAAAGTGCAAAACAAAAATATGTTTCGACTGTCATTTCAACTGTCAAATGACCTTTTTGATACAAATATTGAAAAATAACATGTTTACTTTAATATTGATATGTAAGCAGTGTTATACAATAGGAAAAAACAGTACAAGTCGAACAACATAACAAAGCAAATCCATGCAATTCAATAAATTCATCCCGGCAAGAATAACTTCTTCACTTTCCTCCTGTAAATAGCCAATGTCATGAAAATCCATACAATATCCATATTGATTACCCAATCCATGCAGTCTTATTATGCAAGAGCTGTACAAATAGTTAGTGGCAACCACTTTACTATGGAACAAAACATTTTGCCAAGTAGGCCTACAAAGAACATGTAAAATTTTCTTCTCCCTGGCTCCATCCCAACTCACTGTCTGCGAAGACTGTTGGGGTCAGCTCTCCTCGTCCTCAGGTTGTATGCTCTTCTGTCCCGGACTACGTCCTCCAGGCCGTGCCTCTGCATCAGGTTATCTTTTTGCACCACCCATGAATTCTTTGGTCTTCCTCTGGTTGTTATTCGAGGAAGATCCATGGAGATTGCCTGGTTCACAATGTGATCGGGTGCTCTGCGTCCAACGTGCCCATACCATCTCAATCGCCTCTCCTCCATTTTGCTGTTGATGTCTGTAACACCTAGGCTTCCACGAATGCGTGAGCTTTTTATTTTGTCTCTTAGGGACACACCAGCTGACCATCTTAGCATGCGCATTTCAGCAGTTTCTAGTTGCCTAGAGTAAGAATTATCATCGTCCAGCATTCGGAGCCATAGAGGAGTGCGGGTCTGACAATCGTTTGGTATACTTTTCCCTTTAACTTTACTGGCATTTTCGGATCACATAGAACTCCCGTCATTGATCTAAACTACATCCATCCCACACTAATTCTATGTGTTACAAAGAACGTGTAACATGACAAACTGAATTAGTTCCGAACTATTGAAATACGAGCTGACAATCTTAAATAATGTCGTGAGATCAAACATGTTTATTATACTATATACTCGTAAGTTGAAATAATTTTACAATATTTTCTCAGCTTGTGGCAATTTTGCATTAAATGTGCGACATTAATATTGATAATTATTATTGACGTAGCGAATGTTTAAATAAATTACAAACATCAGCATAGCTGAAAACTCGCTAGAGAAATAGTAATTGAAAAAGTTTCCTAATTACTGCAAACTGATTGACGTGCGTGACATTCCATATAAACAGAAATTCTGCACCTTGAGTCAGGCGCAATGGAAATAAAAAACATAACATCTAATTTAACGGCGTCATTAAGTTATCGATGTTACTCCAAGGGCGCTTCCGTTTTCATGTAACATCTATGAAAAAAATCAAATTTATAAATCCTTTGAAGGCGTCGATGTCATTCTCAACCTTTATTTATTTAACACTTGTATTGCAAATATAAATATTTAGATAAATATTTATTGACTCAATAAATATATAGATAAATATTTATTGACTCAGTTTATTACGAGTATCATGCGTATCTCAAGTTTATTACGAGTATCATGCGTATCTCAAGTTTATTACGAGTACCATGCGCATCTCAAGTTTATTACGAGTATCATGCGTATCTCAAGTTTATTACGAGTACCATGCGTATCTCAAGTTTATTACGGGTACCATGCGTATCTCAAGATTTTTTTGTGCCATTTTAACCATTTATTTATTTATTTAACACTTTTATTGCAAATACAATCTAGCGGGCTTATTGCCAGGCGGCAATCTCTTCCAACCAACCAGACAAAAGTAAATGAAGCAAGTTACATGGTTGCATAAATCATTCAAATGGTTATCCATTAATCCAAACATATTTTCCTTGGGTTTTCTATATCACAACATGAATTCACATTGTTAGACTTCTTAATTCATTAGTTCTACATGGCCAAACAATTTTTTGTTGTTCCTTAATGTAGCTTCACTGATTTAAGCAAGTGTTCTCAGATACTGAGAGGGAACTCTTAAATCAATTCGATCCAGAGTCACAGGTGAGTCCATAAGACCATTTAAGAGTTTATATCAATTCAATTTATCAATACAGAAAACTCATTCGCTTTTATAAATTAGCACGCAGCGACACCCCCTGGCGGCGTAGTGAGGTAAAACACATGTGTCATTCATTATTAATGAGTTTAAATCGATGGCCATAAGTTGATATTTTGTATTTTTCATAATTGATGAGACGACTGGCTGAAATTTGACTTTTCAAAAGTCGGACTCAAGAAAATTGTGTGATTCAAACAATATCATGGCTTAAATGGGATTGGGAATGACATACATACTCGGATGAAGAATGCGATCCATATTTATATCAGAGAGATAACATTAAAAAAGGCAAAGAGATGATACAAGACAAATTGCAAGAATAGGACGGATGCAATGGAATCAAAACCGAAAAGAGAGAATGTGTTAGGAGACCAGTGTCCAGAACCTACTGGCTAAAAAATATGAATTCTATAACAATGTTTAGAGAACAAAATTTAATCAAAGGCGCTCATTACATTTCAGCCTTGGCATTCACAAATAAAACTTATAACAATTATTTACAGGTGGCATTGATTAAAATCAAAACATCTGAAGGTTGTTCATAGATGGCATTGTCAAACAATATTAAAAACTTATACTTCGTTTCCAGATATAACTAACACTTAGGCCTCGGCCACACAGGTAGGAGCCTCGCTTGGTGCTTAGAGCTATGCTGCGAGCTAGGCGACATATCCTAGCGAACCAATGCACCGCATACTATCACAGTGGCCACACTGCACGCTTTGCGCCACGTTTCATGACGATTAGTCATCGAGTGAATCTCCTAGCGAATAGACGTGTTGGTTAATTTACAAGATGGCGGAAGTTTTAATGACAGCTGTGTATAAAAGGGAGTCTTTGTGGAACCAATCGAGCAAATTATAGAAAAATGTACCTGTAATAAAATCACTTTGGAATGAAGTTGCACAGAAAGTAAATAAAGATGGTAAGTTATAATGAAGTTGGTTAGTTTTGAGAGTGACATCGTGTGTTGACTCAACCGCTCCCAACTGTCAAATGAATTTGTGCGTAGCACTTTGGTGTAGCCAGGCATAAGTCACCTAGTATATGAGTCACGTAAAACCTAGCTTAGCACCTAACGAAGCACTTTGGTGTGGCTTCGGTCTTAGACTTATAACCAAAAAAAATCGAGCTCACGGAATGATTGCTTTCGAGTGAGAATCGAGTCTAAATTTTACCTTTATTAAAAGTAGGCACAAATACCTATAAAACACACTCCATAATATTTTACAAATCCTGGTTGTTCTCAGTTCAAAATCCCTTGTGTTTATTTAATTGACAAATCGGATTACAAAATATTTTTGATATTTATAAAATATTATTTTAAAAGTTGCTCCGACCAGTTTAATTATTTTTTATTAACTTTTTTTTACTAAGTGTTGTGTTTGGACAGGAAATTTTTATTTCAAATGCACAGAACCTTAAAAAAATTCACTGATTTAAAAATATTTCTCTTGCAAACATATAAACATAAACATTTGATAGCTTAATTTTGTATTCATAAATTTTAGAAACATTTAAAATTTAATACAATCAAAACATTTCATTTATAAAAAAATAAACAAATAAATTATATACTATATAAATAAATAATATATATAATAATATGTAACAACAATTGTAAAATTGAATAAATGAATTGTAAAATTGAATAAATAAATTGTAAAATTGAATAAATAAATTTAATACAATCAAAACATTTCATTCATAAAAAAATAAAGAAATAAATTATATACTATATAAATAAATAATATATATAATACTATGTAACAAGAATTGTAAAATTGAATAAATGAATTGTAAAATTGAATAAATAAATTGTAAAATTGAATAAATAAATTGTAAAATTGAATAAATAAATTTTATACAATCAAAACATTTCATTTATAAAAAAATAATACTTTATAAATAAATAATATAATACTATGTAACAAGAATTGAATCAATAAATTGTAAAATTGAATAAATAAATTTAATACAATCAAAACATTTCATTTATAAAAAAATAAACAAATAAATTATATACTATATAAATAAATAATACATATAATACTATGTAACAAGAATTGTAAAATTGAATAAATAAATCTCTTGGTGTATAAATTTAATCAATTTTATTATGTAAATTTGACGAATTTGCCTTATTACACACGTTGTAACTTACGACTCATAACTTATGTCATACTTATAATAAAAAATATGAATTAATAAATTACTACTTATAAAAATATGATTAATACCAGAATTAAAATGAATTTTTAGTTAAAATAACTTAACTAAAAGTATAAGGTGGAAAAAGTGAACAATGGATAAACTTGGAAATGTACCAAAAACCATACGAGAGGTAGAGTTTACTGGATGCGACGGGATAAACTCACTGACTGTTAACTCTGCCAGACTTTCCTTGGCTACCCTGATGTGGACATGCCTGTTCTTCGCTGTCAGGATTAACACCCGTATGGAACCTGAACCTATCAGCAGAGTGATAGCCATGCTACATGCCATCATCGTCTCCACCGTTGGCGGCTATCTCTGCTTCAGTAAGAGCAACTATCAGATATCCACACTGGCTAAAGGTGAGTCATATTTGTATTTATAAAGTCTTTCAGAGTGTTGAACCGCTTTGTTTGGTTTATGATACCAACTTCGTCATAAAGATGAAAATTGCTACGTTTAAGAAACGTCGGCATCATAATACGTGGTACAACACTCTTAGACCTTATATATCTGATACGAAGAAGTGCGAAAGCTTTAATAGAAGCGGTCAAATGACCTTTTTGATAAAAGGATTAAAAAAATAGCCACAAATAAAATTTAACATTGTCATGTGAACAGTATTACACAATAGAAACAAAAAACTAGTATAAGACACAACAAAGAAAACCTACACAATTCAATCATTTCATCCCGGCAAAACAACTTCTTCCTTTTACTCCTTATTCATTTCATATCCATATTCGAGCTATTAATTATGACACGTTTTCCCAACAGGGGGCAACAGAGATCGCCCTATCATTCGCATCGATCAAGTCCTACTCAGAGCATATAGTCACGATGTTTGTACAACATAGCTGAACATGTGAACAGTATTACACAATAGAAACAAAAAAAAACTAGTATAAGACACAACAAAGAAAACCTACACAATGCAATCAATTCATCCCGGCAAAACAACTACTTCCTTTAACTCATTCATTTCATATTCATGTCCGAACTATTAACTATGCCACGTGTTTCCAGTAGGAGGCAATAGATATCGCCATATCATTCGCACCAATCAGGTCCTGCCCAGAGCATGTAGTCCTGATGTTTGTACAAACCAGTGTGTGTTGTGAGCTCTGTATATCTTCATAATCATATTCAGGGCTACCTTCGGTCAAGAAACCCCATCTTCATATGTTCGCCTTGCACCTAGTCACGCCTACTCGGTGTCGGTTCAGGCATCAAAACCAAAGCCAAAGAACTTGATTCTTGTATGAAATCTATGCAAATCCATACAATGCCCATGTTAACTGCTTACTCTGTGTAGTGTTGTTAACCTTTCCCTTCCTATGCTAAAAAAATCCGCCCGTTTCAGTGATGTGTATTCAATACACATCAATACACATGTAAAAATGAGCGATTTTAAATCGGATAAATAAGAATATTCATAGCCAGTCGCTTAAATTAAATAAATTTGAAGTCAAAAGTGATAATAATTTAAATTCAATTGCTGAAAACATTATAAAAACATCGGCCGACTTTCACAAAACCACCTCAAATGAATCCCCGAAAGCTACTGAAGCGAGAGAAATTAGATTATATTTATTGCGTTCCCATATACCGAAATAGAGTGAGGGTGAAACTTGAAAAGCGTCACTTCCTCACCCATGGCGGTTTTTCAGAATGAATATACCTACGTCACACACTGGCACACGTTTGATTGTATTGGTGAATTTATTCCCGATTTTCACAAAATATCTCTGATGTGGCCGATAAGTGCAAATTATTATTAATATTATTTTTTCATTCAATGCGTAAATGTATTACGGAGGAATACCTAAAATCTGAACCCAGTATTTATTATATTTATAGAGATATTGAAGTTTTTAGAAGCAATGTGTACCAGTTACACATCACAGGGAAGGAAGGGTTAAAGGCATACGTTTCAATAAACACAAAAAACCACATTTCCCTTCCCCCATCATGCTGAATTGCTATGCTCAGATCTGCTAGCTGATCAACTAGGAATCCCTGTTTTATATCGACCAGTTTTATCACATGTGTCAATTAAATTCTCTCATCAATGAAAAGAACATAAAAAAAAACAATGTGGATATATGTGAGATTAACACTTGAATAGTTCAATGAACAAGAACTCTGCATTTATACTATAGTTCAATGAACTCTGCATTTGAACGCTCCAACCCATAGACCAAAAAAAATAGATCCCCGCCATTATTTATTTGTCTATGTCCAACAGTATTTTTGCAGATTCAGCAATGCCCTGAGAAAGGAACCATTTTTTCTGAGTAAATTTGAACTTTAAAATAGTATTTTTTATTTTTTTTTATCCACTTTGCACGGATTTTTCCTGTTACACAAAGAGGGTCTGATTCTAGCGTTAGCTTATACGTTAGGAAGAATATCAATCAGGATTCTTCTCATACTGCTAGACGGTGCCGAGAATATATCAACAGTGTCATTCAGTTGGTTCAATATCTCTATACAACGCGTGACTGAGTGTTTAGCCATAATATTCGTCCTGTAAGTTGATATATAGAACAGAGGATGATTCCTTGCACGTCTATATTTATTAGGCACATATAAACTTAGTGCTTCTAGAAACGCGGGACAGTTAAAGCAACCTTGAAAAACCTTTATTAGGAATATCGCAATGGATTCTTGCATTCTTGTTTCGAGGCTTCTATATGTTAGTTACACACCGTGAAAAGTTCGACATGGTGAGCATATTTTGGGTAATCGCCCTTTGTTCTGTACCATAGATATCTGAGGATTTTTTTTTGTATTTGTTCTATATTCATTGATTTGGTTGAATGTTAGAAATAGACGCCAAATTCACATACTGTCTCTATTGTATAATCTCCTTAACTGCGCCCCCCCCCCCCCCCCACCTCTTATCTCTCCGATAGTTTTTAGCGTCTTTCCAATCATGGATTACCGCTACGCTCAATCAAAGATTGTCTATTGGCCTTTCCAGTTCACCGCTCCTCTTTCTTTACGTCGTCCTTTACTGTACATGCAGTGAGACTCTGGAATCAGTTACAAACCAATATAAGACTGGCTCTGTCCTTGGCATGCTTTAAGAAGCGACTGAAAAACCTCTCAATTTCTAGTCAGTAAAATAACGTGTTTCATTCATAATTTTTCCTTTCCTCTCCACCACCCCTTCCTTTCCTTTTGATTGAAGATATCTCACTTTATATGAAAAAGAATGTTCGGGTGATTGTCCGTCTTTGTAGGATTCGTGGGCATGTGCTCACGTATATGTTTATGGATTTCGTGGGGATGGATAGTCATTTGAATGATTTATGCGACCACGTAACTTGCTTCATTTACTTTTGTCTGGTTGATTGGAAGAGAATACCGCCTGGCAATAAGCCCGCCAGATTGTATTTGCAATAAAAGTGTTAAATAAATAAAAAAAATTAATAAATCTTTTTATATTTGAGCTGATGAAAATCCTTAACTATAGATGCATTTTCTAATTAATAACTTCCACTCATCTGACAATGCATTATAAATCCTTAGGTCTTAAAAAATATGATACCTTAAGCCAAAAGAAATGTTCATCCTTTTAACACTTAGTATATTCCCTCTATTATTATGGTATTCCTGGTCAGACAAATGTGGTCAATCATCTAATGAACTCAACAGGATGGTTTTCCTATGGAAGCTCCAGGTTTAGACCGTGTATTTCGAAAAAAAAAACACGGACCAAGCTTTGGGTTTAATTTGAAAATGTCCTGAATATTCACAATCCTTCAGGTCGTCAGGGAAGGTTTACATTTTAAAGTTAAACAAGCATGAAAGACTGAAAAGTGTGTTCGGCACAGATGTGACACGCAAGATCGCGTGGTTATGAGTTGGTAATCGTCAGTTTGCTCGCAGTGTACTCGTAACCAGTAACCACATCATAGTTTAAGCCTCGGATTTGGCACATTTTCTGGACTTAGATTTTATCGAGATATTTCTTATCGGTTTCGAGAGAGAAAATGAATTAATTAGAAGTGAAACAAATGTGCTGGATTTTTTTTATTCAAAGCTTTGAACTCCTGATTATATTTGACATTATTTATAAAAGTAGGGGCGGCTCGTCTTTAAGGGCAACCTGGGCACTGCCCCATACATATTTCTCCTAATAAAAAAATAATAATTAACTGAAATGTTTTTGAAACGTGTTTTTATTATTGGTATAATTGTAATTATTCTTAGTTTTTCGGAATATTATTTGCACTTAATGATTTATAAATATTTGAATAAAAACGATATTAACTTATTATTACTGGTAAGTAGGTGTGAAATATATACGCGCACGAAGTACGAAATACGATGCACGCATACAACTAAACGAGTTGCGGTGGGGCAGTCTTGTCTCTGCCGTGGTTACGCGGTCGCTAGCTTCAGTTCAGCTGTCGCTTTGACGCGAGATCCGATAGTGTTTGGTTAGTCAGTGGAGCTAAAGAGAAAAGTTCCGTATTACCATATACAGAAGGTGGCTTTTCCTTTACTGCGTAAAGGTATGTTTGAGACAGGAGCACGCCTGGCCCGCGCTGTAATGAGCGACGTTTATTTTTTTGTTTTTAATGTTCATGTACTCGTATTATATTAATAAAAACGATTTCCATTTGATTTTGTGAAAAATACATGTTTTTTTATAATGATAGTTTTGTTAATGTTTATATTTAAATAAAAAATAGTTTTGTTTAATTTCGTAGTAAAAAAATTGACAATTCTTAGTATTTTCTTGGTTCGACCTCTGTACTAAAAATATATAGCTTCAGTTCGTTTTTTTTTTTTGAAAAAAAAATATTGGGGGGGGGGGACTTCAGCCTCATCATGCCCCACTTGTTTTTAAAGTCACGAGCCGCCCCTGATTATAATGATAACCAAATGGAAAATACTCCAGTTCCCTTTTGAGAAAATCTAAATTATTGAATAACCCGACTTACGACCAGATCAACTTACGACCTGTTTATAGGACCCGATTGTGGTCGTAAGTCGACGACTACCTGTAAACAGATTCTATCTTGTTATAACGAATAAAGAAATTTTCAGAATAACGAATATATTTTTTGTTGAATCGAACATACACGTATGTACTTAAAATAATAAGATTAACGAATCACGTTTTAACGAAATAATGATTTTAGTATAACAAACATTTTTCGGTCCAGTAATAACATACGTACAGCAAAGTAAGGAAATCCTTAGTTATCGACCTCCATGACCTAGGTCAGCGGTCGGCAAACATATTTTGTAAAGCCAAACAGAAACTATTTTAGGCTCCATGGGCCAAGAGGCAAACTGGAAGATATTTATGTAGGTAAGGCCTACTTAAATAAGAAGAAAAACGTTATCACAAATTTATTGAACAAAATGTAACGGGATAATAACAAATATACTAAAAAAACTATAATTGTTTGAAATCTGGCTCTACTAATAAAGATAATGTAATTTCTTTTTTGAGATGATATTTCACCATATCGGGGTTCAAAGTTAGTACTCCCCATCATCAAAATTGATTGCAACTGTTCATCTGTTAATGCTGGCCTGTATTGAGATTTTACGTATTTCATCTTTGAAAAATAATAGCGATACACGTGACACTGAAACGCTATCTAATTATAACTGCTTGGCGTCACCGCAGAGGCCATCGATTGCGAAGTGATAGGAGCGCCACATACGGTTGTATCTCGGTACTCCATACTCTAATTTCAAGTTCACGCCATAACCGCCGTTCCATTATAGCGCGTTCTTTGATAATTTAAAGAATTTGAAATTTTAAAATCCATTCTTAACTCGCGGGTCGTACAAAAAATGATGGGGCGCCGGATTTGGTCCGAGGGCCGTAGTCTACTGACCCCTGGTCTAGATACAACGTCTGTCTTTCAGCCCGGGAGTTGCGGGTTTGATTCCCGTTAAAACCCGGATTTTTTAAATAGGATTTCAGACTGGTATTTACTGAAGACTTTCTTATCGTATGACTTCTTCTTCTTCTCGAATTATGGCCGTGAGCTCCTTTATATTAAATATATACGTCAGTGTCTAGTGATGGAATTGGTAATGACGAAATTCCCGTGAACATCCTTAGATTTAAAATGATGTAACTTTTCAAGATCAGTGTGAGCACTGGAGAAGGGTGGATGATTCATTGTCTAAATAGAAATGAGTGGAGATCTTTGCGAGAAGAGAAGCAGTAAGTAAAAAAACGATGATTTCAATATACTCGTATTAAAGAGTTAAATTTGATTGTCAGAATGATCGAAACTAAACGTAAATTATTCAAAACTAGTTGCAACCCGTGAAATATTCACGGAAGTAAAAAAAATTCTACATTTATGAAAATAATTATTCATAAATATAGAATTTGTTTATATATATCATTTATACATCGTCCCCTTTTACACCGGTTCAAAAATTGTTAGCTAGGTATTTAAAATTCGTTCAATTATCACGGACCCACCGAGATTCAAATTTCAAATTACTTTCGCAGAGAATCTAAGTATTCCTCTCTCGCTCTCTTGTATTCAAAATTCAATTCTCTAATTCTTTCTTTGACGACAACCATCGTACGGATTTTGGCCTATTTATATTAATAATTACAGAATTCGTTAATTCGTATGGTACCTTTCAATACATGTAAATGGACGTTGAGCATCTTTAAGGGTGTGGCCGGGAGACAACATTGCCCTCGGCTCCGTTAATCGGGTTTTATAGTTTTAGAACCACTGGAGTAAGTAAAGGAAAGCGCAGTCCGTCATCGCACGTATTTACAATACTACCGCATGTGAAGATGCAATAACACTTGTTTAGCGCAAGTGAAGATTGTTACCAGACGAACTATTTTATAAGACTGCGTTTTTTTTTTCTAGTACCGTCGGGAATCGAATCACAGGAGTTGTACATACAGGGAAATAATATATTAATTGTGCAATTAATATATTCACTTCATTGTATACCAATCTGGCGGACTTATTGCTTGGTGGCAAACTCTTACAACCAACCAGAAAAAAAATGTAAAGGAAGTTACAAATATATTATTAAATTGTTTCATATTCATGAACAATATAAATAACAACAATGAAAGTGAGAGATCGAAGAGGAAGAAGAAACAAAATGGAATAACACACTTTACATTACTGCCTTGAAATTTGACTTGAGTTTTTTTTTTAATCTATTCTTAAAACTTGCCAATGACGAAGCGTTTTTAATATTAGTTGGTAATTGGTTTCAGAGGCTTATTTATTTACTTGGCTATCTAAATAAAAATGACAGACGAAAGAAACTGTAAAAACTTTCGAAAGTTGAAAATGGCATTAAATATCTATTAATACCATTTAAATCGACCTCCTTAACATTTGCCAGTAAATGAAACGTGATATATTATGCATGCGTTATAAAAGGACACGCGAACTTGCGAGAAATATATTTATAATTTTTATAATACTTGTATAAAAATTATAAATATATTTCTCTTTAAAAATAAACTATCTTATACACAACACGTACTGCAATGATAATCACAACACGTACTGCAATGATAATCAAGTCGATCATTTCCGAAGCGATTTCCACTCAACCTCACATCGGTTCATCTTCAGATCGTTTGGCCACTCCGATCTAGTGGAGTCAATTGTTAGTTTTGACGCAACCGACGTTTTCTGTAAGACCTCGGCCACACATGTAAGAGCCTCGCTTGGTGCTTAGACCTACGCTGCGAGCTAGGCGACATATCCTAGCGAACCAACGCACCGCATACTATCGCAATGGCCAAACTGCACACTTCGCGCCACGCTACATGACGATTAGTCACCTAGAGAGTATCCTAGCGAACAGACGTGTTGGTTAATTTTATTGTGTCACCAAGTGATTTTACAAGATGGCGGAAGTTTTAATAACAGCTGTGTATAAAAGGGAGTCTTTGTGGAACCCATCGAGCAAATTATACAAAAATGTACCAGTAATAAAATCACTTTGGAATGAAGTTGCACAGGAAGTAAATAAAGATAAGGTAAGTTGTAATGAAATTGGTTAGTTTTGAGAGTGGCATCGTCAAATGAATTTGTGCGAAGCACTTTGGTGTGGCCAAGCATGAAGTCATCTAGTCTATTAGTCACGTAGCACCTAGCGAAGCACTTTGGTGTGGCCTTAGCCTTAAAGCACTGGTAACTTGCTGGGCTGTTGAACTTCAGGCCTTAAGCCGCTATATAAGCATATTCACAGAGATGCGAGTTTTTTTATGACGTCTTATTAGTAAAACGCTTGACTTACACCCAGGAGTTTCAGGTAACGATTCTCACACGCGCACGTGGACGAGTATTGTTGCCTCTTCTCGTGCGGTTGTGTTACCAACACGTACAAAAGAGAACCATCCGTGCCTTGTCCAGTGATTCCCGGTGTCTTGACTACAGAGGTCGAAGACAATATTTTCTCGATGCAATCGAAGTTTTCTGTAAAAATACTGGTAACTTGCTGGGCTGTTTAACTTCAGGCATTAAGCCGCTACATAAGTATATTCACTGAGATGCGAGTTATTTTATGACGTCTCCTTAGCAAAACCCTTGACTTATACCCAGGAGTTTCAGGTAACGATTCTCGCACGCGCACTTGGACGAATATTGTTGTCTCTTCTCGTGCGGTTATGTTACCAACACGTACCATGAGTTCCGTGCATTGTCCAGTGATTCTTAACCCAGTGACTTGATTACAGGGGTCGAAGACAATGTTTTCTCCCGGTCACGCTCTTCCCTATGTCGGAATCTCCAATTCGGATATGTTGTAGGGTATCATACGAAAGAAATAAAATGTGTATCCCTGTATACCTGAAGGAACGTATAGACTAATGGGAATTTGATTTATAATTCTTGTTTAATTTTTGATACGTCCAAACTTGAAATGAAGAAAAATACGAGTTAAACACGAATACAACAAAAATAAGGAAGTGTATGTACGAGATAATGGGTTCGAGATTAATAACTAGGTCAGATCAAATCTACAAGTGGAGTGGAGTGAACTAGGCGAGTGTGATTTGGTCGGTTTGGGTGGGATGATTGAAAGTTGGCACTTCAAAGGGGTTAACTAGACTAATATGTTTTATATAGTCTAGTTAACCCTTTTTTTACTAGAGTTGTGGCGCGCCATTTACATACGCTGCTGGTAGAATAAAAATATATATTTATTTATAAGTAAACGGTACAATGTGCCTTATAACAAAAATAATAAAAAAGTAAAAGAGCTAGTAATTAGTGTTCAACACATTAAGTTTGACAGAATATACAAACAAAATCAAAATAATTTTACACAATTACAACAAAAACAATGAGAATAAAACAAGTATTCAATCGTACAAAATCACCATGTTACCAACACAATACGGGGCCGTCCACAGGCGTACAGCCCGCACTGCGCAAAAAATACATACACAAAAGACAAATCATTGAAAAATAAAATACAAATTGAAAATAAAGTATGAAAAAGGGAATCAAGACAGGTGCAACTTCACAAGTTCTCAAAAAGCACGGGGAAAAAATCACAAAATTAGTAAAAAAAAGAGCAGTTCAAAAAAGTTTTTCAAAAATATTGAAGAATATGAAAAGTCTTAAATGTCTGATTAAAAAACGGGTATTGTGAACAAACGATATTTGTAGAATGACTGGAGAAAGACTTACAAAACAAATATAGTACCCGGCGGTAAGCAATACACATCGGGCTTAAGGACGAGACTATCGGCCATAATCGGCTAACTTCGGCTTTGTAGAGCGTCGTCTCTGTCATTCATATATATTTATGTACATACTTGGAAGTGGACGCGATCACACCCTAGAACGCTTGAAAACGACTGACAAATCGCGACGGAACACGTGTATGAATGACAAAGAGCCGAAGTTACCCGATTATGGCCGACAGTCTCTTTCTTAAGCCCGACGTGTATTACTTACTGCCGGGTACTGGATATCATTATTATTGGTTAATTAGGCATTCCATCCCATAGAGAGGATGATTTGTGTCAATAACAATTTGTAGGAAATTAGGCAGTATGAAAACATATAAGAAATATTTAGAATTAGATTACAGTGAAACCCCGTTTTTACGTGCCCGGAATTCACGTTTTCCCGCTATTTGCGTTCAATTTTTCCAATCCCGTTTTATTTCAGTACATTTAGTACCCGCTTTTACGTTTTTATTTCCCGCAATTTACGTTTGAAATATTTAAAATGCAACTCAATTTATAAAGATATTTAATTAAGTGCGCGACGATTTAAAATATTTGAAATGAATATTAGGAAGCAGAAATATGTTGTTTCTATTTACAGACACGTGTGCACCTGCACCTGCAGCGCTCATGGTCAAGGTTACAAGAGTCGTGTAATACGGTGCAATTGGTGGAAAATTTAACGAATCAGAGGCAGGCAGACTGTGTAGGCAGGTCAATCTGTGCTTGTGTTTTAAACGTGTCGTTCGTGTATATACAATATCAATTGTCGTGTATTTCGTGTGTCAATTTACATTTCTTTTAATTTTTCGTTGAATCCCTTCAAATAATGTCTCAGCAAAACATTATCGATTCAAGAGAAAAGGAAAATTCTCGAAAAAGTGAATTAACACGTTAGTTCACGTGTTTCGCTCGCACGTGATTTGGGGATACCCATTACAACTTTGGCTACGATAATAAAAAATCGCAAATCGATTAAAAAAAGTTTTCCGATTTGCGTGATTATCTAAATAAAAAACAATTTTCCATTTTTTTTCTAGCCCCCGAATCTACGTTTTCCCTCCAATTACGTTTTTTTTCATCAGTCCCTTCAAAAACGTACAAATGGGGTTTCACTGTATGTTAATGATTCTTGCACATTTATAACGGTTTAACTCTTAACAAACTAAAAATACTTTTTGATTACACAATTTACTGAATCACTTTAAATTCCCATGAAGAATAACAATTTCAGAGTGTATGACGGAAGCCCACTTCACCTTATTCACCATAAGTTTTGGCTACTTCTTGTATGACCTGGCTTTCTGCATCTGGTACGGTGAGGAGACACGGCTGATGATCGTCCACCACGCCATCTCCGTGATTTCCTTGCTGCGCGTCCAAATCAGGACGAAGTATGGAACGCTCTGTTCCTGTTCTTTGGCTGCCTTTGAACTCACCAATCCTTTGTTGCAACTAAGATGGTAAGTTTCCCATTTAAAAAAATACTTATTTTATTAAGTATCTGAATGTTGATTCTCTATATTATACTAAAGAAAATGTAGCATGGTCCCTGTGACGTTTCACAAATTTGACCCAATACAACCTTGTAACGACGTTCAGTAATTAATTTAATAATTTTATCAACTTTAATATAAACCTCGATTCTAATAAATAGCAAGTTATTTTGGTAAATACATTACGTAAAACTAAACAATATTGACTAATTAATACATCTTGTTACAAATTAGCAAAAATATGTCAGTTTGTTAAAATCAAATAATATTTGGCGACGTTCGTCAAGTCACTACGTTAGTTTGCATTGGCTAGGGATGGGGTATACGATAATTGGATTTTCGATTTTTTTGTACATAAAATTAAATGTTCGTAATTAGTATTAATTCATAGTGGATCTTGGCCTATTTAAAGATAGATACAAATCATACAATACATTAGAAAGTCAGTATAGTGAAAATTAGGAATTAAAACGTTAGTTTAGAGAAAAACCATTTTTCGATTTATAAAAAAAACGATTCGATTTGTTAAAAAACGATTTTACCCCATCCCTTTGAGACATGACATTTAAATGTCACAGGGGCCATGCTACATTTTCTTGAGTATAGAACAGCCCAACCTTTTTATATATGAGATAGTTTTTTTAAAGGGCGACGTAGCTATCTACCAGTGTACAGGAAAAAATACTAGATAATCAAATATAATAATTTAGTATTTGCTATGAAGACAAAATTATACAGTATTCAATTTAAAAATTAATCGTATTATGGAGAAAAAAAGACTTCGAACACAATAAATTATTGTGTAAGTAATAATAATGTTAGTGAGATATTTGGCAATGTCCTGATTTGGCAATTTTTTCAACGTTGATATTATTGTAATACAAAACGTCAGTTGCAAAAATTTTCGTAAGTATAAATTTTAAGTGTGAAAGTCTAAAGGCCTGTCCAGATGAGGTGATTTACACGCGATTCAAGTAGCGCGTTTCGAATTAATTAAGGTAAATTGAGTGGCGAAGTGCCAAATCAGCCTATACAACGAATATGTTGAAATGAGATAATGGATCTCAAAGTCTATGGGTTATTATAAATCAAATGTTGTGTAATTAATGTTTTTTATTCATTGAACAGGTACATTCTAAAACTACTATGTTACAATAAAAATATTCTCATATTATGACAAGATTATTTGATGATTAAAGTTTTTTGTTTGATAGGCAAATTTAGCATAAAAGTATATCACGAAAATCACTTTGCCAAAAAAATTATAGATGGCAGCAGTAGTACCATTTAGATTCTAATTTTTGGTACCACATATTTTAAAACAATTTTTTTAAATATGAGCAGGGTAGAGTTGATAACTTACATTAAAAATATAATTTAGACGTTTTAGTGGTCATACAAAACATAAGTCAGTAAAACTAAAAAAATACAACTCACGTTTATTAAATAATCAGTAAGTGACAAAACGAAAATAATACATAGATACTATCACGCCGTCTCCCTGTCGCAAAAGTAAGTGACTAAATTTTAGAACTTCTACTAAAGTTCTAAATTTTAGAACTTTGAAGTAAAGGCACTTCTGGCTTATAAAGAAACGTTATGTGTCTTAAATTTTAACACTAACTCATTTTTTGGTTTTGTAGGATATGCTGATTTGGCTCTATGCCACTCAATTGATCTAGCTTCGCGGTATTCATGAAATTTACGGAACATATATGTTTCTGTAAAATGTCTTCCTTCTTCCTCCGTACGATTGAGTTAGGAGGAAGAAGGCATTTTACAGAAACATACATATTCTTAAATTTCGTAAATACCGCGAAGCTAGATCAATTTATCTTAATTAATTCGAAACGCGCTACTTGAATCGCGCGTAAAACGCCTCATCTGGACAGGGTCTAAGAGCCAAGCAATACGGCACTAACGAGAGCAACTTTGTATTTGTGATACATCTATTGACAAATTCTAGAATTAAAATCTATCAGTCGGTAAAGTAGATATCCTTACATTTCACGTTTAAAACACAACTACAGTGAAACCCCGTTTTTACGTGCCCGGAACTCACGTTTTCCCGCTATTTGCGTTCAATTGTTCCAATCCTGTTTTATTTGAGTACATTTAGTACCCGCTTTTACGATTTTATTTCCCGCAATTTACGTTTGAAATATTTAAAATGTAAATCAATTTACGAACATATTTAATTAAATGCGCGACGATTTAAAATATTTGAAATGAATATTAGGAAGCAGAAATATGTTGTTTCTATTTATAGACACGTGTGCACCTGCATCTGCAGCGCTTATGGTCAAGGTTACACGAGTCGTGTAATACGATACAATTGGTGGAAAATTTAGCGAATCAGAGGCAGGCAGATTGTATATGTATTTGGCCAGTCTATGCTTGTGTTTTAAACGTGTCGGTCGTGTGCATACGATTTCAATTGTCAATTGTCGTGTATTTCGTGTGTCAATTTACATTTATTTTTTATTTTTCGTTGAATGCCTTCAAATAATGTCTCAGCAAAGAAAAATATTATCGATTCAAGAGAAAAGGAAAATTCTCGAAAAAGTGAATTAACACGTTGGTTCACGTGTTTCGCTCGCGCGTGATTTGGGGATACCCATTACAACTTTGGCTACGATAATAAAAAATCGCGAATCGATTGAAAAAAGTTTTCCGATTTGCGTGATTATCTAAATAAAAAATAATTTTCAATTTTTCATTTTTTTTTTAACCCCGAATCGACGTTTTCCCTCCAATTACTTTTTTTTTATCAGTCCCTTCAAAAACGTAAAAACGGGGTTTCACTGTATTTCATTTTTTCTGTTCGTCGTATTTCTTATAAGAATCAATTAAAATAATGTTTTTGAGAACATTAAATGGAAGAACGACGATCTCGGTGGCCTAGTTTGTAAAAAGCTTCTCCTCAACCCGGGAGTTATGGGTCCGCTTCCCGTTGGAAGTGACCAGCTCTCAGATGTTCACCCGGAATCTCAGAATTTCAACATCGTCTCTCCGGGTTCCGAGTTTTGTTATAATTTCTCCGGGTTACGCAATTTTTTTATATCCTAAGTCGTTTTTATCAATGAAAATAAAACAGGTATCATATAATCAAACAGGTATCATACATTCGCACCACAACTCCCGCGCGCGTTGCGAATATATTGCGCATAATGGGAAACTAATATGAAATAAAAATTTTACTTTAGATAAACATCCCAGTTCCCCAGTTTCTATTTTTTTCTCTATTTTATAAAAAAATTTAGTTATTATGATATACTAAAGAAAATGTAGCATGGTCCCTATGACGTTTCACAAACTTGCCCCAATACAACCTTGTAAGGACATTTAATAATTTTAATTATTTTATCAACTTTAATACAAGCCTCGATTCTAATAAATAGCAAGTTATTTAGGTAAATACATTACATAAAACTAACAAAAATGACAAATTAATACATCTTGTTACAAATTCGCAAAAATATGTAAGTTTGTTAAAATCAAATAATAGTTGGCGACATTCGTCAAAAGTCACTACGTTAGTCTGCATTGGCTAGGGATGGGGTATACGATAATTGAATTTTCGATTTTTTTATACCTAAAATTAGACATAAATCATACAATACAAAGATAGACATAAATCATACAATACATTAGAAAATCAGTATAATAAAAATTAGAACATCAGTTTAGAGAAAAACAATTTTTCGATTTATAAAAAATATATTCGATTTGTATAAAAAAACTATTTTACCTCATCCCTTTGAGACATGATATTTCAAACGACACAGGGGCCATGCTACATTTTCTTGAGTATATAACAATTTCGACTGATTATCATATATTACTTTATTAAATGAAAATTACATTTATTTAAACATTAATAAAGGGATTAAAGATTTTTTTTTTGTTTTCTATAAACATCTATATTACCCATTGAAGATTTTTTTTACTCGCAAATAATCGCACGGTTTACATAAACTGAAATCTGGCCATGACATTTCGAACGATGTTGAAAAAGTTGAAACTTAAATTTTTTAAAAAGGATTCCAGTCTGATTTTCAATCAAGACCTCCTTAACCACTTTCTGGTTCGTTGTAAGAGATTTCCACTTGGCAATAAGCCCACCAGTTTGTAATGTATACAACAAAAGTGGAATACAATAATACAAGGAAAAGTAAAGTTCTACTTAAAAGCATGTCGTGATCGATTAGTAGATTGGGATTGGCTAGTCATACACCCCTGCTTTAGATTGTTGAAGAGGGTGACTTAGGTTCCCCTGGATAGCAATAGGAACAAATAATTCAATAGTTTAAGAATTAAATGTAAAAAAAGAGCTTAAATTAACTTTTGAGAAATATTGTAATTTGTTTTATCAAACACTGTTTATTCCACTTTTTGTAACGGTATTACCCTACCGATTTCAAGGCTTTCACCTCATATTCAGGGGAACCGATTTCAAGGCTTTCACCTCATCCAGGACATGTACGATAACTTGACAATGCAAGTGAGGTACACTTCGGAAGCTTTACCAGAATTTCCTGTAAAGGTGGGGGTACATCAAGGATCCGTACTCAATCCGCTACTGTTCATCTTAGTCATGGACTATTTAACTAACCAGGAAATGCACAGTCTCCTAAAGATCCTACTATTTGCGGACGATATCGTATTAATAAGTGAAAAACATGAAGACCTGCAAAATAGTCTGGAAAGGTGGAGAAGAATCGTGGAGGACAATGGATTGAGACTGAGCAGAAAGAAAACTGAGTATCTGTACCTACCATTCGAGAACACAAATGCTGTCACTCCCGTAATGCAAATGGATGGAGAAACATTACCAAATTGTGACTCCTTTAAGTATCTTGGGTCACTCGTCCATAGCGATGGAGGATGTGCAGCAGATGTAACACATAGAATTAGTATGGGATGAAGTTTAGATCAATGACGGGAGTTCTATGTGATCTGAAAATGCCAGTAAAGTTAAAAGGAAAAGTATACCAAACGATTGTCAGACCCGCACTCCTCTATGGTTCCGAATGTTGGACGATGTATAACTCTTACTCTAGACAATTAGAAACTGCTGAAATGTGCATGCTAAGATGGTCAGCTGGTGTGTCCCTAAGAGACAAAATAAAAAGTTCATGCATTCGTGGAAACCTAGGTGTTACAGACATCAACAGCAAAATGGAGGAGAGGCGATTGAGATGGTATGGGCACGTTGGACGCAGAGCACCCGATCACATTGTGAACCAGGCAATCTCCATGGATCTTCCTCGAATAACAACCAGAGGAAGACCAAAGAATTCATGGGTGGTGCAAAAAGATAACCTGATGCAGAGGCACGGCCTGGGGGACTTAGTCCGGGACAGAAGAGTTTACAACCTGAGGACGAGGAGAGCTGACCCCAAAAGTCTTCGCAGACAGTGAGTTGGGTGAAAGCCTTGAAACCGGTAGGGTTATACCGTTACAAAAAGTGAAATAAACAGTGTTTGATAAAACAAATTACAATGTCTTTAAACCTCCACAACGTTAATGTCTTAACTATATACAATATATTGAGAAATATACAAAGAGCCTAAAATATTTTGCTCACAACACCATAAGTGAAGACTCAATGGGGAGGCTCATCAAAGAAAGAAGAATAGAAATTGTCTTCAACACAGTGGATAAATCTGATCAAGAAAGTGTAAGATAAAAGCTGAAACCTCTCAAAATGGAATCAAACTATAGTTCAGAAATTCTAGGATGAGTCCTGTAACAGCTCACAAATTTGCCCCAATACAACCTTGTAACGATGTTCAGTAATTTTAATTATTTTATCAACTTTAACCCTTCCCTTACGGTAATAAAAATGAAACGCGCGCTCCGGTGTTGGGTAGTGAGTACGCGATAAAAAATTAGCGATTTTAAATCGGAAAAATAAGAACATTCATAGATAATCCCCTTAATTAATTATAATTGAAGTTAAAAATTATAATAATTGAGATTTATTTGCTGAAAACATTAAAAAACCATCTGGCAACGCTCACGGAACGGGCGTAGATCTAGTCTCGTTGCCAGCTCAACAGCTACTGCGGCGCGGCAGGGTTGGTGGCTAACTCGGGCGTGGCTTACACTTCCGAGGTTGAGACAATTGAGCTCCTCGCTATTCAGTGACGTATGCAAAAGTGAGATGCAAATATAGTGTCGCGCTTCCCGCATACTCTTCACCTATCGTCAAGACCCAAGATCGAGGCACTCACAGCGTTTAAATGCGAATTTGTTTCCGATATTCACGAAATACTTACGATGTAGTCGATAAATTCTGATTATTATTAATATAATTTTTTAAATCAATGCGTAAATATATTATGGAGGAATACCTAAAATCTTAACCTTGTATTTATTATATTTATAGAGATATTGATGGTTATTAGAAACAACGTGTAGAAGATACCCAACACAGGGAAGGAAAGGTTAATATAAGCCTCAATTCTAATAAAAAGCAAGTCATTTAGGTAAATACATTACATTAGGTTGTATTAGGGCAAATTTGTGAGCTGTCTCACAGGACTCATCCTAGAATTTCCGAACTATAATATAAAAGCAGTGACGATTATCATCCATCACGCCCAGTACCACTCTAGAAAGAGAGAGGTGAACAAAATCTTCATAATTAAAAATACACAAACTTGCTAAATCTTCAATATTAAAAACCTTTTTATTTCCTGCTACTT